>VZQC01003927.1:54008-141454 GCA_009823505.1 Rhizomys pruinosus | reverse complement strand
TTGTCTATTTGGAGTCCTATGTGCTTGTTGTATTTGAGTGGGTTTGTCTATTTTTAGTTTGGGGAAGTTTTTATCTATTATTCTGTTGAAGATCTGATCAATACTATTCTCTTGAGATTCTTCTCCTTCCTCTGTTCCTATGATGCGGAGGTTTGTTCTTTTCATAGTGTCCCATATTTCCTGGTTGTTCCACTTTTGTGTATTTTTAAATTTTTCATAATCTTTATTTGAGTTTTTTAGTTGCTCTGTGTTATCTTCCAGATCTGATATTCTTTGTTCTGCTTCCTCCATTCTATTTCTGAGGCTTTTTCCTTTCCTGTCTTCTTGATTGGATGAGTGTTCTATTTCCTTCTTCATTTCATCCTGTGATTTCTTTAATATACTCATTTTTGAGTTTCTCAATCTCTTCTTGGTGCTCTTTACTTTGTTGGTTGGCTTCCTTTTTCAGTGTTTCTACCTCCTTAAGGTGTTTGTTTTTTTCTCTCTCTAGTGCTTTCTGGAGTTTGTCAATCCTTTCCTTTAGTTCTTTTCGTTGTTTGTCATTGTATCCCTCTAGGTCCTTTTTGAGTTTTTCATTCTCTCTCTTTAGTTCTCTGAATTCTTTATTTTCTTTAATTTCTCTGCATAGGTCTGCAATTATTCCTCTAAGGTCTGTTTCTGGGGTCACTTCCAGGGGGATCCCATTGTAGCTATCTCCTACCGGGTTGGTAGAGCTTGGTGCAGAATTATCCTGCACCTTCCCCATGTTGTCACTTCCTCCTGTCCCTGGCATGTAGGTTTCCCTTTTGTGATTCAAATCTCAAAAAATCTTTGCTTGCTTCCTTCTGATGCTTCCCCCCCCCCCTTGTTTATGGAGTATTGACTTGTCTAGGTTTCAGGCTTTCACTTTTGTTTATATATTGGATATTGGAAGTCTAAGTCACTCTTCTTTTCCTGTTCTGAAGGTTCTCTGAATCCACTGGATACTCTATCCTCAATTCCAGTTGTTGTTGTTGGGGGGGTATTCCTGGCTTAGCCCAAGCCCTGGTACCTGCTTGGAGCAGCGGTGGGCTGCTCCTGAGCCCGGACACAGGACCTAACTATGGCACCAGAGCAAGCCTCCATCTGTTTTAAAAAGAAGCTTTTTTGATTAGTGATGCATGGGACATTTGTAAATCAAAGGGTCCATATTTAGCATATGGTAAGAAATTTAATTTTTCTGAAAGATATGACAGAACATAGTTCTCTAAGAACTATGTCTCCAGCAGTGTGTATTTAGGCATATTTACAATGCCATCTTTGAGTTCTCTCCCACTGAGAGGGCTTCAAGTCCAGTTAGATAGCTGTTGATTACCCCCTAGATAGCATTGCCATCACTGCACCATGCAGGTGGTTTGCCATGCCAGTTGTGGTTATTAGGCTTTAGAGCTGGATTGGACCATTGATTCATTTTCTTTCCTAGCAGCATGCATAGTAATCTTATAGATCAATTTTATGCTATGAAAGAAGCTTTTAATCAGTTGTTGATTCTCGATATGAAAGATATGTTGTAAGTTTCTATGACTTTCTATAATTATAACATTTAGTATCCTTTTATAAAAGGATATATATGTAATTGTCTTTCATAACCTTTTCTTTTTTTAACATTATTTTATTTATTTATTTATTTATGTATTTATTTATTTATTTAGTGTGTGTTCTGACTTCGATCTCCAGTTGACCTGAAAAATCCCTTTGTAGACCAGGCTGACAATGATCTTACAGGAATCTGCCTGCCTCTGTCTCCTAAGTGTTGGGATTAATCATGCCTGGCTGATTTTTCTCACTTTTTAAGTTACTGCAATGTATACTAGATTTTTCTCACATGTCATGAAACAATGGTAGGTTTAAACATTTAACTGATTCTCCCTTTTACATTGTGCTTATTTTCAGACTTCAAGGTGAGGGATACATTTTAATTAAAGACAACTTAGAACCATTCAAAAGTCAGCTTCTTTTGTCTTGGTCTTGGCTGTCTGATCGCTTCTCATGTCTTTAGTGTCAAAGGAACTGTGCTGACTAAACAAGGAAGCAAAAAGTGTTGAAAAGAAGCATCAGACACATTCTCATGATTACTGATTCTTATATTTCAGTTCTAATCTAGGAGAAGAAAATTATTCACTCTTCCTTTGCTTTTTAAAAACAAATTAAAAATATCTTGATTTAAGAAGAGAGTATCACTTTTGTCTATCTTAGTTAATTGAAATCTGCTTAATACAAGCAAGCTCAAAATCTCATTTGTGCTAAGTATATTGGATATGAAATATGAAAAAAGTCTTTTATATTGAAATTTTAGACCTGCTGGTTGCCATAACCATGCCTATATTTTTCTTTATTGCTTTTTGCAGTTTTTCCACATTTGAGTTGTAAGGCATGATCGACAATAACAATAACAAGAAAAAACAACCTCAGAATAGCAAAACCTTCCTGATGTCATCAACCTCCTTTCATGCGTGCATGGGGGAATAAAGAAAAGAAAAACATATGACATAGAGATGATAGTGAATCCTTGTGTTTTTAGGGTTCCTGGAATATAGTATCCTTGGCTTTCTCTTGTTTCTATAATTCTCTGTATAGTATAGCTATTTCCAATACAAAATGGCAAAAGGCTAGTATTTTAAAAAATTAACATTAAAGGATGAGTTTTCAATAGTCTTGAAAGATCAGTTTGTTTCACCATCTGAGCTCTGCAATGTTAATGGCTTGGAACTACAGAGTTTACCACCATTCATCTTGTCTTTCTCCCTGATTCTCCCTCTCTCACACATATGATATGATTGGAAGTTTTAATAAGTCAGTGTATCAACATAATATCTGATATATTCCCCACTTTTTGATGGCACAGAAAAATAAAACCTGATTAAAATAAATATTCAGTGTTATTTCTATAAGTCAGTAATCTTCACATAAACTGGAAAATTTGTACTCAGTAAGGAAGGTTATATCACACAAACCTCACAAATTTCCCTAACAAAAGAACAACTAAGATTCAGTACATAGAAACTTGAGATATTTTCCACAGCTCTTTCGTTGTTGTTGGTTTTGGGATATGCTTTGTGTATTTCATACATCATTTTCCAATTCAGTTCAGGCATATGTCCCCTTCCCTTCCCCTCCCCACTCCTACCCATCCCAGATCATACATTCTGCCGTAAGTTTTCTGCATCTTTCTCTGCTTTTTTGTTTTGCTTTGTTTGTCAATTTTTTTTAACAATAATATGATTTATGTGAGTAAAAGCATCCTTCATGTCAACCCATTTTGCAGCAGTTGTGCCCACACCCACACAGCTCATGGTTCCCACCATCCGCAGGGGGGTTGGGCTTGTTGTTCAATCAAGTGTTGATCAAATGAGTGTCCAGTCTATATTGTTCGTGTTTCACCATTAACCCCATTCGAAGCCCTTACATTCTACCATGCCCCCTCTTCCGCAGATTGTTCCCTAGGCTTAGAAAACAGGCACAGGTGATGAGAGAGCAAAACGTCTACTTTCTCTTGGAGCTGATGTCTGGTTCTATCAGTTCTGGCTGTTTTTCTTTTCATGGGCTGCCAGCTTGTCAACGCATAACCTTCGATCCTACTAATGAAGACATGCAATTAGATATTGTTGATTTAAAACAGTATAATATATAGCCTTTCGATCCTCAGAATGAAGCAACACACAATTAGATATATAGGTATTTAAACAGTACTAATTGTTTGGTAGGTTACTTTGGTATAACACAGATGTTTGGATGGTATGTCATTTATGATCTACATTTTCTTCTGTCAAGTATGGCAGGGTCTTCGTGTGGTTTATAACATCTCCTAACCATTATAGCAATCTCTTTCACCTATAGGATGATTTAACTCAAAAATAAACTTTGTTTCCCAAGTTAATCACGTACAGTAACCCAAAACAGCATGGGTGAACTTGATGAAATCTGTGCCTTGATTCCAACCTATAGGTATGTATAAAACAACTGCTTTTTTGCGACTGATGGGTCAAAACTAAACACCTTAAATAAAAAAGGGGGATATAGATAGATATGAAAACTTTTTGTCAAAAAACTTTGCAACCCAAATCTTAAAACTAACTATGGGAAAGGATTTGTATGTTCCAACAGGCCAGAGTATCACCAACTTAATGGCTGAGAAAGAAAATGCAGCTTTGCAGTGAGTAAGATGTACCAGAAAGTGCCAGCAGAAGGATTGACTCCTCTGCGCATTGAAGGGAAGAAATGCCTCAGATTGCTGCAGACATCAGGCCCCTCTGAGAATCCTACTAGTAACAACTATTTTTAATGATTCCTAACGAAGCTTACCTTCTAGGTGCTGCAAAGGTTTTAATACAAGAGACTTTCTTAACTCCCCGCCCCATAGAATAAAGAGAAATAAGAGGATGATGAGGTCATTCTCCAGCTGTTGATTGGAACCCAGCTGTTATAGAGGTGTTCTCTTGTAAAATCAGTAAAACTGCCTTCTTTAATTGACTAATGGACATAGAAACTGTGAAAAGGATTATTTTCTATTCAGAACCAAATATAATGCTAAAGTCTCCTTAAGCTATGCACTTAAACAAAATATATCAATACAGGAGCTCTGACATCAACAATGGATTATTCTACCGAGGAGATGTTGGCCAGGGGATCCAAGCCCCCACAAATGGTAAAGGCTCCTTGCCTCCTAACTGGAATATCTGCAGGAAGAGAGGCGATAAGGCCCTGCTGTTGAAGACCTGATATAAACATGGGAAAGATGTATGGAGACTGCACTTGCAAGTATACAGATGGTCTCTGGGATGCCAGAGAGTGTTACCAAAGATCCACAGCCTTTCTTTAATGGATTGGTTATTTTGTGTCATGAAAATGGTATGATTTCTTTTATCTGGAAATTGGGTTGATCTTTATAAGACAAGTGTGCTCCATGTGTTTGGAACATTCCTTTTACATTTTTTTTTTTTTTTTGCTTATCAAAATATTAAGGAGAATGTAGTTTTTCTCTCTTTATGGCTAGGAAGATGGCCCAATTGACAAATCAACATCCCCAGCACCCACATAAATGCCAAGCACTTATAATGCTTATGTTTGGGTGATGAATGGGGATCTCTGTAGCAAGCTGGCTAGGTAGACTAGACAAATCAGTTCAATGAGAGACCCTGCCTCAATAAGTAAAGAGAAAGAGAGAGAGAGAGAGAGAGAGAGAGAGAGAGAGAGAGAGAAAACACCCAATAACAACCTTTGGTGTTGACATGCATGTCCAGATATATGTGCACATTTACAGACTTCTATGCCCACAAACATGTGAAAAAAATATATGTGTGTATACACACATAAACAAGCCAAATATTTTTTCTTTAGCTGTTTCTTACTGATGCTCATAAACATGATCAATATATTACATATTATTTTAAATTGCATATTGCCAAAATCCACAAATCTATTAGCTCTATGTTGAATTCTAAGAACTAAATATGGCCTTTATAGATTTAATTTTAAATTTCTTACTGTCACTTATGATGAGTTCTGGAGTGAAATAAATTTCATTCTTAAGTTTATTTAAAATAATTATGAATGGTTAAAATTTTACTGAATAATTAACACATCTGTTAAACTAATCCTGTACTTTGTACTAATGTATTTGATTATATATGTGTATCACATGCATATCATATATAATTTGTATATACATTTTGTATATTCTGATTTTCTAATTTTATTTAAGATTAATTCTACATGTCCATACCATAATATGATTTATTTTTTTATTTTCGTTATGCTTTTATTGATGTTTAGTTTATTTCAGACATCATTTTTCAGTTCAATTTAGACATATTCCCCTTTCCCTTCCCCCCACCCCAGATCATGCATTCTGCCATACATGTCCTGCATCTTTCTCTGTCTTTTTTTCTTTGTTTAGGAATTCACGTTTTCCTCCTTTAATTTTATATTACTCTAAAATATTAATACATACTTTCCAACCATATACAGTAATTACAGAGTCTGAAAGTAAGTGGTGGGTCGATTCTAGAGCCCATTAAGAGATTTAAACTATAGCAACATAGTTGCTTTCAGATAAACAGAAATATAGCAATAATGTTGTTCAGATTGCTTTTCATCTGAGGATTTGGTGTTAGCATCCAAAAAGGAGGGAAACCATTCACCTTTTTTTTTTTTTCTGGGACTGTGTTACTTCACTTAGCATAATGGCTTAATTAGCATAATGAGTTCCAACCATTTACCTGCAAAGATCATGATGGCATCTTTCTTTACTGCTGAATAGTAGTACTCCATTGTGTAGATGCACCACAGTTTTGACATCCATTCATCTGTTGAAGGGCATTTGGGTTTGCTCCAGCTCTTTGCTATTGTGAGGAGAGCTGCAATAAACATGGATGTGCATGTATCTTTGCAGTAGGATGAGTCTTGTGGGTATATACCCAGGAGTGGTATGACTAGGTCAGGTACGAGGCTCATTTTGAGTCTTTTAAGGAGTTCTCCACACTGCTTCCCATAATGGTTGTACAAGTTTACATTCCCACCAGAAGTGGATGAATGTTCCCCTTTCCCTATACCCTCTGCAGCATTCGGTGTCTTGTTTTCTTGATATTAGCCAGTCTTATTGGAGTGAGATGATATCTGAGGGTGGTTTTAATTTACATTTCCTTAATTATTAATGTTGTTGAACACTTTTTAAAATGTTTCTCAGCCATCTTTAATTCCTCACTGGTGGTCTCTGTTCAGCTCTTTACTCCATCTTTTGAGTAGGTCATTTGTTTTCTTTGTTTTTTGAGTAGTCTATATATTTTTGATGTTAATGCTCTGTCAGATGTATCATGGGTGAAGATTTCCTCACACTCTGTGGGTTTTTTTTTCTCTTCACTTCCCTGATTGTTGCTTTCACTGTACAGTTTTTGAGTTTGATGAGGTCCCATTTGTCAACTGTTGACCTTATTTCCTGTGCAGCTGCTGTCTGATTTAGGAAGTCTTTTCCTATGCTATGTCTTGTAGGTTCTTGCCAACCTTTTATTCTATCACCTTCAGGGTTTTAGGTTTCACATTGAGATCTTTGATCCACTTGGAGTTGATTTTTGTACAGGGTGAGAGGGAGGGGTTTAATTTTGTTTTTCAAATGCTATTCCAATTTTGACAGCACCATTTGCTGCAGATACTATCCTTCCTCCATTGAGGGTTTTTTGCCCCTTTGTCAAATGTGAGGTGACCAAAATTGTATGAGCTCAAGTTTGGATCCTCAGTTTTTTTTCCATTGGTCAACAGGTCTGTTTTTGTGCCTGTACCAGGATGGCTTTATGGCTATGGCCCTGTAATATAGCTTGAAGTCCGGTAGAGCAATCCCCTCTGTATTGTATTTTTCACTCAGTATTGCTTTAGCTATTCTGGGTCTTATGCTTTTCCATCTGAATTTAAGGATTTTTTCCAAGTCTGTGAAGAAGCTCATGGGGATTTTGATTGGGATTGCATTGAATCTGTATATCAGTTTGAGTAAAATGGACATTTTTACTACATTAATTTTTCTAATCCATGAGCATGGGAGGTCTTTAAATCTCTTGATGCCTTTTTGAATCTTCTTCAGGAGATTAAGGTGTATTGGGTTAGGTTTATTTCTCTTCTAGAGATCTTTGGTGTATTGGGTTAGGTTTATTTCCAGGTATTTTATTATATTTGAGGCTATTGTGAGTAGGAATTTCTTCTTACTTATATTCCTTCTCCACTTGTTTATTGTTGGTGTAAAGAAAGGCTACTGATTTTTCCAGGTTAATTTTGTATCCTGCCACTTTATTGAAACTCTTAATCATTTCTAGAAGTTTTCTGGTAGAGTTTTTAGCATCCCTTAGGTAAACTATCATATCATCTGCAAAACAGGATAGCTTAACTTCCTCTTTTACAATTAATACTCCTTTAATTTCCTTCTCTTGTTTTATTGCCCTAGCAAGTGTTTTAAGCACTATGTTGAAGAGGATTGGCGATAGGGGGCAGCCTTGCCTGGTTCCCAACTTTGAGGGAAATGTTCCCAATTTTTCTCCATTTAGGATGATGTTGGCAGTGGGTTTGCTATATATGGCTTTGATCATGTTGAGGAATGTTCCCTTCAGTCCGATTCCCTCTAGGACTTTAAAAATGAAGGGATGCTGGATCTTTTTCTGCATCAATTGAGATTGTCATGTGATTTTTGTCTTTTTGTTCATTTGTGTGTTTATGATATTTATTGATTTATGTATGTTGATCCATCTCTGCATCTCTGGTATGAATCTAACTTGATCATGATGGATGATCTTTTTGATGTGGGTCTGTATGCAATTTGCAAGTATTTTGTTGAGAATTTTTGAATCTATTAATGAGATGGGTCTATAGCTTTCTTTTTTGCTTGTATCTTTTCCTGGTTTTGGTATTAGAGTGATGCTGGCTTTATAGAAGGAATTTAGGAGCATTCCCTCTGTATCCTTCTGAATAGTTTGAATAGTAATGGTTGTAGGACATCTTTAAATGTTTTATAGAATTCTGTTGTGAAACTATCTGGTCCCAGGCTTTTTTTAGTTGGGACGTTTTTTATTACATCCTCAATTTCTTCAAATATTATGGGTCTCTTTAAACTGTCAGTCTCTTCTTGGTTAAGCTTTGTTGATTTCCAGGATTTCAGTTATTCATTCATTTCTCTTAGGTTTTCAAATTTAGTGGAGTATAGGTTTTTGAAATTTTCCCGTATGGTTATCTGGATCTTGTCTTTGTCTGTTGTGATGTTTCCACTTTCATCACAATACCGTTGGTTTGGAGTTGCTCTTTATTTCTTTCTTTCTTTCTTTTTTTTTTTTTTTTTGGTTAACTAGGCTAGAGGTCTGTCTATTTTGCTTATCTTATCAAAGAACCAGCTTTTGGATTCGTTGATTCTATGTATTGTGTGTCTTTGTTTCTATTGCTCTGATTTTTGTTATTTCTTCCTGTCTGTTGAGTAGAGGGTTCATTTGTTGTTTTTCAAGTGTTTATAGCCAGTGTTAGATTGTTTATTTGTTCCTTTTTTGTTTTTTGATGTGGGCACTCGGAGCTATAAATTTCCCTCTCAAGACTGCTTTTAAAGTATCCCTCAGGTTTTGTTGTGTTGTATTGTCTTTTTCATTCAGTTCCATGAATACTTTTATTTCACTCTTTATTTCTTCCCTGACCCAATCATTATTCAGGACTCTGTTGTATAGTCTCATTGTGTTCTTGCAGCTAGTTGGGCTTATTCTGGTGTTCATATTAAGCTTTATTGCACTGTGGTCTGATAGAATGCATGGAATAATTTCAATCCTTTTGTATTTGTTGAGATTTTTTGTGTGTCCCAGTATGTGGTTGATTTTGGAGAATGTCCTATGAGGTGCTGAGTAGAAAGTACATTCTCTGGTGTTTGGGTTGAATATTCTGTAAATATCTGTGAGGTCCATTTCGTGTATTGTATTGTTCAGTTCTGATGTCTCTCTGTTTAATTTTTGTCCAGTTGCTCTAACCAAGGTGCTCAGTGGGATGCTGATGTCCCCCATTATTAGTATGCTAAGATTAACCTGTGTCTTGATGTCCTGCAGAGTAGTGTTTATAAAGTTAGGTGCACCAGAGTTTGGTGCATAGACATTTAGGATTGTGAAGTCTTCATGATTAATTGTTCCTTTTACAAGGATGTAATGGCCCTCTTTGCCTCTTCTGATTAATTTTACTTTGAGATCTATTTTGTCTGATATTAGAATAGCCACTCCAGTTGTTTCTTGGTACTATTCGCCTGGAATATTTTTCTTTCCTTTCACTCTAAGGTGGTGTCTGTCTTCGAGTGTGAGATGGGTTTCTTGTAGACAGCATATAGAAGGATTCTGTTTGCTAATCCATTCTCCCAGTCTATGTCTTTTGATTGGGGAGTATAGACCATTAGTATTTAAGATTATTACTGAGAGATGTGTGCTGTTTCCTTTTGCTGTATTTCATGTTTGCATTCTTAGTCTAGGTTTGTATTTACTCTGTTATCTTTTGTTGATTTCTCTCTTTAATTGCTTAGGGAAAGTTCCTCCTTTCCTCTGTTCTTTGGAACACTTTGAGGATTTTCTGAAGTGATGGTTTCTTATACATGTATTCTTTCCTCTTGTTCATGTTGTGAAAGATTTTTCTTTCTCCTTCAACTATAATTGACATTTTTGCTGGATATAGTAGTCTGGGTTGGCATCTAAAGTCGTTTAGCACTAGGAATACTTTGGTCCACATTCTTCTAGCTTTCATAGTTTGCACTGAGAACTCAGTTGTGATTCTGATGGGTTTCCCCTTATATGTAATTTGTTTTTCTCTTGTGGCTTTCAGTATTTTGTCTTTGTTTTGATTATCTAGAGTTTTAACAATTATATGGTGTGGGAAATTTCTTTTCATAATATGATTTTTGTGCCTTGTAGGATTTAGTGTTAAAATTTTAGATCGAGTTCTTTAGAGTTTTTTACCTCTTTTTCTGAACTATTGGCCTGCAAATTTACCTTACATACTGTACTTTACATTTTTCTAATTGTATAAGTTTTTCTTCTATTTCTGTTTTTGAAAAAGTATAAAGAAGACTACATTTTTAAACAAGTTCTTAAATAAAGATATGAGTCTGGGATTGAATTGGGAAATTTTAGCATATGATTAAATCAATGATTTTATGCCTCACATCTCTTGGGGATGTTATATTTTCCTAGAATTGCTTACTTTATCTTTATTTCCATATGCATTATTCCTTCTAAAACACTTTGAAATGCCTTATTCTTTGCAGATTGTTTATTTCTTTAACATAGTTTTAGAGGTTTAACATTCCTATAATTACTGGTTATCTGAAATTCCCAATTGTCAGATACAAGTCAAAATACATTCTTCCTCAGACCCAGAATTTCCTGACTACAATTCCTTCTTTCCTCTGCATTACTTTGTTTCCTCTTTTCCTCTTTTCGTTGCTTTTTTTTTTTTTTTTTTGTCTTTTTTTCGAGACAGGGTCTCCCTGTCTCCCTGTAGCCTCAGCTGGCCTAGAACTCACTCTGTAGACCAGGCTTGCCTTGAACTCACAAAGATCAAAGATCCGCCTGCCTCTGCCTCCCAAGTGCTAGGATTAAAGGCATGCACCACCCTGCCTGGCTTTTCATTGCTTCTTAAAGTTAGTACACAACGTGTTCACTCATATGATGGTATTTACACCTATTCTCTATTGCTAGATGATCTCCACTTTCATTCACTGGACCCAACCTCTTGGCTATAAAACTCTGCCAAATTTGTACCCATAGTAAAAAGCACTATATTTCCAACTCGTGTCCCAAACTGAATATGCAGCAATGGCACAGACTGTCACACCATTATCCTCTCTGGGAAAAACTCTTCCTCCCCAATGAGGGATCAGAGAGACCTCTATAGGGGTCTGATTTATGTGCTATCATCCAGAGCTTGGGCATTGCAGCAGTGGCAAATGCTTCTGCAATATGTTGGCTCACTTTGATGCTGTGCTCCAGTTTGGTTGCTTTTGATGCATGTGTGCTCATATGTGCCCATACATATGTGTGGTGGAGAAATTTCCAATGTCTTCACACTGTCATATTTGCAAATCCCTCCTATGATAATTATTTTAGATCCAAGCTAAAGGAACTCTCATCTTTTGTATTATCTATGCTGCCTTTTGACAAATGATCAAGGATATTATACATCCAAGAAAACCTTAAATCTCCCTTTGAATTTATTACACTGTCCCGATAAGGTGATTTTGACCTGAAAATCTATAAGTGGTTCATCATCAAGAGATTTTAACTACACTTTTTTATTGTGGTATATCAGGGCTGCTTTTCCATCAATATATCCAGAATTGGGACAAAGTGTATAAGTTTCATTTTAGAGTGACTTTCATATTTAGGGTATAAACCTTCAAGTGTTAATGAGGAATATTATTTCATCAGAGTCCTTTGTTCTAGATATATACCAAGTTTTCAGCTCCTTCTTTATTCAGAGATACCTTGAAACTTTAACTCAACTTCTCCAGATTTGTAAAAAGGTCAATAGTATTCCCCTGGAACTGGAGTTTAAGACAGTTGTCAGCCACCCTCTTCTGACATCCGCGGCATTGCATGACACGGGTGCACAAATCTACATGCAGACAGTACATCCAAACACATACAAAAATAAATAAAATTTTTAAAAAAAGGTCAATAGTATCACCAGGTGTGGTGGCACATGCCTTTAATCCTAGCATTTGGGAGGCAGAGGCAGGTGGATCTTTGTCAGTTCAAGGCCAGCCTGGTCTACACCATGAGTTCCAGGCCAGCTGGGACCCTGCCTCAAAAATGCCAAAAAAAAAAGGTCCGTAGTAACAAATATTCTTTGTTTACCTCTTAGTATGTTGTATTTATATTAATATTTGATGTGATATTTTTGTCATTTGCTTCTTTGAAACAAGGCATCATTATTTAGCCCTCGCTGGCCTTGAACTCATGATTTTCTGGCCTCTTTCTTGTCAGTCTTGTCATTATTGGAATATACCACTGCACTCAGCTTGATTTGATAATTCTTTAACAACTTATCAGCTCTAAGAAGAATTTCAAGTCATTAATTCTATTAAATAATGCTAATTGTTTTCAGGGGAAAGGTTTATTTACACGCATGCTCAGCCATAAGGCTGAACGTGGAACTGACTTCCTGGGATGAAAGCAGCTATGACTTGGGAGGCAGCTCTGAAAAGATGGTCCACAACAGCATCTCCAGGGACTGAGTTTGGCACATATTTCTGGGCATATAAATCTGTCATTATCATGAATTAATTTTTAGAAACCATTGTTTCTCTCATAGGGTGGAATATAGACAGATAGAAGCAAAAGCGAAACTGATGCCCCAGTTTACTCTCTAAGCAGGCAACAAACAATTCAAGTACGAAATCCGTATCATAATGCCAGGTGATGATATAAAGAAGCATGACAAAGCAAAAGAGCAAAAGAATAGCTTATTAAAAAGTGGAAGCTTGCACATTGCTATTTTAAGTAGAAAACCCAGTATAAAACAAATGGAAGGAAATAGAACGGTTGTAAAGAAATGAACGCAAAAATAAGCAAGAGGCGATTAAAGGCTGATCACAAAGTATTTTATATGACATGATCAACAATTTCAAATTTACTCAAATATCAGCTTCTTTTAAGTCAGGAGAGTAATTAGATTGATTTTAGCACTAAAAAAGTACTATGGATTTTGCAGGGAAAATAAGAGGTAGGAAATTAAGTAGGCCATCAGAAGAATGTTGAGAAATCCTGGTGAAACAGGATCGTAGCATTAACGAAGAGAGGAAAATAATGGAGCTAAGATGCACATTCTGCATTTAGGAGGTATTTATTTGCTGTCGTGGCTTCTGGCTAGAGTCACTTTTCTTTTTTGATGTAAACATTGGATGCCCCAGGGAATGACCTCCCCCACCGAGGCTCACAAGGGCAGCACTAATCGAACTTGGTAGGATAAATAAATAAGACAATAAGACAATAAAACAATAAGACAATCAATCCATCAATCAATCAATCAATAAAAGACATGAATTTGGAGTGGAGGAGAAATGATTTGCATCTGGGGGAAATGGACAGGAGAGTGAACAGTGAATATAATCATGTTACATTCTAGGCATGTTTGATATTTTCAAATAATAAAAAGATACACATTCTGAAAACTCCATTTCTAAAGATGAATAAATAAGAAAACACATCGTATTTGAAACTGATCCTGCATTGGAATAAAGAGACTACTTTGAATAATTAAAGAGAATGCATTCTTGTAACTCCATTCACTGTTAGATGTGGAAATCATTCTGGAGATTCTGAACAGGAAGTAATGAGGTAGTCAGTTGAAGAAGAGCAGTGTAAAATTTGAAAAGATTGAGCTGAAATGCCAAATAGACAACTGTAATTGAAACACAATAGAGACTGTAACAGTAATAGAGAAAAAATAAGTCAAGAAACTTTGTATGAAAGATAAACTTGATCTTTCCTTATGCTGGAAAAGGCCTTGAAAATTATAAAGAGGGAAAATATAAGAAAATTGTTTAAGATGTATCTGTTACCTGAAGTTTAGAAGTAGACGGGAGAACTGCAATATGAGCAGACATAGTAACTAAAATATAGACAAAAATAATAGTACAATGATTGCACACTGCTATAATTTGGACTTTGGATGTCCTTCAAGTATTCATGTGCTAGAGGCTCAGCTGTCAGGGTAGTACTATTGGAAAATATTAAAACCTATACAAGGTAAGGCCCGGCTGAAGGCCTTTGGGTAATTTGGATTGTGCTCTTGAAGAGGACTGAGCAATCTCAAACTGTTCTTCTTTTTCTGTTTCTTCTAGATTGTTCTGCCATGTGCTATTTCCATGGACACACTCAGCATGCACTAACTTGACCTTGCTTTGTGAGACAAAATAAAAAGAGTTTATAACTTAACTATTTCATGTATTTCACTATAGTGATGGAAGATTAATTAACACAGACATTGACTTTCATGAATGTAGGCAAAATTTCTCATATGTCCGACAGTTAAGAACAATTAGGTATTTTCAAAAAAACTAAATTTTGGATGACCTGAGATTCATTATTCTAATAATAAAGACAAAAACAATACATAAAATTTGTGGAACTTGGAAATGTACCCATTCTAAAATCACAAAGAGATACAGGAATGTAGCATAGCTGTGAGTGATGACAGTGAGTGGGATAAACGGTATGGAATGGTACCAAAGGAATGTTGATACAAATGCATTGTTCTAACAAGTTGAATCTGAGATTCAAGGCTCTAAATCATTTAACAAAGTAGTAGATATGAGAAATGGAAATGCATGGAGAACCAGGGATCATCAGAGCATAGGTTGTACTTCATGTTAGGGTTCCCATAAATCGCAAATGTGAAGTACTTAAGTCAACCTCAATGGATTATTTATTTATTTATTTATTTATTTATTTATTTATTTATTTATTGGTCTTTTTGAGACAAGGTCTCCCTGTAGCCTCAGCTGTCCTGGAACTTGCTATGTAGACCAGGCTGGCCTTGAACTCACAGAGATCTGCCTGCCTCTGCCTTCTGATTGCTGAGATTAAAGGTGGACCTTCTTTTTTTTTTGGTCTTTTTGAGACAGGGTTTCCCTATAGCCCCAGCTGTCCTGGAACTCACTATGTAGTATGTAGACCAGGCTGGCCTTGAACTCATAGAGATCCGCCTGCCTCTGCTTCCCAAGTGCTAGGATTAAAGGCATGTGCCACCACGCCCGGCTGGACCTTCTTTTTTAATAGGTCGTGCTTTTCGTTTTTGTCAATTTGACATAAGTTAGAATCACCTGGGAAGATGGAACTTCAACTGCAGAATTTCCATACCTTATTGGTCTGTGGTGATGCCTGTGGGAGATTTTCTTAATTGCTAATTTATGTAGGAGGACCCAGTACACTGGCAGGCTGGTCTGAGCAGCCAGGAGAAGCAACCCTGTAAGCAGCATTCTTTCATGGACTGTGCTTCAATTTCTTTCTCCCTGTTCCTGCCCTGAGTTCCTGCCATATCTTCTTTTGATGACGGACTGCAACTTGAAAGATGAAATAAAGACTTTTATGGCTTTGGTCATGGAGATTATCTTTAGCAATAGAAAACTAGAACACAGGTGAATTATAACAAGCACCTAAAATTATGATCATATCATTCTTTAATTTATTCCCACATCTATTGCCTATTTAATAATACATGAGAGGAAGCGTTGAAGCTTCTGGACCACGTTCAAATTCAAAGGAGAGTATATTCATGATTTTATTGCTAATGTTTAAACACAAAGATCTGGCAACTTATATTATCTGGAAATAGAAGAAAAAGTCAATAAAGAATCATGTTTTGATTTCAGATCCACTGACTGAAATAGCAGCAATGTGTTACGATAGATGGAGCTCATCATCTGTTCTTCAAATAAACTTTGCTTATTTGAATTTGTGTTAGTGTTCAAGGCATTGCTAATAGAAATGTAAGTATGTGAAAAGGCTAGTGTGAAGAGGAAATCAATTCATTATACCTTGCTTGTGTCAATATCAAGAACATTTTGTGCTAGAGCATGTTTTCGGAACTAGAAGTGCAGGCATCACACAAGCAGTCACAGCAGTCTCACATTTAAATTTGCTTCTGCATTGCCATAGGGTTGGTGAAGGTAAAAAGTGTAATCTAACTCCTCACTCCAGAGGTATAAAGTATAGGTAAAACCATAGGCTTATTGATTAATGAAAGATGTTTGATGCTGGGCATGGTGGCGGACACCTTTGATCTCAGCACTTGAGATGCAGGGGCAGGCAGATCTCTGTGAGTTCAAGGCCATCCTGGTTTACAGAGTGAGCTGCAGGCCAGCTGGGACTAAAGGGAGACCCTGTCTCAAAAATGGCAAAAAAAAGTGATGTTTGATACATAAAGAAGATGAATAAAATAAAACTTTATTAAAACCTATTGATGAGATAATATTTTGTTGTTGTTTGTATGACTTTAGGTAGACATTCAAAAATAAGGAGAAAAAAATAAGATCCAATATTGGAAAATATCAGGAAAGTTTATTAATTAATACTGAGGAAACAAAGAGGTAATTTGGATAGGTTAGCATGCAATCAATGCATTGTAAAAGACAGGGAAAAGCAGCCACCTAAGATGCTCACCAGAGTCAAATTAGGAGGGAAATCATGGTGCAAAGCATGTACAAACTAAAAAAATAGTAACTCACAAGTTTTAACTTTATACCAAGGAAACTACTGGAAATCTATAAGAAAACAATTTCCACAGGTGGTAGACAGGAGCAGAGGTATCAATCCTTAGATAAGGTCCTTGGGACATGGGCAGGGCGAGGAGGACAGGATTGAATGATTACTGAGAGTGAATGAAACACTTTTTACTATTGTGCTTTGACATCATAATGAAGACAATTAGATGTCTGAACAAGAAATTGTGTACAAATCCAGAGATGAGAGATGCAAGAAATCATGTTTGTAATGGATGCTAGCTGTCAGTCACGCTTTTTGAATTCACCACAACTGAGAAGGAAATAGAACTCTTATTTGAAGGATACACTATCAATATCTCACAGTATTTTCTGTTATTTTGAGGGAATACCAAAAAATATGTACTAAACTGAATTTAATGTAATGGTAAATATTCAAGCCCAGAAAGCTTGTTTAGTGTGAGGAATGATGAAGAAAGTATATGAAATGGAGAAGACCATAGAAATGAAGTGGAACAAGAATGCTGTATTTTCTATCATTCATTTTGCAAGGATTAAAAAAAAAACTATAATGACCGACCACACTCACACCATAGTCTTTTCTTGCATTACGAAAAATGCCTTCTTTTCAGAAACTTGCAAGGTTGATTTGTGTCAAGATGTGTTCCAAAATTATATTTTCTGCTTACTATATTTGAAAGCAAATTGCTTATTTTTTTTCTTTTGCTCTCTTACTATCAAAAATACTTTCTACTTCCATTATTCTAATCACTGGATATTACACAGGTTGCGCTGCTTTTCCCAATGTCATTTTAGTAATTTCCTGAATCTTAATGGAAAAAAAAAAAATCTCTAGTCATGTTCTTAGATCTAAGAGCATGTGCTATTAGTGCCTAAAAATGTCTACACCATTAGATTCTTGAGAAAGGTGAATTCCAGATTTTAAAAGCACTGATGGAAACTTACATCAGTGCTTTGAAAAGCCTCTAAACTATTCAAAGTAACCACTAATCTAAGAAGCTCAAATGTAGAAGATGAAACATATATTTCTCTTTATAAACTTGTTCTCAAGATTAAATTGTTAAAATTGAATAACAAAATGCAAAGCTTAAGAGAAAAAAAAACTGGACAACAAAGAGAGAGGCACATGGTATGTAGGATGTCATTTATAAAACTAATGGAACAGTAGGTTGTCATTATAAAAGAAAATTTAGAGATATTAAGGATAATGAAGCCTTATAATCTACAAAATTTCAAAAATAGAGAGATCTTCAAACTGAATGATTATGTACCAGACAGGGAGTAAAATGTACAGACAGAAATTGATTGCATAAAATATATATGAAAATAAATACAAACATTTTTAAAACTTTATTAATAAAATACTTAAAACTCAACTGATAGCTTAAATAAAAAGAACAGTAATATGTTTTGATGTTTTACTAAGTGTAAAATAAAATATATAACCCTATAACTATAACAAAGGATAAGCATGTATAAACTAGTACAATCCATCATGCAAAACTTTAGTATTTGAAACACCATAAATTATGATTGATTTATGTGTAGATTCTGTTCATTCCAAAACCCAGAACAAGTACAAAAATCATAGTTATATCTATAAAGCTGATGAATAGGGATGGGAAGACTAAAATGACTTTATTTGACAAAAACAGAAAAAAAACAAGGAGCAACAAAGCAGAAAATGTTGGTAGTAGTGAGAAAAATTATGACCAGGAAATAACTCCATTTTATGTAACTGAAAAATAAATACATTATATGTAACTGAATAAAATATCCAATTTATAAAAAGCAGAGATTGCCAGACTGTATAAAATTCCAAATTTCTCCATATGTTATTTATAAAAAAAAACACATCTTTAACTTAAGAAACAAAAAGCTAAAAGAATAAAAGACGGAAAGCGGATTTCCTTACCAATACTTAACAGAGAGAGGGGCGGGCATTTAGGCCGCAGTAGACTCCTTCCATAGCAGGGATTAATGCAGTTTTTTCAGGTCCCCAGTTGGACTCTGAGACAGGGGGAGATGTCCTGCAAAGGCATTTCTGACCCTGGAACACCTGTCTGTCCTCCTGTTCAGATCTTTCTCTCATGGGCTTCAGTCACAGTGTCCCCTGCCAGCAGCCCTCACAAAAGGCCCAATCAATGGGATTGCCCCCGTCGCTTCAGCATTTTTTTCTGACTTAATTTCTCTATATCTTCATTCAATCCCCAATAATTTGGGCCTTACAGATATTTGTCATCTAGGAGAGTCATCGAAGTCTTCTCTGAGTCCAGGATGTCTTACCTCTGACATGAATTTGAAAAATATTGATTTGGAGATGTATGTTAAGAGTTGGATGATGTGTGTGCTCTCGCACACTGCTCAAGATTACATTCCATAGTAATTATCTCCTTTTTCCTATTTCAATGTGCAACTTCCTCTAGATTTCCACACTGTTCCTGACCTCTCTTAGCCTCATGGACCTGCCTAGAACATTTCAGTTATTCTTCATTAGCAGCTTTTAATGACCTGATCGAAGTCTATATTATTTTGTTTTGAAGATACTAGCCTGAATAAATATTGCTGCAACAGATACACCATTCGGAATTTGGATATTTTCTTCTTTGACATAAATAGCGTTTCCTTAATTTATTGACTTAGCTTCTGAAGCAAATATTGTTTTGTTTGACTAAGGGCAAAACAAGGTAAAGTGCAGCAGTTTATTTTCTATTTAGGTCAGCTGGGCTTATACTAATGACACACTTCTTTCCCAGTCACAGATGCGGCCTAACCCTCACCATCTGGCTTATCAAGTGCCAAAAGGGCTAGAGTACTGTGAACAGTATTATAAACAGTAAGCTCTATTATAAAACCCAGTCCCAGATCCACATACTCTCTCCTACCAAAACAGCATTATACTATTTAAGGACAGAGCACAAATAATCAGGTGTTTTAGGAGTGATCCAGCAGTGACAGCAATTCAAGGAAGCGGTTGGTGTGGTGTAATAAAAATGCAAACCTGAAGCACAGCCACATCCATCAAGACCTTCAACATATTTATTTAGGTGTATCTATGTTTGAAATTATATTAAAGGACTAGAAAGCATTGTTAGCTATAGAAGCTTTTCAGTTGATCCTTTGTAAACGGTTCAAACAAACATCTATTGTTGGACTACTTTCTCCACAAAGTAGTCTCATAAACACATTATGGAATAAAATACATATAGTGATGTTAAGTTAATATTATGGTGGTATGGTGTTGTTTGCCATTTGTCCTGATGTGTCTTCTTGATTAGTTTAATCAGTAGGTCTTAAGCAAAAATTTCATTGAATTAAATTGAATTAAAGAATTTGAGTTAGAGCAATGAAAGGGACAGATTTGGCAAGCCATTTAAGGACTCTTGGATCACCTACTGAATTCTAATTAGGCAAATATAAATTGGTTTCTCTGTCAGAGCACTCTGCCCCAAAGACAAGTTACATCCTTAAAATTAAAGGGAAAAAAAAGTCAGCAAACTGGAGACACCGAGGTTCTAATAAGAAAATCTTCCTTACAGAAATGTTGTTTTTCATGTTGCTTTATCTTAATTCATCTCCAAAGAAATACCAAAAATTTCTGTTTCTTTAAAGAGAGAAACAAAGGTTGGCTACATATGAATTCCTTTTATATGTGTATACATAGACAAATATGTTTGATCAAGTTGCAGGTTTACTGTCATTGAAATAGTGATACTAGAATAAAAAAAAATAAACTTTTGGGGCTGGAGAGATAGCCTAGCGGTTAAGAGCACCGACTGCTCTTGCAGACGACCAGGGTTCGATCCCCAGCACCCACATGGTGGCTAAGAACCGTCTATAACTCCAGTTCCAGGAGAACTCCAGTTCCAGGGAAATCCGAGACCCTCTTCTGACCTCCGCGGCATTGCATGACACGGGTGCACAAACCTACATGCAGACAGTACATTCATACACATACAAAAATAAAAATTAAAAAAAAATTTGCATTTCCTGTAGTTACTGATATGTAATCTTCTGAGGATCTCGAGAGAGTATGTTTTCCTAATTATTTTGTCTTTAGGGTTCTCTAACTAAAAATGCCTCTACAAAAAAATCTGTAGAGGGCTTGGAGAGATGGCTCAGCAATTAAGAGTGTTGACTGCTCTTGCATAGTACCCAGGTTCAATTCCTACCACCCACATGGCAGCTAAGAATTATCTTTTTGGCAGGTGTAGTGGTGCACGTCTTTAATCCTAGCACTCAGGAAACGTAGGCCAACCTGGTCTACAAAATGAGTTCCAGGCCAGCTGGGGCTATAAGGAGAACCTGTCTCAAAAAAAAAAAAAAAAAAAAAATCTGTAAAAAAAATAAAATATTTGAGGGTGAGAAGTGATTTCTCTGTGTAGAAGTGAATTACTTTTGTGCATGTAGGAATGTCTTACTCTCCGAATGCAGGTTGTAGATTCAATCACCACAGCACCCACTGAGCCTTGAGGGGCATGAACTGGTCAAAGAGAAAACAATAAGTGTCAGGAGAGTGCTCATCCACAGATAGAGCAACTATATCACACTCCTCTGTACAAGGCTCAGGGGACACTGAGGAAGAGGGGGAAGAATGATTCAAGGAAGAATGGACAGAAGCAACCTCCCCTGGACTTGGCAGGACTGTTGACTGTTGAACTCAGCAGTGGTTGCTTGCACAAGACTTGAACAAGATCAACTCAGTCAACACTTGGACATAAAGTAGTGAGGAGCTCAGGAGTCCCCACCCCTAACTAAGGAGCTATAGACAGTTAGAATTCTGAGGCAGAGTCAATCTTTTTAAAGAATGTGACCCCTCATAGATCTACTGTGCACCGGTGAATGGCCTCCTACGAGGAGCATATGGGCAGCATAAATTGAACTTAAGAGGACACAAAGTTGGGAGGAGTGGCTGGGCAGTGGAACTGGGAGGAGTTGCAAAGAGGATTGGGGGTTGAATGATTAAAATGTGTTGTATGCCTGTATGAAATACTGAAAAAATAATAAAAATATATTTAGCCAAAGGTTGCCAGGTGTGGTAGTGTATATCTTTAATCTTAGCACTGGAACTGAAGAAGTAGACACAGGTGGAGCTCTGTGAGTTTGAAGCAAGCCAGTTCTAGACTAGCAAAGGATATACAGTGAGACTCTGTCTAAAAAATGAATGGTTAGTGAGTTTATTAATTACTTCTGTCACTATGCCCTGACAGAAGCAACTTATGGGAGACATGACCCATTTTGACACTTGGTTTCAGAGGTATGTGTCTAGCATGACGGAGACAGGTGAGGCAGAGCACATCATGATACCAGTAAAGCAGAGAAAAAGGGGCACAGGAAGGGGCCAGAGCAGGATAAAGCCCACAGGGACATGACAACATGGCCTCCCACCCCCACAATCACCTTCGCCCTCTCCCTTTCCTTTCCACCTCCTATAAATGGGGTGATTCTTGGTGAGGGTTACAGGAGGAAAACCACCTCTTGTGTAAGTGTGACTTCTCAACTTTGTTATTGCTAAGAGGCTCCATGAATGTTTTCATTACAAGTAGAAGCTGTTCATTCCATCTTTGTGTCCTCTGAACAGAGGGGGTGTTTGGTGACAGTGATACAGTAAATAAATACAGCCTGAAGATATCTTCTTAGGGTGTGGTTTATTTTCTGTTATGTTTGTGTTGAATGTTCTTTCCCCCACGTGACCAAGATTGCCACCCCGCCTCCATAGACATTGAATGAGGTCACCTAGAATGCCTTCCTTCATAACCCATCCTTGATCTAACTTGGTGTGTGAGCCAGGTGGCAATGCCCATGAATATATCATTAATTACAAACATAGGATATCATCCACTCAGGTATTCATCATGATCAATCAAATGTCCTATGAAAAAAGTCCAAATGTTAACACAAATACTTCAGTAAGAGCTATCTGTTTTTTTTCTTTTTTTTTTTCTTTTATTTATTTCTGTATGTGTATGAATGTACTGTCTGCATGCAGGTTTGTGCACCCGTGTCGTGCAATGCCACGGAGGTCAGAAGAGGGTGTCGGATTCCCCTGGAACTGGAGTTCTGGAATTGGAGTTTCAGAGGGTTCTCGGCTGCCATGTGGGTGCTGGGGATCGAACCAGATGCAAGAAATCATGTTTGTAATGGATGCTAGCTGTCAGTCACGCTTTTTGAATTCACCACAACTGAGAAGGAAATAGAACTCTTATTTGAAGGATACACTATCAATATCTCACAGTATTTTCTGTTATTTTGAGGGAATACCAAAAAATATGTACTAAACTGAATTTAATGTAATGGTAAATATTCAAGCCCAGAAAGCTTGTTTAGTGTGAGGAATGATGAAGAAAGTATATGAAATGGAGAAGACCATAGAAATGAAGTGGAACAAGAATGCTGTTTTCTATCATTAATTTTGAAGGATTTTAAAAAAAAAAACTATAATGACCGACCACACCACACCATAGCTTTTCTCCTGTCATTAGAAAAATGCCTCTTTCAGAAAATTGCAAGGTTGTTTGGTCAAGATGTGTTCCAAAATATATTTCTCATGCTTACATATTTAAAGCAAATTGCTTATTTTTTTCTTTTGCTCTCTTACTATCAAAAATACTTTCTACTTCCATTATTCTAATCACTGGATATTACACAGGTTGCGCTGCTTTTCCCAATGTCATTTTAGTAATTCCTGAATCTTAATGGAAAAAAAAAAAATCTCTAGTCATGTTCTTAGATCTAAGAGCATGTGCTATTAGTGCCTAAAAATGTCTACACCATTAGATTCTTGAGAAAGGTGAATTCCAGATTTTAAAAGCACTGATGGAAACTTACATCAGTGCTTTGAAAAGCCTCTAAACTATTCAAAGTAACCACTAATCTAAGAAGCTCAAATGTAGAAGATGAAACATATATTTCTCTTTATAAACTTGTTCTCAAGATTAAATTGTTAAAATTGAATAACAAAATGCAAAGCTTAAGAGAAAAAAAAAACTGGACAACAAAGAGAGAGGCACATGGTATGTAGGATGTCATTTATAAAACTAATGGAACAGTAGGTTGTCATTTATAAAGAAAAAATTTAGAGATATTAAGGATAATGAAGCCTTATAATCTACAAAATTTCAAAAATAGAGAGATCTTCAAACTGAATGATTATGTACCAGACAGGGAGTAAAATGTACAGACAGAAATTGATTGCATAAAATATATTGAACCTAATACAACCATTTTCAAACTTTTATTAATAAAATACTTAAAACTCAACTGATAGCTAAATAAAAAGAACAGTAATATGTTTTGATGTTTTACTAAGTGTAAAATAAAAATATATAACCCTATAACTATAACAAAGGATAAGCATGTATAAACTAGTACAATCCATCATGCAAAACTTTAGTATTTGAAACACCATAAATTATGATTGATTTATGGTATAATATTAAAAACAACAAGACAAAAAATAGCTATAAACAAAAATAAAAAAAAATTATTGAAAAAAAAAAAAAAAAAACAGAAAAAAAACAAGGAGCAACAAAGCAGAAAATGTTGGTAGTAGTGAGAAAAATTATGACCAGGAAATAACTCCATTGTTATGTAACTGAAAAAATAAAATACATTATAGTAACGAATAAAATATCCAATTTATAAAAAGCAGAGATTGCCAGACTGTATAAAATTCCAAATTTCTCCATATGAAAAAATTATTTATAAAAAAAAACACATCTTTAACTTAAGAAACAAAAAGCTAAAAGAATAAAAGACGGAAAGCGGATTTCCTTACCAATACTTAACAGAGAGAGGGGCGGGCATTTAGGCCGCAGTAGACTCCTTCCATAGCAGGGATTAATGCAGTTTTTTCAGGTCCCCAGTTGGACTCTGAGACAGGGGGAGATGTCCTGCAAAGGCATTTCTGACCCTGGAACACCTGTCTGTCCTCCTGTTCAGATCTTTTCTCTCATGGGCTTCAGTCACAGTGTCCCCTGCCAGCAGCCCTCACAAAAGGCCCAATCAATGGGATTGCCCCCGTCGCTTCAGCATTTTTTTCTGACTTAATTTCTCTATATCTTCATTCAATCCCCAATAATTTGGGCCTTACAGATATTTGTCATCTAGGAGAGTCATCGAAGTCTTCTCTGAGTCCAGGATGTCTTACCTCTGACATGAATTTGAAAAATATTGATTTGGAGATGTATGTTAAGAGTTGGATGATGTGTGTGCTCTCGCACACTGCTCAAGATTACATTCCATAGTAATTATCTCCTTTTTCCTATTTCAATGTGCAACTTCCTCTAGATTTCCACACTGTTCCTGACCTCTCTTAGCCTCATGGACCTGCCTAGAACATTTCAGTTATTCTTCATTAGCAGCTTTTAATGACCTGATCGAAGTCTATATTATTTTGTTTTGAAGATACTAGCCTGAATAAATATTGCTGCAACAGATACACCATTCGGAATTTGGATATTTTCTTCTTTGACATAAATAGCGTTTCCTTAATTTATTGACTTAGCTTCTGAAGCAAATATTGTTTTGTTTGACTAAGGGCAAAACAAGGTAAAGTGCAGCAGTTTATTTTCTATTTAGGTCAGCTGGGCTTATACTAATGACACACTTCTTTCCCAGTCACAGATGCGGCCTAACCCTCACCATCTGGCTTATCAAGTGCCAAAAGGGCTAGAGTACTGTGAACAGTATTATAAACAGTAAGCTCTATTATAAAACCCAGTCCCAGATCCACATACTCTCTCCTACCAAAACAGCATTATACTATTTAAGGACAGAGCACAAATAATCAGGTGTTTTAGGAGTGATCCAGCAGTGACAGCAATTCAAGGAAGCGGTTGGTGTGGTGTAATAAAAATGCAAACCTGAAGCACAGCCACATCCATCAAGACCTTCAACATATTTATTTAGGTGTATCTATGTTTGAAATTATATTAAAGGACTAGAAAGCATTGTTAGCTATAGAAGCTTTTCAGTTGATCCTTTGTAAACGGTTCAAACAAACATCTATTGTTGGACTACTTTCTCCACAAAGTAGTCTCATAAACACATTATGGAATAAATACATATAGTGATGTTAAGTTAAATTATGGTGGTATGGTGTTGTTGCCATTTGTCCTGATGGTCTCTGTCTTCTGATTAGTTTAATCAGTAGGTCTTAAGCAAAAATTTTTCATGAATTAAATTGAATTAAAGAATTTGAGTTAGAGCAATGAAAGGGACAGATTTGGCAAGCCATTTAAGGACTCTTGGATCACCTACTGAATTCTAATTAGGCAAATATAAATTGGTTTCTCTGTCAGAGCACTCTGCCCCAAAGCCAAGTACAAATCCTTAAAATTAAAGGGAAAAAAAAGTAGCAAAAACGGAAAGATTTTATATAAGACAAATCTTCCTTACAGAAATGTTGTTTTTCATGTTGCTTTATCTTAATTCATCTCCAAAGAAATACCAAAAATTTCTGTTTCTTTAAAGAGAGAAACAAAGGTTGGCTACATATGAATTCCTTTTATATGTGTATACATAGCAATCTGTTGATCAATTCGTTTTTTTTTTTATAATATAGATTACTAAATAAAAAAAAATAAAAATGAACTTTGGGGCGGAGAGATAGCCTAGCGGTTAATAGCGCACCGACTGCTCTTGCAGACGACAGGGTTCGATCCCCACACCCACATTGGTGGCTAAGAACCGTGCTTAACTCCAGTTCCGGAGAACTTCAGTTCAGGGAAATCCGGAGACCCTCTTCTGACCTCCGCGGCATTTGCATGACACGGGTGCACAAACCTACATGCAGACAGTACATCATACACATACAAAAATAAAAAATTAAAAAAAATTTTGCATTTCCTGTAGTTACTGATATGTATCTTCTGAGGATCTCGAGAGAGTATGTTTCCTAATTATTTTGTCTTTAGGGTTCTCTAACTAAAAATGCCTCTACAAAAAAATCTGTAGAGGGCTTGGAGAGATGGCTCAGCAATTAAGAGTGTTGACTGCTCTGCATAGTACCCAGGTTCAATTCTACCACCCACATGGCAGCTAAGAATTATCTTTTTGGCAGGTGTAGTGGTGCACGTCATTTTAAATCCTAGCACTGCAGCTCAGGAACGGCCAGCCTGTCTACAAATGAGTTCCAGGCCAGCTGGGGCTATAAGGAGAACTGTCTCAAAAAAAAAAAAAAAAAAAAATCTGTAAAAAAAAAAATAATATTTGAGGGTGAGAAGTGATTTCTCTGTGTAGAAGTGAATACTTTTGTGCATGTAGGAATGTCTTACTCTCCGAATGCAGGTTGTAGATTCAATCACCACAGCACCCACTGAGCCTTGAGGGGCATGAACTGGTCAAAGAGAAAACAAATAAGTGTCAGGAGAGTGCTCATCCACAGATAGAGCAACTATATCACACTCCTCTTACAAGGCTCAGGGGAACTTGAGGAAGAGGGGGAAGAATGATTCAAGGAAGAATGGACAGAAGCAACCTCCCCTGGACTTGGCAGGACTGTTGACTGTTGAACTCAGCAGTGGTTGCTTGCACAAGACTTGAACAAGATCAACTCAGTCAACACTTGGACATAAAGTAGTGAGGAGCTCAGGAGTCCCCACCCCTAACTAAGGAGCTATAGACAGTTAGAATTCTGAGGCAGAGTCAATCATTTTTAAAGAATGTGACCCCTCATAGATCTTACTGTGCACCGGTGAATGGCCTCCTACGAGGAGCATATGGGCAGCATAAATTGACACTTAAGAGGACACAAAGTTGGGAGGAGTGGCTGGGCATGGAACTGGGAGAGTTGCAAAGAGGATTGGGGGTTGAATGATTAAAATGTGTTTGTATGCCTGTATGAAAATACTGAAAAAAATATAAAAATATATTTAGCCAAAGGTTGCCAGGTGTGGTAGTGTATATCTTTATCTTAGCACTGGAACTGAAGAAGTAGACACAGGTGGAGCTCTGTGAGTTTGAAGCAAGCCAGTTCTAGACTAGCAAAGGATATACAGTGAGACTCTGTCTAAAAATGAATGGTTAGTGAGTTTATAATACTTCTGTCACTATGCCCTGACAGAAGCAACTTATGGGAGACATGACCCATTTTGACACTTGGTTTCAGAGGTATGTGTCTAGCATGACGGAGACAGGTGAGGCAGAGCACATCATGATACCAGTAAAGCAGAGAAAAAGGAGGCACAGGAAGGGGCCAGAGCAGGATAAGCCCACAGGACATGACAACATGGCCTCCCACCCCCACAATCACCTTCGCCCTCTCCCTTTCCTTTCCACCTCCTATAAATGGGGTGATTCTTGGTGAGGGTTACAGGAGGAAAACCACCTCTTGTGTAAGTGTGACTTCTCAACTTTGTTATTGCTAAGAGGCTCCATGAATGTTTTCATTACAAGTAGAAGCTGTTCATTCCATCTTTGTGTCCTCTGAACAGAGGGGGTGTTTGGTGACAGTGATACAGTAAATAAATACAGCCTGAAGATATCTTCTTAGGGTGTGGTTTATTTTCTGTTATGTTTGTGTTGAATGTTCTTTCCCCCACGTGACCAAGATTGCCACCCCGCCTCCATAGACATTGAATGAGGTCACCTAGAATGCCTTCCTTCATAACCCATCCTTGATCTAACTTGGTGTGTGAGCCAGGTGGCAATGCCCATGAATATATCATTAATTACAAACATAGGATATCATCCACTCAGGTATTCATCATGATCAATCAAATGTCCTATGAAAAAAGTCCAAATGTTAACACAAATACTTCAGTAAGAGCTATCTGTTTTTTTTCTTTTTTTTTTCTTTTATTNTATTTCTGTATGTGTATGAATGTACTGTCTGCATGCAGGTTTGTGCACCCGTGTCGTGCAATGCCACGGAGGTCAGAAGAGGGTGTCGGATTCCCCTGGAACTGGAGTTCTGGAATTGGAGTTTCAGAGGGTTCTCGGCTGCCATGTGGGTGCTGGGGATCGAACCTGGGTCCTCTGTAAGAGTGGTCGGCGCTCTTAACCGCTAGGCCATCTCTCCAGCCCCCGAGCTATCTGTTTTGAGATATATTAAGTTTAATACTTTTTAAATTTTATTTTTTAGTTTTTATATGAACGAATGCACTGTCTGCATGTAGGTTGGTGCACCGTGTCGTGCAATGCTGCGGAGGTCAGAAGAGGGTGTTGGATTCCCTTGGAACTGGAGTTAAAGATGGTTCTCAGCCACCATGTGGGTGCAAGAGCAGTCGGCAATCTTAACCGCTAGCCCATCCCTCCAGACCCTAAGTTTAATATTTTTAATTTAATTTATTTTAAAGATAGGATCTCACTATACAGCCCTGCTTGTCTTGGACACCTCTACGTAGACCAGGCAGGCCTCTACCTCACAAAGATCTTCCAGGTGGGATTAAAGGCATGTGCCATCATGCCCAGCAAATGTTTTGATCAAAACAGAACTGAAGAAATTTTCTCCTAATTTTTTTCTTCAACATCAAGACATGTAATAATCCTTTAAATTCTGAGTGTTTGATGCATTTTTTAGCTCCCTGCTACTTTTTCATAGATTTTAATCTTTAGATTAGTGTTACGTCACAAAATAATTTAAAGTCATTTGTATAATTCATGCTATATATTTTTTAAATTTTTAATTTATTTTATTTTATGTGTAAGAGTATTTCCCTGCATGTATGTAAGTGCATTTATGTGGTATAGAGCCCACAGAGGTGAGAAGAGAGTGTTGAATCCTCTGGAACTAGGGTTATGGATGGTTGTTAGCTACCAGGTGGGAACTGGGAACTAAAGCCGGATCCTCTTCAAGAGCAGCCATTGTTCTTAACCATTGGGCAATCTCTCCAGCTCACAAATTTTTAACATGTCTTAGATTTTGTGTGCATAAGCAGACCACGAGCATACTTAGAGCTGATCATTTTTCTTCTTTGCCACCTGCTACACAGTGTACCACCTTCCACAGAAATGTTCAATGAGCATCTTATAATAGAGCTGAGAGAAAAGAACAAATCCTGTGTCTCAAAAATAGGTGTGAAGAGCAACTGAACTGACAGAAATATTTGTTTGGGGTAAGTAAATAAGATGAAAATTTCAGGAACTCTTGCTTGAGAATATTATCCAGTGATAAAAAAAGGAGAGGTAGGTATAATTTTATAAATACTCTCTTGCTTTGAACTGAAATGAAGGAGATAATTTACTAATAATCATGCTTCAGAAGCAACAAAAACTTGAAATTAAGAAGTCTATTTTATTTGGAAAATAAGAATTTTAGAAAAGTGATTTAGTCAATTATTTATTCATGTGGTTTATTCTTTGCCACATATACTGTTTATATAAGCAACAATTTAAAATACAATGAAACGGGAAGGGCTCCTACACCTTCCACAGAATTACCTCTCGGAATCTGTGGTTGCCTCAACGACCTTTCCAAGTCAGTACAAGAGTCCACTGTGTATTTTTTCTTTTACTTAACTATATTCTTGAAAAGAAAATTTTAACCTTAAAACAGAAAGTTTTAACTTGATACATGTTACTCTTCCCTGATATACTTGTGTCTAAGGTATATAAACAGGAGAAATTCTTACTCTTTCCTAGATGTCTAAGATTAATCAAATTGGTAACTGTAGTCAGTCTACTTAACTGAAGGTTAATCTTTTTGTTTTGTTTGTTTTGTTGTTTTTGAGACAGGGTCTTCCTGAAACCCCAGCAGGCCTAGAACTCAGTATGTAGTCTTGGCTGTCCACCATTTCACAGAGGTATGCCTGCCTCTGCCTCCTGATTGCTGAGATTAAAGGAATGTGCCACCATGCTCTGCTAAAGGTATTATGTTGAAGCATTAACAAGTAAATAGGAAAGGTTTAGAGACCTGAGAACCATGCTATTTAGTGATAAGATGCCTATTATACAGGGAAGATGAACAAATACTGTCCACTTAAAACTTTTTTTTTCATTTTTACATGGTATTTAAGCAGTTTGCGAACACTAATATCAGTGAAGAATCTGGGCTCATGATATGCATTGATAGTTTTATATCTTCAAAAGCATTTATTTAAATGTTCATTTTCAGGCCTGATTTCTACTGAGCAAGCCTGCCCACACTGTTACTCCACACAGTGGACTGGGCTTGGACCATATGAGATTGAGTCTTAGACCTGGGTATATTTGCACTTTGGGAACCTGTTGCTAAGTAAGTGTCTTATGAGTGCCAATGGTAATTCAGTAAAAATTACACAGAAACAAACATGGTCCTTAAAAATCTCAGAAAGCTGAGGGGCACTGACGGAGTGATGGCCTGTTACAGTGTGCCGTCACAAGTCACCACTGTGCCCCAGGACAAGCACTCAGTTTTATTCTCCACAGTTAGCTGATTAATGTTACTTCCACAAAATATGTGAATTTGCTGCTTCTGAGAGGCAATGTGAAAAAGAAAGTATTACTTTTATGTACAAAGTTATTATTTACAGAAATTTTGGTACACTGCACATTGAAAACATGTAAAATATTGAAGTGTCTAACAAATGGCATTAAAGTATCTTTAATAAAGTTTCATTTATAAGTACTAAAAAAGGATTTATTTAGATGGTCAATAAAGTAACAAACGTAATTTGGAAGCTGAAATTATCCTTATTTCTGAAGCCTTATTTTATCATACACTCTCTTAGACAGATCTGTCTGAAATAGGATTAGTGTCTGATACCTTTCTCTAAGTGATGGAGGAAGACAGTTCAAATGGTTAGTGCAATACAGCTATGAATGCGTGTTTTGAACTATTCTTATTATTTTTTTTTTTTGGTCTTTTCGAGACAGGGTCTCCCTGTAGTCCCAGCTGACCTGGAACTCACTCTGTAGACCAGGTTGGCCTTGAACTCACAAATATCCACTTGCCTCTGCCTCCACCTCCCGAGTGCTAGGATTAAAGGCATGCACCACCACACCTGGCTTTGAAATACTCTTGAATCAGCAGATTTTGCTTCTAAATAAGCAATCATAGTCTCCTTGGCAATTTAGGAACATATGGCCCCCATTTTGAAGGCTTTGTTCTAATATACCATTAATGCAGAGTGGACTTCTACAATAGTAGGTAATAAACAATGATCACAGTCAACTTATTTGCCTCACGTAATCCTCAAAGTAATTCTAAAAGTGTTTCATATCAGTATTTATTTATTTATTTATTTATTTGGACTTTTGACACCTGGTCTCCCTGTATCCCCAGCTGGCCTATTTAGACCAGGCTGGCCTTGAACTCAGAGATCTGCCTGCCACTGCTTACAAAGTGCTCAGATTAAAGGTGTCTACACCAGGCTTAAATGTTTCATCTCTTTTCCAGATGAAGTTGATTCTTGGAAAGGTTAGGTAAATGAAGGTAAATGACCAGATGCTACAGAGCCCATGACAGAATCAGAACTAGAAGAAGTGTGTCAATCTGGACAATTAAAATTTATCTGTGTTTCTGATACATAAAAGGCATGGTGGCACCCACCTTTAATCCCAGCATTCCAGAGGCAGAGGCAGGTGAATCTCTGTGAGTTCAAGGCCAGCCTGGTCTACAGAGTGAATTCCAGGCCAGCTGGGGCAACAGAGAGACCCTGTCTCAAAAGGACAAAAAATTTTTTGCAGGTACAACCTCATGAAGAAATAATTCTATTTGACCAAACATATTTGGGTTTCATTAATTTATGACTTCTAACAATAGAAGTAACAATTGGTTCTTCACTTAATATTATATTAAAGATCAAATACTTTTCATTCACATTGTTCCAAAATATTTGTTAACCAGAATGGCCAATCTGAAAGGTATTAGTATAGAACACAACTTAAGAATGCAAAATCAGGGTCTTCTAGAGTGTTCATTTCAGTAAGTAAAGACCAGCATTAAAAATAAACAAACATGTGATTTAAAAAAACTAAGATAGGTCACAGGAGGAGACAATGAGATTGGGGTGTCATACTTCAAACTAGAGGAGTAGGTGAAGATGTCCTACGAAAGTGACATTAAATCCAACTACTAAATATGTAATTAAATAGACAAATCTTGAAGCTGTCAGGGAATTCAAGTGAATGATAGAAAAGGGCCTGAGACCATAAGCTGCTGGTGAGATAGAGGACTGGTGTGGATATCTTTGTGAGAGGGCAGAAGGAAAAGACTGACACAAGGCACAGAAGGGATGGGACCCGACTCGGTAGAGAGGAGAAGAGTTGTATGGGTCTGAGCAGAGGATTAAAATGATGTAGTATACCTTTAATTCTAGCACTCAGGAGGCAGAGGCAGGAGGATCTTTGTGAGTTCAAGGCCAGCCTGGTCTACAGAGTGAGTTACAGGACAGCTGGGGCTACAGGGAGACCTTGTCTTGAAAAGACCAAAAAAATGATGTAGTATATTTGGGGAGAAATTAATCTACATTGTCAAAAACACAACATGAATGAGACAGTGAGTAAGGTGGCCATAGCAACAGCTTATACAGAAACCTCACTAGATGGTTCCCCTCACATAGATGTGGATGACTCAGTGAGAATGACACACATGCAGGCTGTGAGAAGCTGCAGTCTGCATGCATTTTAAGGGTGTGTACAGAAAAATGGATTTCGGAGAAATACAATGTGTTTTAAATCAGAGCTCATGGTGTTTCATGTCTTAATCCCTAAGAAGGTAATAAAAACTTGTCATTCATGCAATAAGAAAAACAACAAGAAGAGGTTTAAAGAGTTTTGAGGGAAGGAAGAAAGAAGTAAATGGGTTTGTAAGATTTCTAATGCTTACTTTCATACACCATATGTATATGTATATGTATATGTATATGTATATGTATATGTATATGTATATGTATATGTATATGTATTAGGATTTCAATGCCTGCCTATTAGTTATCCAATTTGGAGTCAAGAAAACACACACACACACACACACACACACACACACGATTTAAATATTCATTTGAAATCGAATAGCACACAGATAAATAGTCATGAGGGTGCACAGAATTTAGAACAGTGGGGACAGATAGATTTTGAATGACTGAGTCCTAGATCTCTCGGTTTAGAGATGAGGAAAATTAGGAGAAGTCAGCTAGGGAAATTGAGTAGAACTAAGGGGTAGAAGGGGAGAAAAAAGAGCAGAAAAGTTGGTATTCTGAAAGGCCAGACATCAAAACATTTCAAGAAAAAGACAGTAATCAACCATATCAGGTCCAGTGACCTGCAAAAAATGAGAAGGACAGTTCACCATAGGGGTAGAATTCTTGGAATCACTAGATACTTTACAAACAATTTTGGTAAAGTGTTGACTTATAAGCTACATAGGGAAACATTTCTATGTGGCAATATTTTTTATAGTACATATGAAAATAAAAATGTGGTTGATTATCACAAAAGTATCTCATGTTGCATATTTTGTTCAAAGAAATAAATTTTCATTCTAAATTATGGCCGGGGGCATGCTCATAGATTAATGGAACCACTGAAATAACTAGATTTAAAAATTATCAGCTTTTATAATGTTGAAATATCCTCTGCATTTTCAGTCTGCATATTTGTTTTTCTGGCTGGTGGCACTATTTTGAAGAATCCTGAAGGTGGGGGTGCATGGCTGGCAGAAGCATGCCACTAACAGTGGGCATTGCAGCCATTTACCTGGTCGCCATTCTTGTAACATTCTCTGTGCTTCCTGGTACACTGTGTTGCGAACAGACTACACCAGATGCTTCTGCAGCCACGAGCTGCTCTTCTGCACTATCAGAACTCCCTGACATTGTTCACTGAAACCCTCTGAAATTGGGCCAAACTAAATCTTTCCTCTAGTAAGTTATTTCTGTCAGGAGTTTTTGACACTGGTGCATAGGCATTGCAATGCCATACACCTATAATTCCAACTACTCAGATAGCTGATGTAGTAGGATTGCAAGTTTATGGTCGGCTGGGGTTACCTTGTGAGTAAAAAGACACCCTGGGCAACTTAGTGTGATCTTGCCTTAAAATAAAGTTTAACAAAAGGCTGAGATTCTAGTTCAGTGGTAGAGTACTTGTTTAGCACGTGAAAGGTCCTGACTTCAATCCTAAATATCACAAAAGAGTAAATGTATGCTTATTTTACAAAAGGGAGATGTAGGGGGCTGGAGAGATGGCCTAGCGCTTAAGAATGCCGACCGCTCTTACAGAGGACCCGGGTTCAATTCCCAGCACTCACATGGTGGCCGAGAACCGTCCGAAACTCCAATTCCAGAACTCCAGTTCCAGGGGAATGGAATCTGAGACCCTCTTCTGACCTCCGCAGCATTGCACGACACGGGTGCACAAACCTGCATGCAGACAGTACATTCATACACTCTGTCTACAGGATACATGGTGTTTTAGGACTCAGTAAAAGTAAATATGTGCATATTAAACAACATTGGTTTAAAGGCTGATAAAAACGGTAATGCATCTGAGTTAATTGGTGATATAAATTGCTGTTGTCCACATTAGCTTTAATTAAAAACTGTATAACAATTACTTTGGGATTGGTATAAACAAATGTTCTCTATAATTTTGCTGTCATACAGTATCACCTGGTAGCAATCTCTTTCACCTATAGGATGATTTAATTTAAAAATAAAGTTTGTTTCCCAAGTTAATCACATACAGTAACCCAAAACAGCATGGGTGAACTTGATGAAATCTGTGCCTTGATTCCACCCTATAGGTATGTATAATACAACTGCTTTTTTGAGACTCATGGGTCAAAAATAAAAACCTAAAATAAAAAAGGGGGATATAGATAGATATGAAAACTTTTTGTCAAAAAACCTTGCAACCCAAATCTTAAAACTAACTATGGGAAAGGATTTGTATGTTCCAACAGGCCAGAGTATCACCAACTTAATGGCTGAGAAAGAAAATGCAGCTTTGCAGTGAGTAGGATGTACCAGAAAGTGCCAGCAGAAGGATTGACTCCTCTGGGCATTGAAGGGAAGAAATGCCTCAGATTGCTGCAGACATCAGGCCCCTCTGTGGATCCTACTAGTAACAACTATTTTTAATGAATCCTAACGAAGCTTACCTTCTAGGTGCCGCAAAGGTTTTAATACAAGAGACTTTCTTAACTCCCCCCCATAGAATAAGGAGAAATATGATGATGATGAGGTCATTCTCCAGCTGTAGATTGGAGCCAGCTGTTATAGAGGTATTCTCTTGTAAAATCGGTAAAACTGCCTTCTTTAATTGACTAATGGACATAGAAACTGTGAAAAAGGATTATTCTCTATTCAGAACCAAATATAATGCTAAAGTCTCCTTAAGATAAGCACTTAAGCAAAATATGTTAATACAGGAGCTCTGACATCAACAATGGATTATTCTACCAAGGAGATGTTGGCCAGGGGATCCAAGCCCCCACAAAAGGTAAAGGCTCCTTGCCTCCAAGCTGGGATATCTGCAGGAAGAGAGACGATAAGGCCCTGCTGTTGAAGAAATAAATAAAATTTTTTTAAAAATTTTAAAAAAGGGACAATGTATTTAATGTTCTAGTTTTATAGTATTAATGTTTAATTTGCTTATCTGGTAAGTTTTATAGTGTTATTTGGTAAAAAAGACTATAAGATTGTAATGTATTTATTTAATCTACTTGACTACCTTTATTTAAAATGTTCCAAAAGAAAATTAATTCAATATGAGGGAGAAATATTTAAGAAACACTCTTTGGAAGAGATCTGGATGTGCTCAATGATTTAAATTACAGTCTGCTTCAACAGATGCAAATAAAAGCTGGAAGGAAAGAAATGTATATGTATTATATATCATGTATATTTTTATATATTGGATATCAAGTTACATAGTTGTAAGTAAACTATATGAATCTAAAACTTCATACACATAATATATATATGACATATATATATATATATAGACATGTGTATAGCATAGACATTTTATATAGCAATAAATTTTGTTTATGTCAGGGTATAGAAGTCATGATTTGCAGTATAAGTACATTGAATCCTTATTCTATTTATTGTCTTATTTTTGTATTTATATATACATATATTTAGCTTTAAGTACTATAAAAATACAATTGTTAATGCAATACTTTTGTTCAAATAAATGGAAAACTTAAAAAAATAAAGACAACGTTAACATGTGTTATTTTTACCGTTTATGTTTTTTCTCGATTCCTCTTAGAAATTAAAGTGTAGTATTCAGGTTTCATGAAATGAAGTATAGGTTTTCATCTTCAATCTAGGTATTTAAATGAGATTCTGTTTTTCCCTGTAATAACTAGTCTTTAAGAACTCCATATGTAAAGCCAGGCATGGCGGCACATGCCCTTAATCCTAGCACTTCAGAGGTAGAGGCAGTTGGATCTCTGTGAGTTCAAGGCCAGCCTGGCTTACAGAGTGAGATCCAGGCTAGTTGGGACTTAAAGGGAGACCATGTCTCAAAGAAAACAAACAAACAAAAAGAATTCCATATGTAAATTTTTCTGTTCAAATGTTTAAGAACACTACAGTTTGTGGACCTTTTAAACAATGTAGACCTAAATTCTCCGCTTATGTTGTCTCTGAACTTCATGGAAGGCCTGATGTCAATTCCACGTGAAAGACTCTCAATTTATTTTGTTGGAAAAGAATGTCCTTAATTTTTTAGTCCATTCTTAGTCTGGATTTTCTTTCTTTTCAGATTTTCTGCCTTCCTATATTACTGGAACTTTTAAAAGAAGGTCATGGGGCTGAAGAGATGACACAGCCATTAAGAGCACTGGCTGCTCTTGCAGAACACCTAGATTTGATTCTCAGCACCCACATAGTAGGTAACAACTGTCTATAACTCTTCCAGTTCCAGGGGATCTGATGCTTTCTTTTGACCTCCATGAGTATTGTGTAACATGAATGCACTTACTTACAAGCAGGTAATATACTCATACATATAAAATAAAAATAATTTAAAAAATTAAAAGAAGAACTTGAGCTGTTCGTTGGCAAATAATTTGTTACTAAAGGACATTCATACTAAAATATTTTATTTTGGTTCAAGGAAAAGGAAACTAGTCAATGTCTTTTGGAATCTTGAATCACTTAAAAAATAAATTTGTAAACATTTAAAGGGGAAAAATGCATAAAACACTTTTTTGAAAGGGTTGCCCATTTACAAATCTTTGTGCTTTCAGATAAAATTGAGTTTTATTTTCAGTGATTTATAACAAATATTCTTACCTTAACCTAATTCTATTGAAATTTTCTATAGCATTGCACCAGGATATTCAGTGTAATACCTTCCTTTCTGAGGCCTGAGTCACTCATTTAAGCATGAATCTGCTTATGTCAATTTAAAGATTTTTTTAACCTACTGTGTCTCACCAAGCAGCTTTGCACTTTAAATTCTCTGAGGTCCCTTTAAACATAATCTCTTTCTAATAACTTACCCATGTTATTTCCTTCTCTTTATATATTTATATAATTTTGAAGGTGGATACATTTTGAAATATCAAACAACTTAATAGCAATTTAGAAGTGCTTGCTATTTAAATTGAAGAAATATTGATTTTGAATATAAAAAAATCCAGTTTTGTTTAGGGAAATTCTCAAAGAACTAACAAGTTTGACAAAAAGAAAACAGAACTTGACAGCAAGTTGACAAAATCAATTGTTTTAGGAATGTATTCAACAGGACAAAAAGAGATCTCAGGGTAGAAGTGGCCTCAATTCTAAATACAACAAAGAAAAGAGAAGGAAATAACATGGATAATATATATATATATATATATATATATATATATATATAGCTTAAAAAATCAAATTATTAGGGGAAAATGCATATTTATAACCTGTTTCATTTTTGTCTTGTGTTGTAAGCTGAGCTCTGGCAAAGATGGAGTAGTTCATTTCACAAGCCTTGTGCATATGTACTGCTTCACTTTTGTAAATGTAGCTGAAATATGCAGTCAACATTTCAGCCCGGTGGGCACTTAGCAGACACCCGTTGTTTACAAAAGTGAACTGGGCACCCGGAATGTAAACTGCCTTGAAATCATTAGACAATTAGATTTCCTTGAGTTTCATGTCACCCTGAAAAGTCTCTCTGAAGAATCCATTATATTCTCTTTTCCTAGTACTGATCAACGAGGGCAAAAAATAGAAGCACCAAGAAGTATGATGTTGATTTTGAGACCCAGGCATTGTTTAAAAGAGAATGCCAGGAAACTGCTATAGAGTTCAAACATTTACCCAGATGGAATACAATGTCAATTGTTTTGCTTCAAAATCCAGTGCCTTTTATAAAGTCCTTTATTCAGTGAATAAATTCTCAAGAGAAATTGTGAAGTTATTTCTCTAAATGAAAATCATGTGGACAGTACTGTTTAAAAAGATTTATTTTACTATTTTAAATAATCTATAAATGGAAGTCTAGGCATGTGAGTTCAGGTATCTCAGAAGCTAGAAAAATCTGAACTCCCAGGGCTGCAATGAGAGGCAGTTGGGAGCCATCTGACATGGGTGCTGGGAACCAAACGCTGGCCCTTTGCAAGAGCAGTACATACACTTAACTGATGAACTATCTCTTGATGTTACTTTATGAAGTAAATAAAAGCTGATTTCAGCTTTTAAACAGGTGACCCATGATTAACATCACAGAAGATGAGGTCCATGTACTAGTCAAACCTCTGCTAGGATTAGCAACCATCATTTTAAAAGCATTCCTCATCACATCATTGGCATTTCCCACTATTTGAGATATTTGGGAAATATGCTATGTGATTACGAGTATGAGAAGAAAAAATTAATTATCACTAAGAGAAGTGTTTCTGCGTTATTCTTTTTGAATTGTTTTGAGGTGCTTGAATTCACAAAGATAGATCAATTACTTGCTTTTATTTCAGGCTCATATTTGGACTTTGAGAGTTTTGGATAATAAAACACATTACAATATCGTTAAATGTGATGTATTTCCTCAATTTGAAGCTAGGCTTCTAAGATCATTAATCTTTTTTTCTTTTTTTTTTTTTTTTTTTTTTTTTTTACCAATAGTAGTCTACTTCAAATGAGTACTACTTGTAGCAATGATTTTTTTTTTTTTTAGAGTTTCTGTCAGTGCCATCTTGCCATCCTTTTTAAAAACTCTCAGTTACTCTAATTATGGTACACTCACACAAAGAAACATGTAAAAGTGTTGTTCTTGTCTTTTTTAAGGTAAAATAGTTAAGTTCATAGTTACTAGTAAGCATTGCCATTTACAAAATGCTACAACTCAAGATCACTTATAAGTGATATAAAGATGTAAAATCGGAGCTGGAGAGATGGCCTAGCAGTTAAGAGCGCCGACCACTCTTACAGAGGACCAGGGTTCGATCCCCAGCACCCACATGGTGGCTAAGAACCGTCTGTAACTCCAATTCCAGGAGAACTCTAGTTCCAGGGTAATCCGACACCCTCTTCTGACCTCCGCAACATTGCACGACACGGGGGGCACAAACTTGCATACAGACAGTACATTCATACACATACAGAAATAAATAAAAATTTTAAAACAAGATGTAAAATCAATCTCAATTTCCTAAAAGTCTCCTGAGTAAAAGCTATGATCATTCTTCATTTTAAGCAATATTCTACTCTTCATCTGATGAATGGATGAGGAAAATGTGACACATATACTCAGATGTAAAGAAATATAAAAATAAGAAATTTGCAGATAAGTAGATAAAGCTGGGAAAATATTATATTGAGTAAGGTAACCCAGGCCCAGAAAGACAAGCACATTATGTTCTTTCTCATATGTGGATTCTAGCTTGGAAACATTTGTGTGTTTAACTTAAAGTACCTGTAGAAGTCAAGAGGCTGGAAAGGAGCCACTGGGAGTGGAATACTTTAAGGGACTGAAGAATGGTAAAATATAAGCAAAACACTATCTGAGAGAGAACTAGCAGAGGTTTGAGCAGGGAAAGGGTGGGAAAATGAGGGGAAACAACATAAATGAGGAACATATGAGAAAACTACATGGAAACCCACTATCGTGCTTGGTTTATCTCCTTAGGATTTATTGGTTGGAGAGGCTGCAAACGTCCCCCAAATATCACTGTCTATTACCATAGCTCTTAATTCCTCACCATAACTGGATGATTAGCCCCTACTGAGGACACTTTGGTCATAGGGAAATTCTAGTCTCAGTTACCAAGAAATTTGCTCCCTGCTGGCTAGTTTTCAAGGTGCTTGAACATGCCATACACATTGCTGAGGGAGAAAGGTCATCAACTGTTTTACCAGGTGCTAAATGAATGCATGCTGTAATATCCACCTGCCAGGCAAGATGTGCCCACTGGTGCCATAGTGGCATAACTATTATAGGGCTAACCATATGATTTCTGATTACTGAGGTCCACTCTACAGGAAGGAATTCATTTCTGGTACTGTATATTTGGTAAAACAAAACAAAAACATAGCTGGGGAGATCACAGACTCAGGCGTGAGGATAGGGTGGGAACTGACTGTTCCGAACCTGCTAAATGGTCACATTTTTAAACTGCTTTCTAAATATTTATGTTTATATCCAAAGGCCTGTACTGATCTCAACCTTGGCCAGAGAAAACTTTTTCCCCCACAGTGGGCAGCAATCAATCCAACTCATTACTGGTAAAAGTGCTGGAAATAGTGATTGCGTGTGCTCAGTCTTTAAATTGGACAGTTATTTCAACCTCCTCCACCCCGAACAGTATATCATAGAAAAGGAGGAAGAAAGAACATAAGAATCAGGAGATGAGGAGGCGTACTGTGAAACGCTGTTGTCTGGACGGGACATTGCCCCTGCACTCACATTCTCACAGCAATTCTAGTTACCTGAAAAAGACCTGCATAAGATGAGAGCAGCATGGAAAAGGGTAGGGCTCCTGATGTCCCAGCCCCTAAGTGAGGAGCTGTTGGTGTTGATGACTGCTAGGGAAGAGATTTGGGGCTATAGCCGCTAGAAGATTGCCCATGTCCCTCTGGATAGTCCGAAAGCCATGAGTAGGGTATTTTTAGAAAAGGAGTAAGACATGATGTCGGGAGGGGAATGTGTTGGAGATTCAAAGGGAAGTGGAGGAAGGAATGGGGGTGGTGTAAATAACCCAAATGAGGGGCTGGAGAGATAGCCTAGTGGTTAAAAGCACCGACTGCTCTTGCAGAGGACCCGGGTTTGATCCCCAGCACCCACATGGCGGCTAAGAACCGCCTGTAACTCCAATTCCAGGAGAACTCCAGTTCCAGGGGAATCTGAGACCCTCTTCTGACCTCCGCGGCATTGCACGACACGGGGTGCACAAACCTACAGGCAGACAGTACACTCATACACATACAAAAATAAATAAAAAAAAATAACCCAAATGAGTTGTATACGTGTATGAAATTCTCAAAGCAGAAATAACATTACAGAAATAGAGGATGTGCACAAAAATCATCCTTTTACAGATGTAAATTCAGTTTTCCAAAGCCTACTGATCTGCTCTTTGTCAAAAGTCGGGACTTGTTTCTTTAGTCTCTTAAGCAGAGAAGAGAGTGAGATCTTGAAAGGTTGGGATTAAATAGGGGAAGGAAATGCCTCTTCAAATAGGTTTAGCTTTGTTGGAAGCTCATTTTCTTGCTCCAGCAGAAAGGCATTTATAATTAACTTCCACCAGGCTTCACACACCCTGCCTTTTCTCTCCCTGAAGCATTTTAAGCTAATAGTGTCAACTCTGGTACTTGTACAGCTTTTTCTATACTTGAGTATCCAGCCTTTATTCTTTGGTCTCTTGTACAAAGTAAATATTAGTCTAAATTATTTTTTCATATTTCAAAACTGTACTTAAATGTCTTGTGTATTTTAGCTAAAGGGAAAGTCTGTGCGGCGTGCTAATTACCAAAGTAATGGAAAACTCACCACCAGTGCCTGTCTCCCTGCAACGGGAATTCACATACAAATTAACTAACTTGTTTTTTACTTTATTGGGGATGAAAATAGCGGGATGCCATTTTGCTGGCAGCTCCCCTTCCATCAGAGGCAGGTGCTTAATAAGACAGCACTTTGGAGACTCATTAGGTTGGTAAATAGAACTTTAAAAATATCGAAGACTTGGGGCAGGCATGAATGGAAGAGCCTGGACCACTGCTTAAACTTTCAGTTCATCTTTGCAACCTTCCTCCAGGAACACAAGAAAGGCCATATATGTGAATGGGAAATGGTAATAAATCTTGAGTTGCAAGGTAGATTCATACCCAGAAATTGAGAGATTCTGGGGATTCTGAAGACACCTTGCTTTCAACATTGAGAACAGATGATGATAAGAACAATTCTTCCTTCTTTTGCTCATTAAGTTCTGATTTCTTTCAATAACTGTGTCATGGTTAATCCTGGGTGTCAACTTGACTGGACTAAGGAACAAATAAGAGAAAAGGGTCTTCTGATTGGACCACCTCAACCCGGATGGCCCACCCCAAATGTGGGTGTTACCTTCTGCCGGCAGGCAGTATTTAAGGCCACGGCAGCGGGAGCTGGTCCTTTTTCCTTCTTCCTGCGGCTTGCCTCTCTCTCATCTGGTGAGTTTGCCTTGCTGCTGTGATCAACCTTTCGGATCCCAGCGTGTACTGAGACTGGCAGATCTCCTGGAATCCATTCGGGCCTTCAGCACTAGACTGGGACTCCTGAGACATCCAGCCTTGCGGACTGAGCAGTTCCCTGGATTCCCGGCCTCTCCAGTTCGGCGCTACTGTTGAGCTCCGTCACGTGAGCAAATCAATAAATTGTATATAGTTATATATATTCATCCTGTTGCTTCTGTTTCTTTAGAGAACCCTGACTAATACAGATTTTGGTACCAGAAGTGGTTCTAGAGAAACAGAATTGAAAGGATGAATTTCTTTAGTGGGCTTGGTAGCCTCTGGAGCCAGCTCTCCAACCCAATGAAGCCTAGAGTTACTGAAGGCTCTCCTGGTGGCATGAAGAGGAATGATAATCCTTGGTGCAGACTATTTGATCTAATTATGAAGATAGATCCATTTGACTCACCTAACTCACCTCTTGTGAGAAGCAAGGAATTTAGTGACTCTATATATAAAACGTTCGAGAAATTGCAGAAAAATCAGGAAAATAATGATGTTGCCTTGTTGCTCCTAGCATGTCTGGATAAACTGTTAGACGAAAATATGGAGCTCGGTGATAAAAATGACCAGCTCCGGATTCGAAACAACAGTTTAAAGGTTTCCAAGTGTGCTCTGGAAGAGAATCTTCTCTCCAGCAGCCAAAGAGCTAAAGCAGCAGAAAATCAAGCTGGAGCCCTTATTATACGGTTGGCTGATTTACAACGCAAATTTAATTCCCAGCCACGAAAAGTGTCAGCAGTTAAAGTGAGAGCACTGGTGGGGAAAGGGTGGAACCCTGAAACTTGGGATGGAGATGTGTGGGAGAACTATGATGATGAGGATTTTGAACCCTCGGATTCTGAGGGATTTTCTTTATCTGAGGAATTAACCTCCCCACCCTCAGCAGAGAATCCACACCCTGCAGATCCCTCCTCCCCACCCTTGCCTGAGGAAATTAATCCCCCCCTCCCAGTGGGAGCTGATGTCCCTCAGGGCCCAACAATTGTTGCCTCTAGACCTATAACCAGATTGAAGTCTAAGCAAGCCCCTCAAGGTGAGATAGAAAGTGTGGTCCACGAGGAGGTGCGATATACTACTAAAGAAATTAATGAGTTTGCTGATTCATTCCGGCAGAAGCCTAAGGAATATGTGTGGGAATGGATTTTAAGGGTGTGGGATAATGGTGGAAGGAATATAAAATTGGATCATACTGAGTTTATCGATATGAGCCCACTGAGTAGAGATTCTAGGTTTAACATGGAAGCTCGAGCAGTTAAAAAAGGTGTTAAAAGTTTATTTGAATGGTTGGCTGATGTATTTATTAAAACATGGCCTACTAACAGCGAGTTAGAGATGCCTGATATTCCTTGGCTTAGTATTGATGAAGGGATTGTGAGGGTCAGGCAGATGGGCATGCTCGAGTGGATTCGAAGTGTAAAACCACATTCTCCACAATATGAGGACCCAGAGGACATGCCACTCACTGAATTTATAAGATGGAAAGTACTGAGAGAGACACCAGAACATTTGAAGAGCTTTGTTTTTGCTCTATTTCTTATGCCAGATCTTACAGTTAGAGAAGTTGTGGCTCGTTTGCATAAATTAAATGTACACGTAGTAGGTCTAACAGGACCTCAGGGTAGGCGTCAGGTGGCAGCACTGAATCGCAGAAGGCCAGATGAGCGTAGTTACAGTAATTATCATAATGGGTGGCAAAGGCAAAACAATACCTATAATGGCATGACCCGAAATGATCTTTGGAACTGGCTAATTAATCATGGTGTTCCCAGGAACCAAATACATAAGAAGCCTACTAAGTTTTTATTTGATCTGTATAAGCAGAAAAGCTCTAGAACGAATGACAGGAAGTCAACATTTGATTTTAGGAGTAGCGAATCCCGCCCAGTTGACCGGTTTCCAGACTTGAGACAGTTCACAGACCCAGAACCCCTTGAATGAAGGGGTGGCCGGGTTCCAGTGAGGAAGGACCTTGTCACAATACCAAAGAGTTATGCTGTTTGCCTTCCTCCTGTCCTTCCCCAGAGGGACCTGAGGCCTTTTACTAGGGTAACTGTACACTGGGGAAAAGGAAATAATCAGACTTTTCGAGGCCTATTGGATACTGGTTCTGAGTTGACACTGATCCCAGGAGACCCTAAAAAGCATTGTGGCCCTCCGGTTAAAGTAGGGGCCTATGGAGGTCAGGTGATAAATGGAGTTTTGGCTGAAGTCCGACTCACGGTGGGCCCAGTGGGTCCCAGAACGCATCCCGTAGTTATTTCCCCAGTCCCAGAATGTATAATTGGGATAGATATAATTAGAAATTGGCAGAATCCCCACATTGGTTCCCTGATCTGTGGAGTGAGGGCTATTATGGTTGGAAAGGCCAAATGGAAACCATTGGTGTTGCCTCTACCAGGGAAAATAGTGAACCAAAAACAGTATCGTATCCCTGGAGGGATTGCGGAGATTAATGCCACTATCAAGGATTTGAAAGATGCAGGGGTGGTGATTCCTACCACATCTCCATTTAACTCTCCAATTTGGCCTGTGCAAAAGACAGATGGATCATGGAGAATGACAGTTGACTATCGAAAACTCAACCAAGTAGTGACACCAATTGCAGCCGCTGTACCAGATGTGGTGTCCTTACTCGAGCAGATTAATATGTCTCCTGGTACCTGGTATGCAGCTATTGATCTGGCCAATGCTTTTTTCTCAATACCGGTTCATAAGGACCACCAGAAGCAATTTGCTTTCAGCTGGCAAGGCCAACAGTATACCTTTACTGTCTTACCTCAGGGGTATGTTAACTCTCCAGCGTTGTGCCATAACTTAGTTAGAAGGGATCTTGATCGCCTGACTCTTCCACAAAATATCACACTGGTCCACTATATTGATGATGTTATGTTGATTGGACCCAGTGAACAGGAGGTAGCAGCTAGCCTAGACTTGTTGGTAAAGCATATGCGCATGAGAGGATGGGAAATAAATCCAACTAAAATTCAAGGGCCATCTACCTCGGTGAAGTTTCTAGGAGTTCAGTGGTGTGGAGCATGCAGAGACATTCCTTCTAAGGTAAAGAATAAGTTGTTGCACCTGGCCCCTCCCTCCACCAAGAAAGAAGCACAACGTCTGGTGGGTCTTTTTGGATTCTGGAGGCAGCACATTCCTCATCTGGGTGTGTTACTACGACCCATATATCAGGTGACTCGTAAGGCAGCAAACTTTGAGTGGGGCTTGGAACAGGAAAAGGCTCTTCAACAGGTCCAGGCTGCGGTGCAGGCTGCTCTGCCCCTAGGGCCATATGATCCAGCAGACCCAATGGTGCTTGAGGTATCAGTGGCAGATAGAGATGCTGTCTGGAGTCTGTGGCAGGCTCCCATAGGGGAATCACAGCGGAGGCCCTTGGGATTTTGGAGCAAGGCTCTACCTTCATCTGCAAACAACTATTCTCCTTTTGAGAGACAGCTCTTAGCCTGCTATTGGGCCTTAGTGGAAACTGAACGTTTGACAATGGGCCACCAAGTCACCATGCGACCTGAGCTGCCCATCATGAGCTGGGTGTTATCTGACCCACCAGACCATAAAGTAGGACGTGCACAGCAACAGTCCATTGTCAAATGGAAGTGGTACATACGGGACAGGGCCCGGGCAGGCCCTGAGGGCACAAGCAAGCTACATGAAGAAGTTGCCCAAATGCCTATGGTTCCCACTCCTGTTACAATGTCTCCTGGGCTTAAGCATGCACCTATGGCTTCATGGGGTTTGCCCTATGATCAGTTGACTGAGGAAGAGAAGACTAGGGCCTGGTTTACTGATGGTTCTGCACGCTATGCAGGCACCACCCAGAGGTGGACAGCTGCAGCATTACAGCCAATTTCTGAAACAACCCTAAAGGACACTGGTGAAGGAAAGTCTTCACAGTGGGCAGAACTTCGGGCAGTGCACATGGTTGTGCATTTTGCCTGGAAGGAGAAATGGCCAGAGGTTCGATTATATACTGATTCATGGGCTGTAGCCAATGGTTTGGCTGGATGGTCAGGGACTTGGAAGGAGCATGACTGGAAAATTGGTGAGAAAGACATTTGGGGAAGAAGTATGTGGATAGAGCTCTCTGAATGGTCAAAGGATGTGAAGATACTTGTGTCTCATGTAAATGCTCATCAAAAGGTGATCTCAGCAGAGGATGAGTTTAATAATCAAGTAGATCGGATGACTCGTTCTGTGGATTGTCAGCCTCTTTCTCCAGCTATCCCTGTTGTTGCTCAATGGGCCCATGAACAAAGTGGTCATGGTGGCAGAGATGGAGGTTATGCATGGGCTCAACAGCATGGACTCCCACTCACTAAGGCTGATCTGGCTACAGCTGCTGCCGAGTGCCAGATTTGCCAACAGCAGAGACCAACATTGAGCCCCCGATATGGTGCTATTCCCCGGGGTGACCAGCCAGCAACCTGGTGGCAGGTTGACTACATTGGACCACTTCCATCATGGAGGGGACAGCGTTTTGTTCTTACAGGAATAGATACTTATTCTGGTTATGGATTTGCCTTTCCTGCACGTAATGCTTCTGCCAAAACTACCATCCAGGGACTTACGGAATGCCTTATCCACCGTCATGGTATTCCTCACAGCATTGCTTCTGACCAAGGAACTCACTTCACAGCCAAAGAAGTGCGACTGTGGGCCCATGGTCATGGTATCCACTGGTCTTACCATGTTCCCCACCACCCAGAAGCAGCTGGCTTGATAGAACGATGGAATGGCCTCTTGAAGACACAGTTACAGCGCCAATTAGGTAGCAATACCCTGGAGGGCTGGGGCAAGGTTCTCCAGCAAGCAGTATATGCTTTGAATCAGCGTCCACTATATGGTACTGTTTCTCCTATAGCCAGAATTCATGGGTCCAGGAACCAAGGGGTGGAAGTGGGAATGATTCCACTCACTATCACCCCTAGTGACCCAGTAGGAAAATTTTTGCTTCCTGTACCCACGACCTTGCGTTCTGCTGGTCTAGACGTTTTGGCTCCAATGGGGGGAGTGCTTTTGCCAGGAGATACAGCAAACGTTCTATTGAACTGGAAGCTAAGACTTCCCCCTGGCCACTTCGGGCTTCTACTGCCTTTAAGCCAACAGGCTAAGGAAGGAATAACAGTAGTAGGAGGAGTGATTGATCCAGACTACCATGGGGAAATTGGACTTTTTCTCCACAATGGGGGCAAGGAAGATTATGTCTGGAAGGCAGGAGATGCTGTAGGGCGCCTTCTGGTGCTACCATGTCCTATGATTAAGGTCAATGGGAAACTCCAACAACCCAAACCAGACAGGACAATAAATGGCCCAGACCCTTCAGGGATGAAGGTATGGGTCACTCCTCCAGGGAAAGAGCCAAGACCTGCAGAGGTGCTTGCTGATGGCGGAGGAAATACAGAATGGGTAGTAGAAGAAGGTAGTCATAAATATCAGCTGAAGCCACGGGACCAGTTGCAGAAACGTGGATTATAATAGATATTAACCTTCGTCCTATTTGGTTAAGAATGTGCTTGTTTATATATGTATATATATATATGTATATATGTATGTATATTAAGTGGATACTTGTGTTCCCCTTTGAATGTGCAACTGAGATATGTGTTAAGTGTTGTCATATTTAGGTTATTAGATACTGAAGGACTAAGTTCTTCTCAAGGACATTACCACCTACTCTAAGATATAATGCTTTGCTATTGCACATGAGATACTTATAACATGTTAGGTGGAATTATGACCCTGCCATCGTTTGCAATTGACATTTAAGCAGAGGCTATTTATTGGGTGTCAAGTTGACAAGGGGTGGACTTGTCATGGTTAATCCTGGGTGTCAACTTGACTGGACTAAGGAACAAATAAGAGAAAAGGGTCTTCTGATTGGACCACCTCAACCCGGATGGCCCACCCCAAATGTGGGTGTTACCTTCTGCCGGCAGGCAGTATTTAAGGCCACGGCAGCGGGAGCTGGTCCCTTTTCCTTCTTCCTGCGGCTTGCCTCTCTCTCATCTGGTGAGTTTGCCTTGCTGCTGTGATCAACCTTTCGGATCCCAGCGTGTACTGAGACTGGCAGATCTCCTGGAATCCATTCGGGCCTTCAGCACTAGACTGGGACTCCTGAGACATCCAGCCTTTCGGACTGAGCAGTTCCCTGGATTCCCGGCCTCTCCAGTTCGGCGCTACTGTTGAGCTCCGTCACGTGAGCAAATCAATAAATTGTATATAGTTATATATATTCATCCTGTTGCTTCTGTTTCTTTAGAGAACCCTGACTAATACAAACTGTTAATTGATTTTGAAGACAGAAATGATGAAAGGGAAGGAGAGAGAAGAGAAGAAAAATGATTTACTTAGCATGAACCAATTGGATGCAATATATTTTCAAAAATTTATTTTAACAGTATGGGTAGTATCTGTTAATCAGGATTTATTTTTGTATGTCTGTATATGTGACACAGGGTCTCCTTCTATATCACAGGCTGGCCTTGAATTATCATTCTGTGGAGTTCTGGGATTACAGGCATGTGTCACTGTGCCTGGTGTTATCGAGAATCCTTGGTTCTAATAGTTAGAAACTCTGAGTTTGTAAACTTTTGATGTTCTCTCTTGAGCCATAGCCAAATCTTACTATGAAAAGGATTTTTTTTTTTGAGGACAAGATCTTCCTGTACCCCCACCTGGCTTGACACTCACTATGTGGACCAGGCTGGCCTTGATCTCTCAGAGATCCACCTGCCTCAGGCTCTGGAGTACTAGGATTAAAGGCGTGTAATACAACATCTGACTATTGAAGGGATTTTAAGAGACAACACTTCCAATGAGTTCTTACATGATAAATGAAGTTGTTCTGAAAGAGTCTAAAGCAGCTTTGAATCCATAGACTGGAAGAGTTATTCTCTGTTATATATTAATGATATATATATATATATATATATATATATATATGTATGTGTGTATGTGCATAAGGACAGTTTCACACACAGACACATGCACATTTGAAAAAATTTTCCTACAAACGGCGATTTTCAGAAAATTTATATTTCCAAATTTAGAAATGGGGGTAGGGACCCAGAGTCTATTTAAGGCTCCTGACATCAAAAAACATTCTACACAAAATATGTCCAAATTTCCTGTATACTAGGTCTCAGACTTGAAATTTCCTTCCTCCTTATAAAACTGATGCAGGATATCTAGAAAATACAGGAACATATAAAAAACAGATAAATGTCTATATGTTCCAGTACTCACTAATACTTTTGTTTCTCTTTTCCATATCATTTTATGATGGAGTTGTTAGTTTTTGTTAAGTCCATGTTGTTCAGAATTATGATTATAAACATGGCTTCATGTTTGAAGGTAAGTCTTCAAATGAAGGCATTTTGAAAAGTTTACCAATCTTAAAGGTATTGTCAGCAATATCATTAAGTTAAACTGCTTCATAACTCAAAAAGTTTCATTTCTGAAAAAAACCCTACTTATTATAGTAGAAATACTTCATGGAAAGAGAATTAATAAAATCACAGAAGTGTATTAGTACCTACTTGCTGGGATCTTTATGCTTCATGAACAAGAAAGAGGACTTAGCTACAAAGAAATGTGAAATGTGCAAAATAGCTTTAAAGTTGGTGCTCATGAGTAAAATGTGTACACCAGCTGGGCATGGTGGTGCATGCCTTTAATCCTAGCACTCAGGAGGCAGAGGCAGGCGGATCCTTGTGAGTTTCAGGACAGCTGGGGCTACAGGGAGACTCTGTCTCCAAAAGACAAACAAAACAAAACAAAACAAAACAAACAAACAAAAAACAAAAAACTGTGTACATCCTTCAGAACAAGGACTGCTTTGGTATTCCAATGGAGTTTTTAGCTTGTGGTCACTACGGTTACCATAGAAACACTTGATGCAACTATAAACCACAGAGCATTGTATAGGGATTCATACTAGGCATTAACATCTTATACAATATTTAGATATCATCTCAAGAAGGAAAATAAATGAAAAAGTGTAATAAATAGTTCAGACTCACAGAATTAATTTATGTCTCAAACTCAGGAATACAAGCAACAACATATATGTACTTTATATTTTTCTTATATTTCCTTTGTTATGTTTTTACAGATAAGTCTACTAATGTAATATCCTCTAACTTATAAAATAAATAGAATTAATTTAGCATAAACTCATCAGTTGTATATTTCAACAAGATAAATAAACTTTACAAGTTTTCAACAAGATAGATGTCTTTACAATGGACTCCAGTGTACATAACCATGGATGCTCCAGTGCTGCTGCCCATAATTAAACCAAACATTATGTCCATTTCACATCCATCACTAACACAGATACTGAACAGTCAGAAATATCATGAGGTGGGCTGTTGGGATAGCGCAGCTGTTAAAGGCTGAGGCTGAGAACCGCAAAAAAAAAGAAATATCATGAGGAATTTGTAAATATGTCACTGTGAACCAAGTCCAAGGCAGAACAATGCTGTTGCTAGTCAGAACATTTCTGGTAAAAAACAAAATGTTACACAGGTGTCTATTTTGCTGCTTTCCTTATTTGCCTGATGAATCCATTTTGACAGCTCTCTGTACTCAGACTAAATTAGAAATATTTGATTTCTTTTATCCATGGCTTACTTGATGGGATCTAACAATACCATGCCTTGTTTTTCTTACCAGAGAGAGACTTCAACAAAGGCTTCAAAATAGAACAGGACCTCTTTTTGCCAGGAACAAGTTAAAATACTTTGTTTCTGATTGATATACTTTTTAAGGAAAACCGTCATAAAAATAAATGTTAAAAAGGAAAAAGGTACAAATAAAAGAGGAAGGAAAGAATGTGAAGCATTCCTTCTGCCTGTGCTGCCAACATTACTGAGGCTGGGGCAGGGATCAAAGCCAGCCTTGACTACCCAGGGAGGAAGTCTCTGAAAAATAAATAAATAAATAAATAAATAAATAAATAAATAAATAAATAGAAAAAAATGCCAAGTGTTGTGGTACATGCCTTTAATCTCAGCACTGGGGGGAGGGGGCAGAGGCAGGCAGACCTTTGTGAGTTCAAAGCCAGCCTGGTCTACATGGTGAGCTCCAGGCCACCTGGGGTTACAGAGAGAGAGACCCTGTCTCAAAAAGACAAAAAAAAAGAAAAAAGAAAGAAAGAAAACAATAAATATAAAAGAAACGAGTAAGGATAATCATAAAAAGACAGGAAGTTACCATTCAGGAATATAAAAATTTGGGTTTAGAAAACTCAATAATAAAGTATTTTAATAACCATTTCACTCCTTATTAATTATAAACTCATTCTTACAATGTTCTAAATCTTTAAAATAGCCTGTCTGGCCTATTAAATGCGCTCTACTGAGAATTACTAAGTATTCCATTTTGTATTTTTTAAAAAGGTACACTTATTTCCTGATTGCCAATTAAGCACTTTCTGCTAATACTTTTCTGTCTTCTAGAGTAACAGAAACTGAGTATGAGGTTGTGTCTGACAGGATTATAACAAAATAATTAGTACAGGAAGCTTGAAAAGAAGACATTTTAATCATTGTTTTAGAGGTATTGATTCCCAATTAATAGACCTTCTTACTATGGGGCTTGCACAAGACAGTTAGTACATCATAGACCTCATATAGGAAGCTGATTACCTCCTGGTCACTAGGAAGTCAAAGAAAGAAAAAGAAACTCACAATCCCTTTTGGAAGTCATGCTTTCCCTAAGACACCACCTTTTATGGTTCTACCAACTACCAGCACTGTGGATGAGGACCAAATCCAAATAAATGGTCCAGGGGTAGAATGTGAGAGTTTGAATCTGGAAGATCTGCAAAAGCTCACATCGTAGACTTGATTCCTAATAAGGAGTTGCTGGGGGATTGATAGAAACTTTAAGAGATGATTCTACTGAGAGTTCTCAGGTCATTGGAGAATGGACTAGAAGGTTATTATGAAACTCAGTCTTTTCCACCTCACTTTTTGTTTCCCTACCCCTGTGAGGTAAAGAGGTTGTACTCAAGTCATGATGTACTGCCTGGAAATTGGCTCAAAGGCTATGTGACAAACAGACCATGGGTTAACATCTCTGAAAATGGGAGCCTATATCAACCTTTTAAATGTGAAGTTATTTATGGTATTGCATTATAATTATAAATATCAGCCCAACACACACACACACACACACACACACACAAAGGCAATTTATCATGGAGGGAGTAGCTCTAGTCATTGTTCCTTATTCCCTGTTGCTTGGCTATATTCTGCATCCTTCATGATACTTGCTTCTCCATCAACTATACTTTCCTCTATCACCAAAGCTGCTATCTTCTCACCCAATGTATCTTCCATTTGTGCCTACAAAGCTAATAGATTCTTTGTCTCATCATAAAAAATAACAGGAACAGGAATTACACTGTTTTATAAGCAAAATATTTGATATAGAATTTCTCAATCAAAATGTTTTACTAGGAGCTGAAGATTTGGATCAGTGATTAAGAGCAGTGTCTGCTTTTGCAGAGGACCTGGGTTCAATTCCCAGCATTCATGTTGAATCTAAACAACCATCCGTAACTCCAGTTCCAGGGGATCTGGCATCCTCTTCTAACTATGGGCACTGCACAATACATGTGTACATACACACACATACACATACACACACACACACATATATACATATATATATATATATAGAGAGAGAGAGTACACTAGTACACATAAAATAAAATAATAAATAAAAATTAAAACAATGTTTTACTAACAAATATATGTAGTGCCTTGTATAAAACTATTTTCACTAACATGAGGATAATTTGCACTTTATTTTTTCTCATAAGAAGCAATGTATTCCAAACATCTTTTCTACTAGAAGACTCAAGTGTCCCTGACACTTGAGCTAAATATAAACTGGTATGTTTCTTTCTGCTAGTGAACTTAGAAACACCATAGTGAAGAGGGTAGGATGACTGTACTCACCAGTCTACAGCTGCCATCAAGATCAGAATCCAGTACTCACTCACTGCCTGTTTACCCCTCAAAATGTGTAATTAGATTAAATCAAAGACTCTGGAGCAAGAACAGAGATCTCACAGCTTCCTCAATTAGAAGCAGTTGCAATCTATCCAATCTAGTCTTTGGCTTTGATATCTCCAGAGTAACTGATTAAAAAAAAAAAAAACAAGTTTTCATGTGAGGCAGCATTATCAATGATTACAATTTCCATTTTTTTAGATGAGATCCGGCATGTTCAGGGTGGTATGGCTGTAGACTAGAATTTCCACTTTTAAAAAGGGCAAGAATCACTGCTCTTTTTTAGGTGATGCTAAAAATAAAACAATTACATTATTGTTAGTTGAAAACTTTCTGGCATTCTCATCAACACTGAGAGAAACAATGGATATACACCAGGAACACTTTCCCCTCAATGGTCAGTGTATTATTTTTTCCTGTACTATGCCCCAGCTCTGACAACTATTCATTAACAGAGGAAATTTCTGTGTAGCACATGGGATCATATTCCTTACATCATGTTGCAGGGGGGTGGGGGGAGAGGCACAAGGTCAAACAAATAAGACATGGATCATAAATGTGAATGACCACAAATTTTTCGTGATGATTTAGAAGTTTAGATTCATCCAAAGTTTCTTTTGTTAAGTGACAGTGTTTCCATATTTATTTATTGCTATAAAGAATTGTTCAATAAAATATATCAGTGCTCTTTGTTTTGCTAGATTTTTCTCTCTGATGTTCAGCCATGTGAACATTTTTGATTTTATATAAATTTTATCGCTTTAAAATATCTAACATTGGGCTGGAGAGATGGCCTAGCAGTTAAGAGCGCCGACTGCTCTTACAGAGGACCCGGGTTCGATCCCCAGCACCCACATGGCAGCTGAGAACCGTCTGTAACTCCAATACCAGGAGAGCTCCAGTTCCAGGGGAATCCAAGACCCTCTTCTGACTCCGCGGCATTGCACGACATGGGTGCACAGACCTACATGCAGACAGTACATTCATACACGTAAATAAATAAATAAAATATTAAAAAAAAGAAGTTTGATTGTTACATATTCAATGAACAAATAAACAATAGGAAGTTAATTTTAAAAAAATCTAACATTATAAACTTGTGAGCATCTGAAGTTCTTAGATAATGTGCTGTACTTTTAAAATAATAGAGACCTTAGACTGGTACTAAATTTGCGTGACTCATTATTTGTTCCCTTTTGTAAACATTCCCATTCCTCCTTGATACCAATTTTTAAAACTGGAGAATGTTTACTTCTATTCAGATGTAATAGAAAATAAAAGTCGTTAAAACTGAGCTAACACATGTTTAAGACCTGATCATTTACCAAATAATTTCACATACATCTAATTGGATTACTGTGATGTGTTATGCACTGTGTTTGGCCATGGATTTTCAAATATGTGATCTACTCATAGGATGTTGAGATCTGCTGCACTAGTCTTTTGATTTGCATCATCTGTGTGCACTTTCCAATGATACACAGTAATCCTTTCATGTAATCCTACTCTGTCAGTGCCCAATACATCTGCTCAAGCACTCTTTCTGCCTCCTAACACATTTCAGCAACCCAGAAGCCATTAGAAGGTCAAGGCCACACCCAACCCCTTCACTGCATTTCCATCATACTCTGTTCTTCTATTGACTCATGTGGTGAAAGAGAGAGGTCTCCTTTCTCTAGAATTTTCTCTATCTACTATCATCTATTACCTATTCTATAGCTTCTGTCACTTTAAAGAAATCTCTAGTTATAGATACCTCTATAACATCTAATTTTAGGATTTTTCTGCCCTTCATTCTATGTGATGATTATTTTATGCCAAAGGAATAGATTTTATATGGATGAATCATAGCTTTTGCCAAGTAAGCATGTCCTAATGATCTTCTCTGTTTTACAACATGGCTTAGATGACATAAAGACTCCCCAGCCAGAGTCCTTATGTGTTCCTCATATTGAGCCCCACCCACTACCTTCAGTGAGTGCTTATTTACAAGTATTCTGCAGTGCAATCCTTTCAAAGCCTCCATTTCACCATTGCTACCCCAGCTCCCTCCCATGTGTGGTCTTATGCTAGGTTCCTAATTCCTCCTAAGTGTTCCTTCTTTCTCTTGACAACTATAGTTTTTCTATCTGTTGACCTGGATCTGCCAGAAAAAACACTTCGTAAAAATTCATTTAGCTGTCATTTTTTCTGCCAATGTCCTCATTCCCTGCTAGGTCAAATTTAACCTCTTTATCAAATATTAATGTTCAGATCACTTTTACTTGCTAAGAATTCTCATAACGTAGTAGAAATAACATGCATTCTGCCAAACATGTTTTTTCTCAGTCTCTTAAAATTTTGGATACAGAAGTTTACTGTTTTGAGCAGAAGTTCACCATTTCAGTCAGTTGTTTGACCCAGTCTTTTTGTTGTTGTTGTTGTTGCTGCTGTTGCTGTTGTTGTCACAATCCTCCCCTCCCTTTTTGTTGGTCTTTTTGAGACAGGGTCTCCATGTAGCTCCAGCTGGCCTAGAACTCACTCTGTAGAGCAGGCTGGCCTTGAACTCACAGAGATCCACCTGCCTCTGCCTCCAGAGTGCTGGGATTAAAGGCATGCGTCACCACACCCAGCTTGTTCCTTTTTATTACAGAAGATGGGGGGGGGTTGTACTTCTCCACAGTTGTGGTATCTATAGAATACACTGCTCCTGACACAGAATTATAATCACTTCCTTTTAGTGCTCTGGAGAAACACACACACACACCCACACACACACACACACACACACACACACAAAGCACCAGCACAATGAGTAGGAAAATATTCACACATTGGAAATGTCTTTCCATATATGCCTTATTATGTTGTTTTACTTTGGAATGAAGAAAGTAAGATGCATCTCTTTAAAAAAATTAAGTATTTAGAAATAAGCTAAGTAGGAAGTAACAGAATACAAAGGTTCTTATTCTGTAACTCTCTCCCTCTCCCTTGTGGTGCTCCATACTATAGAATGACACTGCTGGAAGAATATACAATCCAGGTCATTAATATTCCAAAAGACCTTTAAATTCCTCAGAAATATAACTTTTATTATTATTTGTAATTGTGGGGAGATTCTTTTCTACCATATGAGATGAAACTTTAAAGTATTCAGAGTGATATATTCCTTTCTTTACTACCCTAAATCCTTACAGTTTTCACTGGAGTGCATTCTATGTACTTTAAGCTCTAGCACAGCAGGAACTTAGCAAAGTACAAATCTTTCTAATTTTCTGTGGTCCAGTTGCTTGCTTATCACTGTAGGATTTTAATGGAGGTTATTAGTGGCAAAAGAAATAAGGTTTAATGTGAAAGTAACACATCTCATATGTAGTACATAGACTGTACTTATAACAATTTTAGGAGTTTTGCAAAATAATACTTGATGACATAGGATAAAAACAAATGTAGACATATTCTCTCAAGGTGTATTGCCCTAAAGATTACTGAAAGCAGTTTAAAAATATACTCCTGAAAGATTTCTCATATTCATCACACATATCCCATGTTATTTTCCATTTCTTTCTTTACTGAGAATTATTTCATACTAGTTATGTCAAAATTTTCTTGTCCATATGTATTAGATAAAATAGAATGGAATTAAGCTGCATTTTGCTATTCATGTCCCCAGGAAATCTGGAATACAGCATTGTTTTATATCATCTCACTTTTGTCTCCATTCCCCTAAGCAACAATGTCCTCATCTCTAAAATGAGACAAGTGACATCAGCTCTTTCTGCCTCCTAGTGAGGTTACGAATATCAAGTGCTTTAGAAACTGTGAGATTCATCTATGGGCATAAGATGTGCTTAGATACAAAATAATCAACATACTATAGAAGGTAAAAGTTCATTTTTTCATTTATGTAATCAGTAATATTAATAAAAATGATGATTTTTTTTTTAGCTAAACCAGACCCAAACACCTGTTTTGTGTTGTGGCCTATCTTGTGTGATGGAAATAAAGACACTTAAAGATATAGTTTTTACACTTTGGACACTTAAAGTTTGATCTGGCAGAGTGACATGGGAAGAGCTAATTGAAATACAAGGTCATCATTGCTATTCGAGGCATGTGGAACATGCCATGAGAGAATGCTGAATACAGGAGAGTCCATTAACTCTGAGCAAGAGCAAGAACAATGCTTCAGAGCAAAGGCAATTACAGGCCAGCTTTAGAATATTTATGTTTATGAGGTGTGATTGAGAATCAGAAGACAGGGATGAAACACAAGCTTTAGGGAGTAGTGTGGTTACAGAAAGCCAACAGATCATTCATTGCACTTGGATTTTGCACAAAGAAAATATGCCAAGTTATTAACATAGCTGCAGAAGTTTTAAACTACTAATTGTGCCCAGTAACAGTACTCTGACTGGATCATAGGAATGAATCCCATCAGAGTATGCTTTTAGAATGTGACTGTCAGACATCATCACTGTATGGATCGGAACATATAACACTCAGGGGGTACTGGAATGAAAACAGAGTAGTGTCCACTAAGAGAGATTTCTATGCAGGACAACAGAGTTTTTCAAAATTCCATCCCTACACAAAGAGAGGAAGCAAAGCTGGAGTGTAATTCTTCCTGATTGAAGGAGTAAATAATATTCAGATTTCCTGAAATTAGTAAAATCTGATATGCTTTTGGAAGTTTATTTCATTCTTGTTCCATACTTAGAATAAATGGGAAAACCGGGGGTTTTCCTGATATACTGTGTGTGTGTGTGTGTGTGTGTGTGTGTGTGTGTGTGTGTGTGTTTCTCCAGAGCACTAAAAGGAAGTGATTATAATTCTGTGTCAGGAGCAGTGTATTCTATAGATACCACAACTGTGGAGAAGTACAACCCCCCCCATCTTCTGTAATAAAAAGGAACAAGCTGGGTGTGGTGACGCATGCCTTTAATCCCAGCACTCTGGAGGCAGAGGCAGGTGGATCTCTGTGAGTTCAAGGCCAGCCTGCTCTACAGAGTGAGTTCTAGGCCAGCTGGAGCTACATGGAGACCCTGTCTCAAAAAGACCAACAAAAAGGGAGGGGAGGATTGTGACAACAACAGCAACAGCAGCAACAACAACAACAACAAAAAGACTGGGTCAAACAACTGACTGAAATGGTGAACTTCTGCTCAAAACAGTAAACTTCTGTATCCAAAATTTTAAGAGACTGAGAAAAAACATGTTTGGCAGAATGCATGAGCTCTGGTGGGTTGGGAGGGGCAAAGAAGGGGGGCATGGGTCTAGATTTGATTGGAAATTTTGTATGAAATGCACAAAGCTTCAAAAAACTTGGCTTTGGAATAAAAGACAAAGAAAAAGAAAATGTGGAGTGTGGAACTGAGGTTTGGGGCTATCCTGACAGCCTAAGTAGTGTTCCCTTTGGCTTGTGAGTAGTAATAGCCAGTTTGCTTGGAAGGCTGGCATCTCTGGTTCTCTTCTTCATGACTTCGTGCTCATGTTCCTTGGGGTGATTACTATTTTCTGTTTTGATAAGGCTGGCCTTGAGCTAACAGAGATCTGCCTGCCTCTGCCTCCTGAGTGCTGGGATTAAAGGTGTGTGCCACCACTCCCGGATGACTACTATTTTAGACTCTTATAAACACTTCATCCTCTGGCTTCTTCTAGAATCTGCACAAACCATAAGGATCTTCCTTAAGCTGGTCTGGTCCTTCCTGGCCTTTCTGTCTACATTCTGAGCCCCAAATCCCTTTGTCAAGAAGAAATCTGTGAATCCTTATTCTAGCTTATAGGTGGTCACCATGCATTTCCTTGTCCAAATTTTTACTGTGCCAATAAATACCCTGAACCACATTTTACTACCTTTCAGGCTTAATCATAAACCTTGTATTAGACATTTTTCTTTTGCTATGGCAGAATGATCAAGAGAACTTATAAAAGGAAGAGTTTATTTGAGCTTATGATTGGCTATTCCACCGTGCCAGGGAGGTATGCTGGCAGGAGGTGCAGGAGCAGAAAGCCAAGGCACAGGAACTAGAGAGACTGGATATTGGCCAGGCTTTCTGAACTAAGCCTGCCCCCAGTGATGAGCTTCCTAAAGCATGGTCTCACCTTTTAATACCTCCCAAAACAGCAGGATCAAATGGGAACAAAATGCCTGAATACTTGGAGGCTATGGGGGACATTCTCATTCAAACCACAGTTGTGAATTCCGTCTTCTCCATCTGAAAATCTACTGTCCACATCTTTGACTTGGTTAAGGAGCCTTTATTTCATACTGAACCTCATTGGAAGTGGAAGGCTTGGATACATCAAGAGCAGCACCACTGATACTTTGATATTCATTCCTCTGTAGTTTTGACCTCTTATTTGAAGTTTCCACAGAGACTGCAGTCCTGCTCTTCATGACTTTTGTCTATTACTGTGGATTTCATCCTTTTCACAAACCTCACTCTTTGCCAAAATGTGTTTTAATCCCACTTTGCCTCTCTCTGGCTTTCTGGATCATTCAATTTCTCTTCATGCATCTCCTTTTCTTTGTGATCCATCTTTCTCTGGACTTGAGGATGCATTTCCGCAGTTTCATGAGCTTTTGACTAGCAATGGATTGCACTTCAGCCAGTTTGGCAAATTCAATTTACTCGTGCTATCTGTAGTCTACTTCCCTTAGTAGCGAGACATTTGCCTAATGGAATTATATCACTCTGCCTTTTCCCAGTGAGAAATACGAGGAGTAATCTTCCACTCCTGTTTTTTCTTTGCAGTTCTCTTCAGACTGGGAAAATGTATTACTGGTGCACAAGGATGAAGGAGGTCCCTAGAGACTTTTCTTATTAATCTTGAACTTTGGAGGCTCCATTGAATCTTTCTGCATTTCAAAATAATTCTCTTTTTAGCTCCAGACATGAATGGAATCTCTTAATGAATTAATGAGATGTGGTAGTTAGGATATGGATATGCTGACCATGGGCCAGTTTGTTAGCTGCTCAACCTGGCATTGCCATAGTAACTGTGTGATACATATTTCCCTAAGGCACTGCTTGATTTTTTTTTTTTCTGTTATATCTTTAATAGTTTTTTTTTTTTTTTTTTTTCTTATTTCTCCTCTATGTCTTTCAGGTTTGGGTCATCAACATTCATAAAATCTTTTAGTACCACGTAATATTTTTGCCATAAATGACCTTGTGTTTTGATTGCCCTTGCCGAACCATCTAGAGCTCATGTCATTTGCATAATCTCCATAACAACACCTGGCATCTACTATCTACTGAGAAAATACAGTCTTCTGGGGCTAAGACTTCAACCATATGGCCATTGCCAATAATATTCACTGGTGCTGACACAGATAACCTGCTCTGCCATCTAATGGCATCGGCTAGATTTGTAATGACTTTCTGAAAGCTCCATTCTCTAGATGCCGTCCTTTTAGATGTCTGTCCTAACACCTGAAACTCAGGATAGTCTCTAACCTCAAGGGAACTCTCTTCTCATACAACTCTGCATAAACGTCAACCATTTGTATTATAAGTGCATGTGAGAAAATCCCAGCCTAGACAGAGGGAATTAGGTAAGAAATCCCAACCCAACCTGAGGAACTTTTGGCAATGATGGCTGCTGGGGATGTGAAAGGAGATGTATGTACATGGACGGTTGGGACTTTTTAGTGGGCCCAATGGATAGATCTACACTGAAGGACATTTGAGACACAAAATAGACACTCAATAGGATATATCATTATATATATATATTATATATATATAATATATATATATATATAAATCTTTTTGTTGTTGATATTCTTAGAGTCTTATATATAACAATATATATATACATATCAGATTTATTTATACACATATAATATAAGAAAGAAATTTTAATATTTTAAATTGAGAAGGGAGCAGGGGGGAGGTATGTATAGGGAAGGTCTTCTAAATACCATCAAACTATATTATATGAAAACCTCAAAAAATTCCAATTTATAAGTTAAATAAATGAAAAAGAAGACCATGTGCTGCCAACTTGTCCAGGCATACCTTTTGATCCTACTAATGAAGACATGCAAATAGATATATAGGTATTTAAACAGTATAATATATAGCTTCTCCTACAAATGAAACACACACATTATGTATATAGGTATTTAAACAGTACTATTGTTAGGTAGGTTACTTTGGTATAGACACAGATATTTGAGATGGTTATGATTAATCCATGAATTACATTTCTTCTGTTAAGTATGACAGGGTTGGTCATGTGGTTTATAACATGCTCCAGACCATTAGAGGATGTAAGCTTGGGATCAGCCGTGGGTTTATTCCTCCAAGGAGAGTAGCTGAATAGCCAATAGATTTGGGAATAATAGACATAATGGTGCCACTGTTGCACAGTATTTGCCAGCGGCAGATGAGGTGTAGCTGGTGCTGCAGAGTGAGTTTGCTTGACTCAAGGAGGCCTAGATTTGGCTTTATTGGTTTGAGTGGCCTTTGGTAACACTCTCTGGCATTCCAGAGACCATCTGATACTTTGCAAGTGTGGGCTCCATACATTCTTTCCATGTTATATCAGGTCTTCAAAACCGAGGGGCCTTATCACCTCTCTTCTTGCTTATCCAGTTTGCAGTGCCAAGGAGCCTTTACCTTTTGTGGGGGTTTGGATCCCCTGGCCAACATTCCTTGGTAGAATAATCCATTGTTATGTCAGAGTCCCTGATTAAATATTTTGCTTAAGGTGCATAGCTTAAGGAGAACTTTAGCATATATTTGGTTCTGAATAGAGAATAATCCTTTTCAGAGGTTCTATGTCCATTAGTCAAAAGAAGGCAGTTTACCGATTTTACAAGAGAATACCTCTATAACATCGGCTCTAATATACAGCTGGAGAATGACCTCATCATCATCATTATTTCTCCTTATTCTATGGAGGAGTGAAGAAAGTCTCTTGTATTAAAATCTTGCAGCACCTAAAAGGTAAGCTTCATTAGGATTCATTAAAAATAATTGTTACTAGTAGGATCCAGAGGGGGCCTGATGTCTGCAGCAATCTGAGGCATTTCTTCCCTTCACTGCCCAGAGGAGTCAATCTTCTTCTGGCACTTTCTGTACATCCTACTCAACTGCAAACCTGCATTTTCTTTCTCAGCCATTAAGTTGGTGATACTCTGGCCTGTGGAAAATACAAATCTTTCCCGTAGTTAATTTTAAGATTTGGATTGCAAGGTTTTTTGACAAAAAGTTTTTCGTATCTATCTATATCCCCCTTTTTATTTAGGTTTTTATTTTTGACCATGAGTCTCAAAAAGCAGTTGTGTATATATATACCTATAGGGTGGAATCAAGGCACAGATTTCATCAAGTTCACCCATGCTGTTTTGGTTACTGTATGTGATTAACTTGGGAAACAACTTATTTTTAAAATTAAATCATCTAAGGTGAAAGAGATTGCTACCTGGTGATACTATATGACAGCAAAAATTATAGAGAACATTGTTTATACCAATCCCAAAGTAATTGTTATACAGTTTTAATTAAAGCTAATGTGGACAGCAGCAATTTATATCACCAATTAACTCAATGCATTACCATTTTTATCAGCTTTTAAACCAATGTTGTTATATATACACATATTTACTTTTTACTAAGTCCTAAAACACCATTATCCGTTAGACAGAGTCTGGGCAAATTGGATACTTGTTGAACTCCGTCAGTAAAATATGCAATCAATCGAATATACACCTGTGTCCTCCTCCCCCCTCCTACCCTTCCGAGTTCACCATTTCAGTCAGTTTTCTGATGCAATCTTTCTGTTGCTGTTCTTTTAATATGCATCCCTCTCCACAAGAATATTTTAAAACTGGGTTATTGTTACTAGCATCCACATATGAGAGATACCATTTTCGTTTGTTTTCTGGGACTGTGTTACTTCACTTAATATGATGTCTCTCAGGTCCATCCATTTCCTGAAAGTCATGATGTTGTCTTTCTTTACTGCTGCATAGAATTCCCATTGTGTACATGTACCACATTTTCATACCACTCGTCAGTTGAGGAGCATTTGGGTTAGTTCCAGTAATTGCTGTTGTGAACCGAGCGCAAAATAAATAACCTTGCATGTTACTCTGTTAGTAAGATGAGTCTTGTCCGTATACACCCAGGAGTGGTATGACTGGGTCAAATGGCAGGATCATTTTGAGTCTTCTAAAGGGTTCTCCACACTGTTTTCCATAGTGGCTGCACAAGTTCATTCCCACCAGCAATGGATGAGTGTTCCCCTTTCCCCACACCCTCTCCAGCAATGTTGCATCATTTGTTTTCTTGATCCTAGCCAGTCTTACGGATAAGAGTGAGTCTTAAGGTGGTTTAATTTCCATTTTCCTTAATTATTAGCGATGTTGAACACTTCTTAAGGTGTTTCTCAGCCATCTCTAATTCCTCTCTGTGAAGTCTTCGTTCAGATCTTGCCCCATCTTCTGAGTGATTCATTCGTTTTCTTTCTTCTTTTTTTGAGTAGCTTTATGTATTCTGGAAATAAGCTTTGTCAGATGTATCTGCTCTGAAGGTTTCCCCCATTCTGTGGTTTTCTCTTCACTTCCTTTATTGTTTCCTTTTATGTACAGAAGTTTTAGTTTAATGAGTCCCATTAGTCAATTGACGATCTTATTTCTGTGCAGCTGCGTTCTGATTTAAGAAGTCTTTTCCGGGCTGGAAAGATGGCCTATCGGTTAAGAGCCGCCGACCGCTCTTGCAGAGGCCTGGTTCATCCCCAGCACCCACATGGCGGCTGAGAACCGTCTGTAAACTCCAATTCCAGGGAAACTTCCAGTTCCAGGGATTTCGAGACCCTCTTCTGACCTCCACGGGCATTGCAGGACACGGGTGCAAAAACCTACACACAAAAACAATACATTCATACACAAAAAAATAAAATAAAATAAAAAGAAGTCTTTTTCACTAACCACATTTGTATCTGCTGCCCAATGTTTTCTCTTCTATTACCTCCTGAGTTTTGGATTTCACGTGGGTCTTGATTGATCATTTGGAATTGATTTTGTACAGAGTGAGAGCGTAGGGGTTTAATTTCATCTTCTACAGTGGTGATCCAGTTTTGCCAACACCACTTGTTGAAGATGCTGTCTTTCTCCAATGTGTTCTTCTTGGCTCCCTATCAAATATGAGGTGGCTAAATTGTATGTGCTCAGGTTTGGATCTTCAGTTTATTCCATTGGTCAACTGGTTTTTTTGTGCCAGTATACAGGCTGTTTTTATGACTATAGCCCTGTAAGTATAGTTGTATGTCTGGTAGAGCAATCTCCCCCCCTGTATTGCTCTTTTCCACCCAGGGTTGCTTGGCTATTCAGGGTCTTTTTGTTTTCCAACATGAAATGAGGATTTTTTTCCAAACCTGTGAAGAAGCTCTTGGGGATTTTGATTGGGATTGCATTTAATCTGTATATCATTTTGTGTAGAAATGGATATTTTACTATATTTATTTTTCCCAATCCATGAGCATGGGAGGTTTTCCATCTTCTGATGGCTTCAATTTCCTTCTTCAGAAGGTTTAAAATTTTTTGTTGTAGAGTCCTTGGACTGTCTTTGTTAGGTTTGTTCCTAGGTATTTATTGTTTTTGAGGCTATTGTGAGTGGGAAGTTCTCCTTTATTTCTTCTCAGTTGCCTACTGTTGTGTAGAGATAAGAGCTATGTATTTTCTAGGTTTATTTTGTATCCTGCCACCTTACTGAAGCTCCTAATCATTTCAGGAGTTTCCTGGTGAGTTCTTAGCAGTCCTTAGTAAGCAATATATCATCAGCAAAAAAGGGATAGCTTGACTCCTCTTTTCTCTTAGAACTTCTTAATTTCCTTTTCTTGCCTTTATTGCCCTGCAAGGGTTTCAAGCACTATGCTGTAAAGGAGTTGTGACAGGGACAGCCTTGCCAAGTTCCTACCCTTAAAGGGAATGCTTCTGTCGTTCTCCATTAGGATGATATTGGCTGTGTGTTCCTGTATATGGCTTTGATTACATTAAGGTATGATCCCTCCAATCCAATTCCTTCTAGGACTTTAAACATGAACGGATGCTGGATTTTGTCAAAGGCTTTTTCCAAGTCAATTGAGAAGAAGGGTGTGGTTTTCTTTCAGTCCATTTATAAGCTGATGATATTTATTGATTTTCATATGTTGAACACATCCCTGCATCTCTGCGTATGAATCCAAGTTTCATGGTGGATGATTCTTCTTGATGTGGGTCTGTTATGCTATTTGCCAGTATCCTATTTAAATTTTGGCATCTGTATTGTATAGGCGAATGGGTCTATAGTTCTCTTTTTGTTGCATCTTTGTCCATGGTTGGTATTAGGAGTGATGCTGGCTTCATTAGAAGGAATTTGAGAACCCTCGCTTCTCTTTATCCTTCTAAACAACCTGGAATATTACATGGTTGTAAGTCTTTTGGAACGTTTTTTATAGATTATCGCTTGTGAAGGACATCGGGCCTGGGCATATTTTTGTTGGGAGCTGCTTATTCGTCTTCAATTTCTCACATAATATTGGTCTGTTTAGAGTTGTATCTTTTCTTGTGAGCTTTGGTGATTCCCAAGATTTCAGAGTATTCATCCATTTTTCTAGGTTTTCAAATTTATAGAGTATAGGTTTTTAAAGTTCAATTCTGTATGATTGTCTGCATCTTTTCATTGTCTTTTGTGATATTTCCCTTTTTCATCACAATTCTATTTTGATTTGGAATTGTTCCTTCTTTCTTTTGTGTAACTGGGCTCAAGAGGTCGTACCATCTTGTTTCCTTTCAAAGAAACCAGCTTTTGATTCAATTGCATTTTTTGTCTGTTTTCTTGTTTCTATTTCATTGATCTCTGCTCTGTTTTGGTTTTCTTCTTGTCTGCTGCGTTCATGGGTTTTGTTGTTGTCTCTCAAGTAGCTTTAGCTGCAGTGTGTTAGATCTTCACTTGTGGCTCTTTCTGTTTTTATAATGTAGGCACTAGAAAACTAAACTTTCCTCTTAGGACTGTTCCTTTAAAGTGTCCATAGGTTTTGCTGCATTGTATTATCTTGTCATTCAGTTCCAGCATGTTTTTATTCTTTCTTTATTTTCTTCCTTACCCATTTCCAGTTATTCAGAAGAGTTTGTTGTTTAGTCTCCATGTGTTCTTTTAGGTTGTAGGGTATCCTGGTGTTGTATTGAGTTTCATTGTATGTGGTCTGAAATGCAGAGAATATTTCATCTTTTCTTCTGTATTTGTTAGTTTTCCCTGTGCCCACTATATGATCTATTTTTGGAGAATGTATCCCATGGGGTGCTGCAGTAGACATTTATTTCTGGGGTTTGGTGTGGAATATTCGATAGATTTCTTGGGTACATTTGGATGTATTATCAATTCAGTTCTGATGTCTCTCTGTTTGTCCTTTTCCTGTTGATTGCTGTCTAAAGAAGCTAGTGGGGTTATTGAAGTCCCTACTATTTAGTAGTGCTGGGGTTAGTTGTGACTTTGAGTCCTGATAGAGTTGTCTTTCAAAGTTGTGTGCGACATTATGGTGCATCATATATTCTGATTGTGAGATCTTCATTCAATTGTTCATTTAACTGATGATAATGGCTCTTCTTTGTCTTCTATTTTGATTTCTTTTTGCTTTGAAGTCTATTTTGTCTCATATTAGGATAGCAAACACCTCTTCTTTTTGTTCCATTTGCTGAATATTTTCTTCCTATCCGTTTCACCTTAAGTTGGTTGTCTGTTCTTGAAGATGAACTGGGTTTCTTGCAGACAGCATATAGATGATTATGTTTCTAATCCATTCTCACAGTCCATGCCTTTTGATGTCGGGGAGTACAGCCCATTGATATTAAAGGTTATATTGAAAGATGGATGATTTTTCCTTTCACCTTATTATCCATTTGGACTTTTCGTCTTCTGATCTACTCCTATGTTATATTTTTATAGTTTCTTTTCCTAGGACTTGAGGATAGTTGCTCCTCTCTTCTGGCCGTTTAATTCGCTTTCAAACATTTCCTTGGAGGAGTTGGTTTATGACATGTATTCTATCATCATGTCTTTGTCTGGAAGATTCTTCTTTGCTCCTTCAACCTATAATTGGACCATTTTGCGCGGTTAAGTATTCTGTGTTGGCATCCATATTCCTTTACACAGTGGACATGCTTTGCTCCCATGTTCTTCTGCTTCATGGTTGGCGAGAAGTCAGTCTGTATTGATTACTGGTTTTCCCTTTTTATGTGACTTGTTTTTCTTTTTGGCCTCAGAATTTTATCTTTGTTTTGGGCACTTCTGCATTTTTTTGACTTTGAGTGTGGCTGGGATTTCTTTCTCTTGTCTATTTGGAGTCCTGTGTGCTTCTTGTATTTGAATGGGTTTGTCTACTTTTAGTTTGGGGAAGTTTTCATCTATTATTCTGTTGAAGATCTGATCAATACTATTCTCTTGAGATTCTTCTCCTTCCTCTATTCCTATGATGTGGAGGTTTGACCTTTCATAGTGTCCCATATTTCCTGGTTGTTCCAGTTTTGTTTATTTTTAAATTTTTCATAATCTTTATTTGAGATTTTTGGTTGCTCTGTGTTATCTTCCAGATCTCATATTGTTTGTTCTGCTTCCTCCATTCTATTTCTGAGGCTTTTTTCTTTCCTTTCTTCCTGGTTGGATAAGTGTTCTATTTCCTTTTTCATTTCATCCTGTGATTTCTTTAAAATATCCATTTCCTTTTTGAGTTTCTCAATCTCTTCTTGGTGTTCCTTGCTTCGTTGGTTGGCTTCCTTTTTCATTGTTTCTACTTCCTTCAGGTCTTTTTTTCTCTCTCTATTTCTTTCTGGAGTTTGTCAATCTCTTTCTTTAGTTCTTTTGGAGTTTGTCATTGTATCCCTTTATGTCCTTTTTGAGTTTTTCATTCTCTCTCTTTAGTTCTCTGAATTTTTCTTTATTTTCTTTAATTTCTCTGCATAGTGATTCATTTGTAATGCAAGCTTGCATTTGGAACTTGAGACAGACCTTATAGCCTAGTACTCTACTGACAAAGTGTTCCCTTCATCATTCCAGTTACAAAGTATCATTCCATAGTACATTAACAATGCATTTGATGCAATAGCCAAGTGATGGACATTCGATTCCTTGTAAATGCCATCTGTTACTCTTTGATAAGATGAGTCTTGTGGGTGTATACCCAGTAGTGGTATGACTGTGTCAGGAGGCAAGCTCATTCTGAGTCTTCCAAGGGTTCTCCACACTGATTTCCATAGAGGCTGTAAGAGTTTACATTCCCACCAGCAGTGGATGAGTGTTATGCTTTCTCCACAACCTCTCCAGTACTTGGTTTCATTTGTTTTCTTGATCCTAGCCAGTCTTAATCTCTGAGAGGCCAGGAATCTGCCACATATTGTCTGTTCTGCTTTTATGTACCTGAGCTCATCACTCATTGTTTTCCCTGATTTCCTGTTCTGACTCTTCAGCTTTACTCCCCTGATTTCTAAAATTTCTTGACCATAGCCTGTTGTGTTGACCTTTCTTAAAGTTAAAGAGTTGATCACTGTAGTAAATATTCATGGATATTTTAAATTCTTATAAGTAGTTACTGTTATTTCTTGGTGGTATTACTTATGTTAAGTGAATAAGTATTTTTTTCCAAGTACTCTAACATTTGTTTACTAGAGTTTAAAAAATATCAAAAATATCTGATTTCTTTGAATAAAATGAAGGAAAAAGGAACACAAATAGAGAGGTATTTTCTTTCTTTTTTTTTTTTTGTCTTTTTGAGACAGGGTCTCCCTATGCCCCCAGCTATCCTAGAACTCACTTTGTAGACCACTCCCAGAGATCAGCTTGCCTCTGTCTCCTTTGTTCTGGGATTAAAGGCATGTACCACCATGTCTGACAAAAGAGTGGTATTTTCAAAATATTTTATGATTACTTTTATTTTAAGTGTGTGCCCTCCATCTATGTTAGTGCACCTGGGTAGATCTATAATCTGGAAGCTATAGTAGAAGATGAAAATTACAGTTAGTGGTTTGGGGATATTTTGTTCACTGGTTATGACAAATCTTATAATAAATATATTTCACATAACATAAACACGATTTCATTCTTTTTAATATTTTTGCCCAATGAATTGTCTTTTATTTCTCTAACCTAGTTTTCCAACTGATTAGCATTATTTTCATCCTACAGATTTCTAAGAACTTTTTAAATGTGAGGAAGACAAGCTTAAAGTCAATGTTGAACAAATGAAATTGACTGAGAAATTTGGGGAAATGTACTGTGGGAAGAGGAAGGCATAAATTAAGAGTTTGATTTTGACATGTTGAATTAGAGATACCAGTGAGACATTCAAAGAAGATGTAAATTAGACTGTTGGAAGTACTAGTTTGGAACTCTGTGGAGAGAAGTGGGTTGCTGTTATAAACTTGGTAGTCATTAGCATATAGATGGTAATTAGAGTTCTGGGAATAGATGAAAGAATGAAACACAAAAAGGTAAAAGACAAAAGTTACCAGGCTATTACTAAAGACTCAAATATTTAGAGCAGGCCCAGTGGTGTTATCTTGAGTGGAAATCAATCTATCAATCTATCTATCTATCTATCTATCTATCTATCTATCTATCTATCTATCTATCTATTTGTCTGTCTGTCTTTCTGTCTGTCATCTATCATAAACCTACCTGTCATCTATCTATCTATCTATCTATCTATCTATTTATCATCAACCTATCTATCATCTCAACCCATTGTGAGTGACCACGGTCAGGAAAGAGAGATTTGGGTTACCCTGAATGACATGTTCCACAGGAAATATGGCTACATTAACTTTTATAATTACAACTGAAAATAAAAGCATATGCCAATACACATTCCAGAAAATTTGGAGGGAGGATTAGGCAGGGAAATTATAGCAAAGCAAGGAAATGCCTTCTATAATCTCAAATGTTCTCTGATCACATTAGCTTTTGTGTTGTTGGAAGTTAAGTCTTCTTAACTTCTTAAGGTCTTCTGTAAAAACATTCTAAATGTTTTACCTCATAGTCAGAAGGATGTTATATTAGACGCGGAGGTTGTCAACAATGACAATTCAAAGGATTGAAGAGGGCTGGAGAGATGGCCTAGCGGTTAAGAGCACCAACTGCTCTTGCAGAGGACCCGGGTTCTATCCCCAGCACCCGCATGGTGGCTGAGAACTGTCTTTAACTCCAGTTCCAAGGGAATCCGACGACCTCTTCTGACCTCTGCAGCATTGCACGACACGGGTGCACAAACCTACATGCAGACAGTACATTCATGCACATACAAAAATAAATAAAATTTAAAAAAAGAAAAAAATAAAAGGATTGAAAAAAGTATAAATTAATTTTGCTTCTTTCTATGCAACATTCCAAGTCTCTACAACCACTGAGGTCTAATCAGCAGATCCATTCACAGACTTTTTCAAAGTGCAAAACCTTTTTCAGGGAATTCCAGTTCATATCTTCTGTAAAGTGTGCTGAATTAGCTTAAATGTGTACACAGCTATATACTCAAGATAAATTTAGAAATTAAAAATCTCAGCTAAGAAAGATAAAATGTTAAAAAAATCAAGTAGAAATTCTAGAACTAAAATTATATTAGCCAATCAAAGTTAAACATTAGAGAATCTATCTTCATATCCATCATAAGAAATAAACAAGTAAATGACACTGTAAACCTAAGTAGTAATCTGAATTCAGCCAACCAGCTAAAAGCTTGAACTCAATTCTGATGTTTGGATCCAGCATTTGAAGACTTCGTCCAGTTACAGTAATACCATAAATTTCACATTAGGAATATTAGGAAATCAACTGTATCAGAATGAAGACATTGAATCTGTAGATTGCTTTTGGTAGAATGATCACATTCACAATATTAATTGCTACAATCCAAGAGCATTGACGTCTTTCTATATCCTGGTATATTCCTAAATCTCTTTCTTCAAAGAATTAAATTTTTCACTGTAGAGGTTTTTAATGCCTTTGATCAAGTTTATTTCTATATATTTTTTGAGTCTATTGTGTAGACTCATATACTCTTTTTCCTACTGCTTGTTTTTGGTATATAGAAAGGTTATTGCAAGAAAGGGACATTAAAGGAGTACTAATTGGAAAAGAGGAAGTCAAACAATCCTCCTTGCAGATGATATGATAGCTTACCTAAGGGACATTAAAACTCTACCAGAAAACTCCTAGAAGTGATTGAGTTTCAGTAAAGTGGCGGCGAGATACAAAATTAACCTAGAAAAATGAGTAGCCTTTCTTTACACCAACAACAAGCAACTGGAGAAGGAATACAAGACCTTCCCACTGATAATACCCTGAAAAACTATAAAATACCTAGGAACAAACTTACCCAAAGACACCAAAGAGCTCTACAACAAAAATTTTAAACTCCTGAAGAAGGAGATTAAATAAGACATCAGAAGATGGAAAGACTTCCCATGCTCATGGATTAGAAAACTTAATACAGTAAAAATGTCCACTCTACCCAAATTAATATACAGATTCAATGCAATCCCAATTCAAATCCCCAAGAGTTTCTTCACAGCATTGGAAAAAAATCCTTAAATTCATATGGAAAAACAAAAGACCACGAATAGCCAAAGGGACCCTGAGCAAAGAGTGCAATGAGGGAGTTGGGGGGGGTCACTATACCAGACTTCAAACTATATTACAGGGCTGTAGTCATAAAAACAGCCTGGTACTGGCAAAAGAACAGGCCTATAGATCAATGGAACAAAATTGAAGATCCAAACTTGAACACATACAATTTCAGCCACCTCATATTTGACAAAGGGGCCAAAAACACTCAATGGGAGAAAGACAGCATCTTCAGCAAATGGTGCCGGCAAAACTGGATCACCATTTGTATAAGAATAAAATTAAACTCCTACCTCCCACCCTTTACAAAAATCAACTCCATATGTATCAAAGACCTCAACATGAAACCCTAAACTCTGAAGGTGATACAAGAAAACGTTGGCAGCAACCTATGAGATATAAGTGTAGGAAAAAGACTTTCTAAATTAAACAGCAGTTGCACTGGAAATAAGGTCAACAGTTGAAAAATGGGACCTCATCAAACTCAAAAGATTTTGTACAGCAAAAGAAACAATTGAGGAAGTGAAGAGAAAATCCACAGAGTAGGAGGAAACCTTCACTAGTGATATATCCAACAGAGCATTAACATCCAGAATATATAAACTACTCAAAAAACAAAGTATGGAGTTATGAATTCTCTGGCTGGATGAATGTCAAAGGCTTGAAAGAAGCCTTTCAAAAAGTTGGTGGAGGGCCGACTTGGTATGATTGTGTATGAATGCTTGGGCTTGGTAGAAGCTTGCAGAGTTTAGCTAAGACTCTGCCCTTGATTGTTTATACTTAGAATGTAAACACAGGAATTGTTAGACATATTATTGCTGAAACCTAATGTTACTATGCTTCCTGTTTACTTTTATGGCTAGGCCTGCTGAACCTTGGATTCTGTTTCACCCCTGAAGCCTTCCTTGCATCTAGCACGTATACACTGTGTAGCTTTCTGTAATTGTCCTTGGAAAACCTCTGCAACCTGTGAGAGATATAAAAGCTTAAGATACAGAAATAAAACTTTGTCAGCCTTCCTTTGAGTTGGTTTTCTGTGTCCTACGTCAGAGTGGTGGTCCAGGTCTTGGAACCTAGAGTTCCACACAAATGGCATGCAGAATAGGCACCTGAATGATAAATTGAACAGGCCACTTACTCCTGAAGAAAGATAAGCAGCAATGGAACACCAGGTAAGGAAAAATCCATTTGTTACATTAAGTCATAAGTTTTTGAAGGAGATCACTGTTAAAGTTTTACTCTCTCGGTAGCATGTTATAAAATAGTTTTAGAATACAATCATGAACTTTGCAAGTAAATGGATGGAACTAGAAGACATTATGCTAAGTGAAGTAACCCAGTCCCAGAAAAACAAAAGATGAATGGTATCCCTCATCTGTGGATGCTAGGAGCTAGCACCAAATACCTAGTAGTAAGGCAAACTGATATATATATAGATATACATAGATATATTCAAAAGTTATCATTTATATTCAAAAGATATATAATATATGACATTATATCTATAGTTAATATAATAATTAAATTATTATATATATATATATATAGATATATATATATAGAATTTGAAATCAATTGTACCATTATAATGTGAATACCTTAATGGGATCTAGAATTAACCCACCACTTATTTTCAGACTTTGTAATTGTGATATAAGGGGGGGAGGGTATGTATGCATATTTTAGAATAATATAAAATTAAAGGGGAAAAATGTGTATTCCAAAAATGGTTATCCTCATTTTTGGGTACTAACATCAAATCCCCAGTTGAAAGGCAAGCTTAAAAATATTGTTATATTTCTTTTTATCTGAAAGCAAATGTGCTGTTATAATGTGAATCTCTTAACAGGCTCTAGAATTGACATACCACTTATCTTCTGACTCTGTAATTACTGTATATGGGTGGAAGGTATGTATTCATATCTTAGAGTAATATAAAATTAAAGGGAAAATGTGAATGCTTAAACATATTTTGAAATTATGTACAGTTTATTCTCAGAGGTCATAATTATGATACGTATATGATGGATATATAGGCATATGTTGGAGCAATACCAAGGGAAGGGACCAAAAACAACATAAAGACTGGGTCAAACAACTGACTGATACAGTTATATTCTGCCCAAAACAACAATCCTCTGCCATGAAAAACTTTGGAAAGACTGAAAGATGCAAGACATGTATGGCAGAAGGCATGAACTGGGGTGGGGTGGGGCGCAGGGAAAGGGGAATATGTCTAAATTGGACTGAAATATAATGTATGAAATACACAAATCATAAAAGTATTTTTTAAAAAGGAAAGGTTATTGATTTTGATAGAATGATTGAATAACCTTCCACTTTGCTGGATACGTTGATTATTTCTAGCTTTCTGGTGGGATTCGGGGTATCATATCATCTGAAATTGGGAATAATTTGACCTCATCTTTTCCAATTAGTGCTCCTTCTAATTTCCTCCTCTTGTCTTATTACGCTAGCAAGATTTTTCAAGCACTATATTAAAAAGGAGTGAAGCAAGTGGGCAGCCTTGTCTGGTTTCTGATTTTAAGGAGAATGCTTCTAGTGTTTCTCCATTTAGAAAGATGTTGGCTGTGGATTTGTTGTGTATAGCTTTAATTATAACAAGGTATATTCCCTGCAGTCTAATTCCTTCTAGGTTTTTTAACATAAATGTATGTTGGATTTTATCAAAGGCTTTTGCTGAATATATTGAGATACCATGTGATTTTTGTCTGTAAATCCATTTATATGAATATTCATTGACTTATATATATATTGAACTATTGCTAAATCTCTGGAATGAAGCCCTTTACCATGGTAGAAAACCTTTTTTAATGGGTGTGTGTATGTGGCTTGGAAGTATTTGGTTGAGAATTTTTGCATCTATATTCATTAAGGATTCAGATCTATAGTTTTTATGTTTGGTGTGTCTTTTGGGGGCATATACCACATTTTATGGGTATTTTCCTATAAATCATATATATAAATAATTTTACTTATTTTATTTACATGGAAAGAGAACTGAGCAATCTTACTTGTGATAATAAACATCTTTGAAATTAATAAGTTACATCAAATAACACCATTGACAAAATTTCTGTCTTTTCATTGTGAGTATGGCTAATGGAAGTTTTTAGAAATATTTTCTAAAACAAAATTCTGAATTTGATTCAGTAGAAAGAGCACATCACTTTGTTTTTAGTTACCAGCCATGACACTTAGATCCATTTTTCATTTAAATGCAATAACATTCCTCCTCAAATTACCTTGGTAAATGTTCATTTTTAATGAATTCAGTGGCAAAGCCATCTCTTGACTATTCACCTTTCTCTACTGAAACATGTTATTGAAGAAATGTAAACAAGTTGCAAACGATGATTATAAAATGATTGCCTGACAGGAAAGCAAGTCGGAAACTGGAATTATTATTGTGGGGTGGACCTTTCCCAGCTTTTACATGAGAGCTCAAGGATCAAATGTGCTACATTAGATCTGGATGCTTTATTTTTCTGTATAGTCTAATTTTCAAAGGCTTAGGCATCTCCTTGCAACATTTAGATTTGTTTCTCCAGTTGTCACTTGTGATGGGTGATCTTGGTTGTCAACTTGACAGGATCTTAGATTAAGTGAAATGACAAGAGACTTACTAGATGAAATTATGTGAAGCCTGAAGACCCACTCTAAATGACAGTACATATAAAATGCCATGGCAGTAGGGAGCAGTCACTGTTTGCCTGCTTGCTTTCTCTCTCAGTGGCAATTTCTTCTTGTTGCTGTGGCATTCTTTCACTGATAGTAGAACCAACTTCAGAAGACTAGCAGTTTGCTAGGAAGCCTTCAGGCTTTTAGCACCAGATTGGGACTACTGAGACATCCAGCCTCCTGAACTGAGCAACTCCCAGCTGCTCCAATGTGGTGCAGACATTGGTAACCATTGTTGGACTAAGACTCTAACTTGTAAGCCAATCTAATAAATACATATATATATATATATATATATGTATTTATTAGAGTGCCATTTATTAGAGATGCAGCTCTAAGAAAGGTGCTATTCTGTATCTGAGAAGTTTTCTTACAACTTGAAGGTGGTATAGTGTGCAGTGTTTTGCTAGATACAACATTAATAAGCTCAGCTGAATCATTTTGTGATTTATTGACTAAATATTATTTATTGCAACCACAGTGATATGAACAAAATAGATCCATGTTAGTCCATAAACATTTATGATAGCTCTTACTGAAAGGTGCCTTTCATTTGTTGATGAGTGTGCAATGCCCAGACAGTCAAGTAGAACACCAGAGGACAACGAAGACACTACACTTATGGAGACTATTTATCTATTATGTTATTCCCATAAGCACCAAGCTAACCCCCATCTCTAAACCCAACTTCTCAGTATACCATTCATATACCTTCTTCAGTTTTAAAATTGTAAAGCACTAGTCCAGAGTGTGTGTGTGTGTGTGTGTGTGTGTGTGTGTGTATGTGTGTGTGTGTTTTAAATGTGAAATACCATATTTTCAGATGTTTGAACACTTGGCCCCAAGCTGGTGGCACTGTTCGGGAACATTATGGACCATGTAGAGGGAAAAGTCTCTTTGGACAAATAGGACGAGACAGACCTTGAGGCCTTACAGCCCAGCCCTGCTCCCAGCTCACCACTTCCCGAGTCCAGATGGAATGTGAACAGTCTCCCTTCTGTGTTTTTCAGCATGCTTTTACCCCAAGGTCTTCTTGATCATATCAACTGTATCCCTCTGGATTAGTAAACCAAAATAAACATTTTGCTTTAATTTGCATTTGTCAGGATATTTTTATCACAGCAACAGCAACAAGAAACTAAGATGCACTTTATATCAAATCAAAAGAGCTAAAAGATTAAAATAGGTGAATTAATTCCTTCATGTTCTTTTATTACAATAGTGAGTCTTCAAATATTGTAATTACATTGGTTATAAAAGTGTAACAAGAATTTCAAAATATCTTTTTGGTTCCTAACTCAGGGTACATAAGGTAAGCTTTCTTGATAAAAATCTGGTGTCTGTTTTCTGTCTATCTCCTTTACTTTGAGTTAGGCTGTTGTTTAACCCTGTCCATGGGCATGTTAATCACTCAAAGGATATCTAGGTAAACACTACTGATGTCTAAACTATTTCATCCCCTTTCAAGGCTGATGCCACACAGATTATGATAACTGGGTATTGTGCTTTCAGCAGCTACGGTGCACTGATCCAGGTTTTCAAAAGTCCATAAAAGTTTCCAGTCTCTGTCCTAAACATTTAGTTATCTTGAATTCCAAGAAATTCTCAGAACAGTCTGTTTACGGAAACCAATTTGTCCTCTCAAGCAACAAAGGCTACTTTGAACCAGTTTTTAGAATTACAACTGAAAAATTATCTGCTAGACCACACCTTGAACAAGACTGCTTAAATATCCAAAACCTCTTGTTCTTTTGACAGTTTTTCCATTTTTTAACTTTATTTTTTTTAATTAATTTTTATTGATGCTTTGTGCATTTCATACATTTTTTCCAATTCAGTTCAGGCTTATTTCCCTTCCCCCCCCCCATCCCAGATCATGCATTCCGCCATAACTGTCCTGCATCTTTCTCTCAGTTTTTTTTTTTCATTTTTAGCTATAAGTGATAATCCATGAGTACAAGCATCCTTCATGCAAAACCTATCTGCAGGCTGTTGTGCCCAAACACCTACAGCCCCACCATCCAGTGGGGGGTGACAGGTTGTTTGTTCAATCAAGTTGATCAAATGAGTGTCCAGACTACATTGCTGTAGTTTCACCATTCACCCCAATCGCAGCCCTTACATTCTACCACGCCCCCTCTTCCGCAGGTTGTTCCCTAGGCTTAGAAAAGGGGCACAGGTGGATGAGAGGTAAAACAGTCCACTCTCTCTGGAGCTGTTGACTTGGACTCTGGTCAATTCTGGCTGTTTCCTTTCATGGGCTGACAGTTTGTCCAGGAATAACCTTTCGATCCTACTAATGAAGAACAAGCAATTAGATATATAGGTATTTAAGCAGCACTAATAGTTATGGTAGGTTACTTTAGCATAGACACATGTTTGGATATGTTAATCCATGAATTACAATTTTCCCCCCTGTTAAATATGACAGGGTCTTACTGTGGCTTATAATTATAAATCTAACCTGTTAGCGGATGTAAGATTGTGCATCAACGGGGCCCAGGGTTATCTCCCCAAAGGGGAGAGCCAAAAAGCAAATATGGGTCTCCCTGAGTCAAGCAAGACTCCACTGTCAGCACCAGCTACACCTCACCTGCCTGGAAATACTGTGCAGCAGAGGCAGCCATGTGCCTGTATATCCCAAATCTAATTGGCTATTGGCTCTCCCCTTGGAGAAATAATCCATTTTTTAACTTTAAAGCTCAATTTGGTGAGCTGAAGACATAGTTAGAATCATTAAAACTATCTATTTCCCAATGAGACCACAGAGATTAAATTTCCTGTCTTTCACTTTCATCATTAATTACCTCTTTATTTTATTTTGTTTTATTTATTTATTTTTTTGTCTTTTCGAGACAGGGTCTCCCTGTAGCCCCAGCTGTCCTGGAACTCACTCTGTAGACCAGGCTGGCCTTGAACTCACAGATTCGCGTGCCTCTGCCTCGCAAGTGCTAGGTTTAAAGGGGCGCTCCACGATGCCTGGCTTAATGACCTCTTTAATTGGAGTCTTGGGATAGGTGGTCTAGCCTAGTCTGTTGTGGCTTCTTCAGCTGGGTTTTTTCCTCAAAAACTCCTGTAATGACTTCTCATTCAAAATCAAATTCAAATTTTAGCATTGTGTAAGGTTTCTACAAAATGTCTACAACATCTCTTTTAGAAGATTTGGGCCACTATTTTCCCTGCACACATACATCTTATAACCCTTCTCAGAAGGTTACTGAGATTTTTTATTCCATTGGAAGTGAAGCTCCTTTGGAGTATAATTGAGAGCTCTCTCAATAATCTATGAATGAGGTAAATGTTATTGCTACAACAGCATGTCTAGCCTAGCCCCAGAGGTCAAGCACAAATGTGCATAAAAATTCAGGAAAAGTGTTCCTTAGCTAAAGAATGAACAAGATAAATGGGTTTCATTTGGAAAACTTTGGGGATTCAAGTCTATTTGGAGATTCTGTTTGGGATTTTATGGCATTTGTAAAGTCATTCTTTCTCTTTATTCATCGTAAGTTCTTCAGTAATTATGTAAGATAAGGTATAGGAATGTTCCGGGCTTTTCTTTCAGTTCCAAGTTTTACATTTACTCTTTTTTTCTGCACAAATAATAGATTTCATTAACTCTTGGATTTAAACCGCCGAAGCATACTTTTACAAGAATGACAAAAACTGTTTTACCTAATAAGACACTGCCACCAACTTCTTCAATGTTTAACATCTGCTTTTATAGATAATTATCTCTGGTTAAAATAATTTAGCTCCTATGCTATTGAATATTAATTGTGATCAAAACTAACCTAAAATGTGTAATATAGACCCAATATTCCATTTGGATCATGATATCCTTTAAAAAATAATGTAGAACAAAATATATAATTATTGAAATAACATGGGATACTTTCTTTAAGAAACTGAAAAATTTGTAAAGAGAGAGATGTGTATATGTGTGCACGTGTATGAAAAAAGATACAAAGATATATAACAGATTATATTAAAGGATATGGAGTTAGATCTACATATATAGTACTGGGAAAGAGAGGTTGAATTCCTCCTCCAAATTCTCCAATTTGAAAAATTCATCACTGTCCGCTCACATTTACAACTGAATAATAAATACAAAATAATAAATACAAATTCATCACAGATAGGCAGACGATGTTCTTGCAACAACTGAAAAATTAGGAGAGCAAAGACGGTTGTTCTGCTGTCTGACTTGCTAATAATAATAGCAACCTGCATGACACTAGAGCTATGTTCCAAAAGTAAACACATACAATGAGGGTTGTTGAGGCTTCTGTATCAGAAATGTGAGCCTCAATTTCCTGAAGAGAATGGACTTTACCTTGTTCATTTTTATTTCGATCACTATCTGACCCTGAGTATTTTCTGATCAGTATTTATTAATTAATGATATGCAAACATGCCTGCACATTTACAGAGAAAAGCTATCTCAATTAAGTGAACTTCAGTGTACGTATAATTTCTTCATGTTATAGTATAAACTAAGAATGTATCATAAAACCTGATTACAGCTTTACTATGATTTTATTAAAATAAATATCTTCATCAAATCGTGCAGTTACTGGGTGCTAGCAATATCTCCTTTGCTTCTGTAATGGTATTCTTTCTCATTCATTAAAAAATATTCCTTTTCTGCCAATCTAAGAATTTAAAGGACACATGGAACTCTCAGGTTTTATTTGATTTTGAAAACAACTTTGACTTTCACTTCTAAACATAACACCAAACGCCAACAGATCAATGGCCAGAGGGGATGTTTCAGCTAATTAACAGTACATGTGATTAGCCAGGATCTCACCAAAAAACATTCACAGAGAGAGCCTGCTGTGATACTCTATCTGATAATAAATAATTCTTATTTAAAATCAAGTGGATATTTTTTCTTAGTATTATTATCCTACCTGAGGGGAATCTATTTTTCATAGAGCTCTGTCTGAACTTATATTGATAAAGTAGTTATTAACAGTGCAGGACTGAGAGCTCAGATAAAAATGATTCCACTTATAGAATGCATGTTTTATTAATACTTGTGCTAAAAACTGACAGTTCTTTTGATATACAAATTCTACTTAGCATGCATAGTATAACCTCAGGCATAATTTTGCCTAATATCTAACATATCAGAAAACTGATTTTGAAGTCCATTAGCATATTACTAGTAACCTTTTATACTGGAAAATAAGATGGTTTTACCTTAGGCCAGCATAATTTAAAGTATGAAATATATTTTTATTTTTTAGCATTTTTGACAAGCAAATTAAATAGAGCAAAATAATTTTAATGTACAGGAAAACTGGTCATGTAAAATTAGAAGAAAAACTCTGTTGTGTTTTTTTAAAGTATTCTTCAGTATTCAGTGTAACTGCCATTGAGCTTGACAGGCTTGAAGCATGGGGTATTTTTAAAGTGAACATTTTAGTGTTTCCCATACATAAAAATGAGCCTTTGGTATAGAAGCTACATTATAGATGTATCATTTAAGGCTGGACACCCCAAAGTCTATTATTCTCTGTGTTTTGAACAGTTATGGAACTTGGAACTTTATAATAATCTCTGCCTTCTGATGAGTGGTGAGAACTACATTTGTATGTGAATATAAAGATAAATAGATGGATGGATGGCTAGATGATAGATTAGATAGATAGATGGATAGATAGACAGATAGATGATACATAGATATAGATGTATATCTGTATATCTATTCATATACTATAAAATATAGTAAGAAATTAAATTGGTCCAAGAAAGTAACAGTAGTAGAATCTTCTCTAGGGTCTATACCAATCAAACCATGTGTACTTGATTATGTTTAGGGTGCCATTGTGGAGAAGGGGTAAAAAGATTATAAGACCCAGAGGTACAAAACACTTGCTGCTACTTAGTGCATTCTAGGCATGATGGGAACGCTATGAAAGCCATGAAATCTACATAGTATGGTAACCTAGAAAGATCTGCAAAATGGTAAAACCAGTTGACATGTCAGTGGATGGGGGAAATTTCAGGCCCACCTCACTCAAGGTGAAGTGTGATAATTAACCAATGATGCTGAGGGAGAGAGAATCCTTTTTGTCCAGGGACTAGCTCTGAACAGGTTATGTAATCCCAAGTGGGCCACCCTTACACATATACACACAATCACCACTAAGTGTACTTTGCATTTTATGTATATATTTATAACTGTATTTATGTTTGTAGATATATGTAACTGTAATAATCAAAGAAGAGAGCATGAAATTGTGACGGAGATGGGTGGACATGAGAGGAGGTAGAAAGGGACAGGAAGGGAAGGAAATAGTGCAAGCACACTATTCAGGTATAACATTCTCTAAAAAATACCAAAATTATATGAAAAAAAAGGAAGAGAAGTCAAGTTTTTAAAAAGCATTGTAACTTTTTAAAACAAAAGAACTCATGTTTTCATACTAAATATTTTACCAAATCCTCCAATTTATTCTGTTTAAAGCATAAAATCATTATTTTTTTGAAGGATGAGAAGTCAATAAGCCCAGCTACTTTAATTACTTCATTTGTTTAATGAAATGTAAGAAAAAGTTATGCCATTACTGTCAGCCGATGAAGAATGAATGTTTGTTGTCTTTAATGCAATATTTTAAAACTAATTATTCTCTTTTCTGACAAAACTCATATAAATTTGTTCCAAATAAAAGCTTAAAATGAGATTTTTCTGAAATGAATTATTCAGAATTCTTGTGTCCTTTCTCGACCTTGGCAACCTTGATTATGTACAAGAGTAAATTACTAGCCATACTTGATGGAAAGAGTTCTCCTGATGATTTTTGTAGCTTTTTCCATTAGTTTTGTTTTTATAATCTCATTGCATACCATGCAGCTTTCATTAATGCCTCAATTGAACTTCAGGAACTAAAACCACTCATTGTGTCTTCATTTATGCAGACCTAGTTTTAGAAATACTTCTTTAAGTATTTCTAAACAGAAATATACTTCTTTAAGTAATTTCTTAATTCCTGAAAATCCTCATTATTAAATACATTGGATTGTACTATGGTAATAATTTTGTTAATGAGTATGACCAAAAATTCAATGTTTCAATGTTTCTAGGGGATTTGGACAGTGAGGTGTTATCCTTTAAATCAGTTAATAAGAAACAAGGCTTAGGAAAAGACTGTTTTGAAATTTCTGATGCTTAATATATAGTTTTATAAGTTGTATTCTGAGTTATGATTATAGTTAGTTAGGATGTAGCAGCTTAGCTATGAAAACAGTTCTTTATGTTAATTGGCCAGGGGCAGTGGGATGATTCTATCAAACACATATCACATCTTAGTGAGTCTTCTGTGTCCCTAACTGTCCTTCAGTGTTGGTCCATCTTCTGGGCCCACCAAGGGTCCCATCTCTGTAGGACACTGACTTTCCCCTTCCCAGCAGGCATCACTTGCCAAGAGTTTATTAGGTTGGGTTGGAAGTTTTTGGTCACTTTCCCATGTCTATGCTGGGACTTTTGTCTGGTTTGAGCTTGCGCAGGTCTTGTGCCTGGAGTTGGCAAGGCTTTGATTCCATATGAGTAAATGAACAACTCTCTGGAAGACTCATTTCCTTATGGTAATGCATCTTCTCTGTCTCTTACAATCTTTTTGTCTCCTCTTCTGCAATGATCCCTGCACCTTTGGAAGCAGAGTTTTGCAATATATATGCTAATCAGGGATAAAGCAATCTGTGGCCTTTTGTTCTCTGCACACTGGCCAATTGTGGGTTTCTATGTTAATCACTACCTGCTGCATAAGGAAACTTCTATGGTGATAGGTGAGAGATGTATTCATCCTGTGTGTAGAAGTTGGACTGAAGATGTGCCACTTAGGGTTAAATGTTTCACAGACACTTATTCTCTGTGTTTGACCAGTACTAGAATTCTGTAAGTCTCCAGTCTCCATGTGCTGCAAAAGAAAGCTTCTTTGATGAGGCGTGAGAAGTACTTTTGTCTGTATATTCGAGGATGCATATAGAATAAAGGAAGAAATTATGCTGTTTTAGGAATGTAACAAAAGTAGGGGCTGGAGAGATGGCCTAGCGGGTAAGAGCACCGACGCTCTTGCAGAGGACCCGGGTTCGATCCCCAGCACCCACATGGCGGCTGAGAACCGTCTGTAACTCCAATTCCAGGAGAACTCCAGCTCCAGGGGAATCCGAGACCCTCTTCTGACCTCCGCGGCATTGCACGACACGGGTGCACAGACCTGCATGCAGACAGTACATTCATACACATGCAAAGAAAAATAATAATAATAAAAAAAAAATTAAAAAAAGGAATGTAACAAAAGTAGTTTTTCCTATTATCTGTTCAGTTATCTGTATTTGTCTATATTTACAGTACCACACAGGAGTTCCTTCCCATTGAGTGATCTTAATCCCAATTAAACAGTTATTGAATACCCCCAACCTAAAAGTGCCACTATGGCAATTGTGTTAGTTTGCTGGGTCAATCATTTTTGCTTATTAGGCTTTATAGCTGGGTAGGAACAAACAAACAAAACATTGTTTGGTTTTCTCCCTTGGCATGAGAAAGCTCTCTTCAAGTTATTAGACAAGATAGTCCAAGAGACTCCCAAAACAATTCAGGCTGTTGCTAAAGCCCTTGATTGCCTCCCAGAACTTGAAGGTAAGACTATTGCTAAAGACAGGCCACATTTCAGACATAAGACTTGAAGTAATTGAGCTGGAACTAATGTGGAAGCTTCCTCCCTGAACATTAGCTCTCATGATATCAGAAAATATTACTTCATATTTAATGCTAAAATTACAGAGAAGAATCTGGCAAGACCTCTGTGGGGATTTGAATGACAATGTTCCCCATAGGCTCCAAGTATTTGGACATTTTGTGCCCAGTTGTTACCATGGTGTTTGGAGGTTTTAGGAGGTGTGGCCTTGGTGGGGGAAGCATGTCTCTAGGGGGTTGGACCTTAAGAGTCCTTAAACGCTGCTGGATTCCCCATTGCTCTCTGATTCCTCTGCCTGCTTCAAGAAGAGATCACTCCTTTGGCCATGCCTCCCGCACAATTATGGACAATTAGCCCTAGAACCAAAAGGTCAATTAAACTCTTCTTTCTGTAAGTTACCATGGTCACTGTATTTTATCACTGCAACAGAAAAGCAACTAATATAGATGTTGGTATCAGGAACGGTGTGTTGGCTATGAAGAACCTGACCATAGGCTTTGAGAGGAATATGGAAGACTTTGGAAGATTGGACTAGATAAAGAGTTGAATATGTTAAGGAGAACTTAACAAGTAGTTCTATTGGGAGCCTGAAAGGAAGTGGTGCTGAGAACAATGTAGTTCCCAAGGGAAATAAGGATTTAAGAAGAAACTGGGGTATTTTGGCAAAGAGTCAAATCAGTCTGTCCACAGACTAAGAACCTTCCTGAGGCCAAGTTAAAATGTAATGCACTAATTTATTTGGCTAAGGAAATTATAAAGATAGCCTAAGGTAGATTTGGCGTTAAGGTTATAAATGCTAATAGTATGGAGAAATACAATGAAAAAGAACAAGTGGGACAGAAAATAGTGCAAAATATACAGTATTGAGAGAATTGAAAGCAAGAGCAAGCTTAATAATGTTGGAGCCCAGGAGAGGCTCTTTTGATAAGGAGATTAGAGCAAGTAAGGAATGGCATAGAAACCATGAAAAGAGTACCTTCAAGGCAAGCCCACACCAAACTAAGCCTCCAGTTTGTGAAAGGAAAATATCAGAGGGGTTTTCTGCTGCTAGGAAACCATAACATAGAAAAGCTGCTAATATGGATGAAGCAGGCCAGGAAGGGTCCATCCCACACAGTGTTGTTCATACAGTGCTGCCTTAAGAGACATAAGATATGAAAAAGTACAGGGATCACCAGTTCAGTTCTTCCTCTGCAGATTCAGAGAGCCATGAGGGCCAGGTAATGTGGAGTAGTGGTGTTATTGCATAAAAAGACCCTGTAAAGGTGCAGTGTGAAGCTGAAAAAGTAAAGCCTGCTTGGTATTGGAAACCTCAAGAAGACATTGGAGATACTAGAGACATGAGACATCTGCCAAGGAGAGCTTCAAACAGAGCTTCAAAGCCCAAGATAGGTCTGTGTGCCTCACACAACATAGCTGGAGGGGCTGAACCATCTAAGCCCTTGGGAAGTAAAGTCAGAGAAGTTTCTGTTTACCCTGCAGGTTTTCAGGCTTGTCTTAGTTGGAAATTTATTTCTTCACTGTTCCCCCATTCCTCCCTTTTAGAATGGGAGTGCGTTTTTGGTTCCATTGTATGTTCAAAGTATGTAACTGTCTTTTGATTTTATAGGGGCTTATAGCTAAGAGATTTCCTCAAATCTTTAAAAAGACTTTGGACGTTAGACTTTTGACGACTGTTGATGTTGTGCTGCTGAGACCACTGGGAGAAAAGAGCAAACAGAGTCTGATTTCCAATTAGCCAAATTAAGTTAATTTGGGTTGGCCAGACAGTATCCGACTCAGAATTTGGGGGTACAGCCCTGACTCAAAGGCAGATTATGCTTATAAAGGCAGATACCATGTCCTGGTAGATGTTCTTTTTTTCTTTCCTTTCCTTTCTTTCCTTCCTTCCTTCCTTCCTTCCTTCCTTCCTTCCTTCCTTCCTTCCTTCCTTCCTTCCTTCCTTCCTTCCTTTCTCTCTCTCTCTCTTCTTTCTTTCTCTCTTTCTTTCTCTTTGTTTCTTTCTTTCTCTCTCTCCTTTTCTTTTTCTTTCTTCTTTCCTTCCTTCCTTTCTTTTTCTCTTTCTTTCTTTCTTTCTTTCTTTCTTTCTTTCTTTCTTT
>VZQC01003927.1:31441-52785 GCA_009823505.1 Rhizomys pruinosus | reverse complement strand
TTTTTTTTTTTGGTCTTTTCAAGACAGGGTCTCCCTGTAGCCCCAGCTGGCCTGGAACTCGCTCTGTAGACCAGGCTGGCCTTGAACTCACAAAGATCTGCCTGCCTCTGCATCCCGATTACTAGGATTAAAGGTGTGTGCCACCACACCCTGCGACATTACATTCTTAATTCAACCCCTAAAATTGAATGTGATTATTCATAATGCACAAATAATTATATTATCCCTTTAGTAATTCTGTGTCACATCTAAATTCCCTGGTGATAGGAGTTTCCTCATCCTCTTGTTACAGTTTTCCCCTCTTCAGTGTTTAAAACTGCTGATATATTGTCAGCATTTATGCTTTTAATAATTAAAATGTAAGCTAAATTTACCAAGTTTTTCTCCATACATGTTTGTCAATCTATCCATATCTATTATCAAACACTCATCCAGATAAAGGATATATATCCATTCTCAGATGAAAAAGAAATTATAGACCCTATAATACAAAATATATTCAGACTACAGACATTTCATGAAAGTAATAAATAAATAGGCTGACCAAAAGAGGAAAGACAGAAACTATCAATGTCATGAAAGAAATGACTGTGCATCCAGCAATTATAAGCAAGGGAGTGATATGAAGAGTGTAGTTATAAATACTACAACTTTGATAAATTGACCCAGTTCCCTGAATGTCTCATAACATAAAAATTCACTCATGAAGAAATAAATTGAACAGTCATAAAATCACTAAAGAAATTCAACTCGTATCTCAAAGCCTCTACATTAGTAGATTGAAAGTTCAGTTGTTTTCACCTGAAATATTTCAATAGGATAAAACAACCAGACCACACAAACTCTTCTGGTAACAGAACAGGAATTTATAATTTATACTTCATTTTACACTATCATGGCATAAATTTCAAAATGTTATATATGAGACTCAAAAGAACTGTATACAAAATTTTTAATGAATATATATTTATAATGATATACAGCAATTTCAACATAATATTACTGTATCTAATACAGAAAAACATGAATTGCAGTCTATCCTAAATATATTACTTGGGTAGTATAAAATTGAACAGTGTTAGTCACTGTATTTCTAAACTAAAGATAAAATTTAGTTCTGTCAACAAATAGAAGGAAAATATTTGACAATAATCAACTAAAATGGACTCATCAAAACAGAAATGAAAAGAGATTCTCTTAATCTGATAAAGAGCACCTGAAACAGCTCTATATTTAGCATATAAATAAGAAACGAAAGATTATGTTCTTCCCTCATAAGAACCACGTGGTGCAAACTAATATGAAATATTAATATTATTAAGAATACTGCCTGGCCCTGATTGTACATACTGTGAATTTCTTCTGCCTTTGAGTGTGAAATCAGATAATATAAAGGTATTCCACTCTTTTTTTCATGTGTTTTTATATGTAAGAGTATGTGTCCTGCATGTATGTAAGTGCACCCATGCAATGTCTGTAGAAAAGAAGGTGATGGATCACCCAGAAATGGAGTTAAGGATGGTTGTTAGCCACCATGTGGGTACTAGGAAATGAACTTGGGTCCTCTGTAAGAACAGCCAGTGCTCTAAACTGCTGAACCATCTCTCCAGCCTTAAGACATCCAATTAATGATTATTTTGTTATTTAGTAAGACCTGTAATTCTACAAGTATCTGAATTTTCAGCATTATTTTGAAAAACTCGATAGAGATTCTTTACCATTCTTATTTTGAAGAAACAAACTCATATGCTGTGACAGCTCCTTAGAGTGAAGAATGACTTTTTGACAGGCCCTAGAAGCAAAGAAACCTCTGTTTATCAGGTAGCAAGAAACAGCAAGTTCAAGCATCTTACTTTAAGGAAGTAACTAAGTCTGAAAAAGAACTCTGCACCTATGAAGAGATCACAGCCCTAGCCAACTCTTGGCCTAGTTATATGTTGAGCAGGGGACTTAACTCACCCATGGTTAGATAACTGACACAAAGAAATTTTGTGAATGAAACAGAAAAAAAAAAAAAAAAGTCTAATGGTATATGCCTTTATTCCCAGGACTCAGGAAGTGGAAGCAGGCGGATCTTTGTAAAATCAATGCCAGCCTGGTCTACATATCAAGATCCAGGTCAGATAGGGCTACAGGAATCTCCTGCCACAAAAATAACAACAACAACAACAACAACAAATCTGTGTTGTTTAAAGCAATTAAAACTTTGATAATTACTTATACAGCAAGGGGAACTTCTACTACTCTGAATAAGGCAAGAATTCCCATTGCTCTCTCTTCTATTCAAGATCATATTGGAAGATACACCTGAATAAAAAAGACACACAAAAAATAAATAGGTAAAAGTAATTCTGATGGAAAAGGAGAAATAAAATTAGTATACTTATACACAGTGTGATTCCCAGGCATAACATATCTGCCTCCAATCTAACAAAACAAACTCTTAGAACTAATAAAAAAGGGGTTAATGGGGACTGGAGAGATGGCTTAGCATTGCTTGTTCTTGCTGTGGACCCAGGATTCAATTACCAGCATGGCATGGTAGCTAACAGCTATCCATAACTTCAGTTCCAAGGAATACAACTCCCTCTTCTGACCTCTACAGGCATTGCAGGACACAGGTGCACTTATGTACATCCAGGCTACACATTCATAAAATAAAAATTTAAATAAATTTTTAAAAAGGGGAGTTTATAATACTGCAGATAAACAGTCAATATTGTAAAAAGTCTAGTAAGTCACTTACCACTAGCAATAAACAACTGGAAAGCAACATTAAAAATATAAGAACATTCCCGGATGCCTCTCCAAAATAAAATATTTGAATGTAAGTCTTCTCAAAAATGTATAAGACCAGCTTACTCAAACTTGCCAAATGCTGATGACATAAATAAGACACGAATAAATGGAGAAGCATAGCTTGATCATGGATTAGAAGATTGAATATTGTTTTAATAATAATTTTGTTAAAATTGTTTCTCGTTTAATTCCATTAAAACTCCCTGTATTCAGAGCAAGATGGCAGGCAGGAAAACAAAACATCAGTTTGAACAGCTATTTATACACTAAATTATCTTTATAAAAGCTAAGGAATCCAAACAAGTGGTCACAGCTGGCTGGTATTAGCAATAATCATAAAAGGAGCACCGAGAGACACAGAAAGAAAAGGAGCTGCCTGGTTGGCGGCCTCCCCTACCCCAAACTGCTGAGGAATGCCTTCCTGCTTTAGAGAAGAAATAATTACAGACTTGGAAACCTGTGTCAGCCCTGCCAAGATAAAATCCAGTAGCCTCATGATCCTTTCCTGCAGGTCACTACCTGTAAGTGGAGCTTCTGAATGAGTATCATTCAGGATGACAGTCAAGGAACTGTCTCCACCAGTGCTCCCCAAAACAGAGTGTGGAAAAAAAAGAGTCTATTCATTGGAGGATGGGGCAGGGAAGTAAGCATAGGAGGTTTCCCTGGAATTTGAGGAAGAACCTACAACAGTGAAGCTGAGTACCTGGTAAAATCTGTAGCACCTGAGCTCAGGACAGAGCTGGTAGAAGCACCCCTGCACACAATATACTGCTGGATAAAGAGATGAAGCTTTGGTGACATTGACTTGTATTCTGTCCAGCACTGGATGTAGGGTTCTCCAGCTGTGAGGACAACACAGCTTAAGGCAGACCATATCAGCATGAGACAAGGAACTATCTCTATGCTGTTCTTGTTGGGTTATGATGATTATATGTAGCCTTGTGTTATATGGGTAACCAAAGGACTTCCCATTTCATCTTTTCCCCAACTCCAAGCAGTCAAACAGGGAGACTCTCTACTTTGTGGGGAAAGCAAAAGTTGGTAGGTGCAAGTTATTGCTAAGGACCCTGGGCCCAGTGCCACTGGAGGAAGTATCAGTATCAGGAAGGAGCTTGTAGGTACCTCCCCTCAGAACAGTGATAGTAGGTAAGACCTCCCTAGCATGAGTATGAAAACAGGCTACTCTGTTAAAGCACTCCCTCACTCAGTCTTGGACAAGTTACCTGCTGTGGGTCTGTGACAAATTTGGGTTAGAAGCACTCATTAGTTCTGAAATAGGAGACCACGGGATCAGAGAGAAGCAACCAAGGAGAGAGGAACAAACAAAACCAGAATGTGAAGAGTCCAGAACACACCTGTTCTTTCCTTGCACACACACGTGATATGTCGGTGCACATCAAGGGTTTTCAGGGAACCATGAGTTCTCCTGAGACGAAAAAAGATCCATCAGAAACTGACCATAAAGACCTAAATGATGATGAACTCAAAATTTTAAATTTAAGGAAAACAATGAATTTTAAGAAAACCCAAACGATCGCTCATTACTTTATCAAAGAAAGATTCAGATGATTTTTAAAGGGTAGAGTAAAATTTTTAAGCAAAAAAATGTGTTGTACCAAATTAAAAATTATGTTAGGTTTTGCATAATGGAAAATTAGTGATAGGGAGAGGGAAGAGTTTTTTTTATAAAATATTTTATTGGTGTTTTGTGTATTTCACACATCATTTCTCAGTCCAATTTAGACATACTCCCTTTTCCATGTCCCCCACCCCACCCCACTTCATGCATTCTGGCATACATGTCTTACATCTTTTTCTCAGTCTTTTTAAAGCTTTTCTCTGCAGAGGTTTATTGTTTGGGCAGAAGTTAACTGTTTTAGTCAATTCTTTGATCCAGTCTTTTTGTCATTGTTGTTCCCTCCCATTTGTATTGCTCCAAAATATACCTATATATACATCACATATATACCAAAATTATGACCTTTGAAAATAAACTGCATGCTAATTCCAAAATATGTTTAGGAGTTCACATTTTCCCCTTTAACTTTATATTACTCCAAAATATGAATACTTACCCTCCACCCATATAACATAATTACAATGTCTGAAAATAAGTGGTAAATAAATTCCATACCCCGTTAAGGGATTCACATTGTAACAGAACAGTTCCCTTCAGATAAAAAGAAATATAGCATTAACTTTGCTCAGCTTGCCTTTCAGCTAGGGATTTGTTGCTAGCATCCACAAATGAGGGATACCATTCCTCTTTTGTTTTACTGTGATCCTGTTACTTCACTTAGCATAACGTCTTAGAGATCTATCCATTTACCTGCAAAGTTTATGATGTCGTCTTTCTTTACTGCTGCATAGAATTCCATTGTGTAGATGTACCACACTTTCTCTAGCCACTCATCGGTTGAGGGAAACCTGTGTTGCTTCCAGCTCTCTGCTATTGTGAAGACAGCTGCAATAAACATAGATGTGCATGTATCTCTGCAAATAGGATGAGTCTTGTGCGTATATACCTAGGAGTGGTATGACTGGATCAGGTGGCAGGCTCATTTTCGATTTCTTTTTTTTTTTTTTTTTTTTTTTTTTTTTAATTAATTTTTAATTTTGTATTGCTTTGTGACATTTTCATACATTTTTTATCCAATGGTCAGTTTCAGGCTTATTTCCCTTTCCCTCCCCCCACACCTCCTCTACCCCATCCCAGATCAGTGGCATCTGCCAGACTGTCTGCCATCTTTCTCTCAGTTTTTTTTTTTTTTTTCATTTTTAGCTATAAGTGATAATCATGAGTACAAGCATCCTGTCATGTCAAACCTGATTACTAGCCAGAGCTCTGTTGAAAATAAGATTGGATGAGAGATGGTGTGCCCAAACACCTACAGCTCCCCACCATTCAGTGTGGGGGGTGACAGGTTGTTTGTTCAAATCAGTTGATCAAAGGAGTGTCCAGACTACATTGCTGTTAGTTTCACATTCACCCCAATTGCGAGTCCTTACATTCTACCACGCACCCCTTTTCCGCAGGTTGTTCCCTACTCGAGGCTTAGAAAAGGGGCACAGGATGGATGAGAGGTAAAACAGGTCCACTCCTTCTGGAGAACAGAAGACTGCATTTTCGAATTTCTAAAGAGTGTGTCTTTTACCCTGCTTTCCATTATGGGTAACGAGTTTCCTTTTGCACCAGCAGTTGGGATGTAGTGTTTCCTTTTTTCCCTACAACCTCTCCAACGTTTGGTATCCTTTGTTTTCTGGATCATATCTAGCCTTACTGGAAGGCTGAAGGTGGAATCTTAAGATGGTTTTAATGTGCATGTCCTTATAGTGATTAGCGAGTGCCTAAATGCATACACTTTTTTTTTTTTTTTTTTTTTTAGTCTTTTCGAGACAGGGTCTCCCTGTAGCCCCAGCTGTCCTGGAACTCACTCTGGAGACCAGGCTGGCCTTGAACTCACAAAGATCCGCCTGCCTCTGCCTCCCAAGTGCTAGGATTAAAGGCGTGCGCCACCACGCCCGGCAGATGAACACTTTTTAAGATATTTCTCAGCCAGCTTTACTTCTTCATTTGTAAGTCTCTATTCAACTCTTTACTCCCTCTTTTGAGTGGGTCATTTGTTTTCTTCCTCCTTCATTCTTTGAGTAGTTTATACACTTTGAATGTTAATGCTCTATCAGATATATCACTGATGAAAGTTTCCTACCACTCTGTGTGTTTTCTCTTTACTTTGATTGTTTCTTTCACTGTACAAAAGCTCTTGAGTTTAATGAGGTCCCATTTGTCAATTTTTGACATTTTTTTGCATGGCTGCTGTCTGATTTAGAAAGTCTTTTCTTATGCCAATATCTTGTAGGTTACTACCAACATTTTATTCTATCATTTTCAGATTTTCAGGTTTCACATTGAGGTTTCTGATCCATTTGGAGTTGATTTTTGTACATGGTGAAAGGTAAGGGTTTAGTTTTATTCTTCTACAAGTGGTGATCCAGTTATGCCAATACCATTTGCTGAAGATGCTGTCTTTCCTCTGTTGAGTCTTCTTGGCCCCTTTGTCAAATATGAGGTGAATGAAATTGGATGCACTGAGGTTTATTCCATTTATCTACAGGCCTGTTTCTGGGCCAACACCAGGCTGTTTTTATGACCATAGCCCTGTAATATAGTTTGAAGTCTGGTATGGCAATCCCCCCTTTATTGCTTTTTTGTTCAGGGTTGCTTTGGTTTTCCAGGGTCTTTTGTTTCTCTATATAAAATTTAGGATGTTTTTTTTTCTAGGTCTGTAGAGAAGCTTGTGTGGATTCTAACTGAGAATGCATTGAATCTGTATATTACTTTGGGCATGATGGTCATTTTTACTATATTGATTCTTCCAATCCATGAGCATGGGAAGTTTTTCCATCTTCTAGTATCTTCCTCAATCTCCTTTTTTTTTTTTCCTCCTTCTTGAGGGATTTCAATTTTTCTTTGTAGAGATATTTAATGTGTTTGGTCAGGTCAGGTTTGTTCCTAGATAATTTAATTTTTAAAGGCTATTGTGAGTGGGAAAGTCTCCTTGTATTTCTTCACCAATTGCTTGTTATTAGCATAAAGAAAAGCTACTGATTTTTCCAAGTTAGTTTTGTATCCTTCCACTTTTCTGAACCTATTGATGGTTTCTAGGAGTTTTCTGGTGTAGTTTTTGGCATCCCTTAGGTAAACCTTCAAAAAAGAATAGTTTGACTTCCTCTTTTCCATTTAGTACTTGTCTAATTTCCTTTTCTTGTTTTATTGCTCTACAAGGATTTCAAGCACTATATTGAAGAGGAGTGGGGATATGGGGTAGCCTTGCCAGGTCCCTGACTTTAAGGGGGGGGGGGATGCTTCTATTTTACTCCTTTTAGGATAATTCTGGCTGTGGGTTTTTTGTATATGGCTTTAAGTGTGTTGAGGAATGTTCCCTCAAGTACAATTCAAGAGGGAAGAGATTCTTAAAAAAGATTCAATAGATACTGTTCATAAAAAATTCATTTCTCTGAGGATACATATAAACTGAAAGTGAAGGTGTGAAAAACATCATATTCATGCAAATAGAATACAGGAGAAATTAGAAATAGCCACACTTTGATAAGACAAAAAATATTTAATCAGAACAATGAAAAACTATACAGTAAGGGAAGACCATTATACAATAATAAAAGAGGCAGTTCTAGAAGAAAAAAATGTCAGGTGCATACACCCAATATTAGAGTACATCAAAACTTACAGCAAAGATCAACCTAAAAGAACAGAGAGACTCCAGTAGATTCTAGTACTCAGGAACTTTACATCTGTTTCTGCAGTTAGTAATCATTCAGGAACAATATAGTTAAGCCATAACACATGGAAAAGAGCTGTTCCATTTTAAAAGGAGCACAATGCACATCTTAGTGAACAGCACATGAAACATTCTTCAGGGTAGAGAATGTGGTGCTCTACTAAAGAAGTATCAACATTTTTTAAAAAATGGCATCACATTAAACATTGTATGTTCTTACCGTAGACAATAAACTAGAAAGTAGTAACTGAAAGGTTTGCACATACATAGAAATAAAACAACTCAGTTTTGAATAGCCAGTGTATCAGGGAAGAAATGTAGAAAGAAATTATAGCAATTTACTCCTACATCAAGATGCACATTGATCTCTAATAAATAACCTGTTATTCTATTTCAAGAAAAAGAGAAATAAAAACAAATCAAAGAAAAATTCAGTAGTAAGAAAAAAATAAAAGTGGGGTAGAAACAAATCAGCTATTTATTTACAAATATACTCAGAAAAGAGCTATTTTAAAAATAAAAAAAATACATTTAGATTAATAGAGGGGACTCAAAAATTCAGAGATGACTAAAGTATACATCACAAGTAGTAGCAAACATACATGCATTTCCATGTTTATTCCAGCTTTCTTCACAGTAGCAAAAAGCAGGAACCAACCTAAGTGCCCCTCAACAGATGAGTAGATAAAGAAAATGTGGCACATCTGCACAATGGAGAGCTATGCTGGGGTAAAGAAAAATGGCATCATGAATTTTTCTGGTAAATGGATGGAACTAGAAGATATGGTAAGCGAAGTAACACAATCCAAGAAAAAGAACAATGAACGGAATCTCTCATTTGTGGATGCTAGCACCAAGTATCCAGTTGTGAGGCAAACCAAGCAATATTAATGTTATATTCCTCTTTAGCTGAAAGCAATTGTGTTCCTATAATGTCAATCCCTTAACAGGCTCTAGAATTAACCTACTACTTATTTTTTAGACTTTGTAATCTTGGTATATGTGGGGGGTATCTATGCATATTTTTGAGTATTATAAAATTAAAAGGGAAAAATCTGAATCCTGAAATATGATTGGGAAATAACATAGTTTATTTTTAGATGACAAAATTTTAGTATAGGTGTGACATATATATGTGCATGTGTTGAAGCAATACAAATTGGAGGGAACAGCAACAAAAGAACTGGGACAAAAAACTGACTGAAGCAGTAAAGTTCTCCCCCAAATAATAATCCTCTACTTTGAAAAACTTTATAACGTCTCAGAAAAAGATACAAGACATGTATGACAGAATTCATGAACTCAAGTGGGATGGGGGCATGGAAAGGGAAACGAGTCTAAATTGGACTGAAAAATGATGTATGAAATGCACAAAACTTCAATAAAAATATTAAAAAAAACCTACAAAAAGTCATGGGAACATGCTATGAAAAACAATACTGAGACACATTTGTTAATTTAAAAGTTGCCAACTGGGGCTGGAAAGATGGTTAAGAGCACTGTCTGCTCTTGTAGAGGACTCGGTTCGATTCCCAGCACCCACGTGGCAGCTAAGAAATGTCTTTAACTCCAGTTCCAGGGGAATCCAACACACTCTTCTGACCTCCGCAGCATTGCATGACATGGATGTACCTACCTCATGCAGACAGTACACCCATACACATAAAATTTTAAAAATAAATAAATAAAAATTGCCAACTTCCTGGCATATGTTAAATCATAATTGTTTAGAAAAACTGAACAAAATAATAATGAATAATGAGACTGAATCAGTAATAAAAAGTCTCCCAAAAAGGAAAATGCCCAATACCAGATTAATTCATTGCTCAACTCTACCAAATATCTAAAGAATGATAATAATTATTCTCAATTGTTTTTAGTCTTTTCAAATAAAGAATGCTATATTTAAGCATGGCTCAGTGATTGTTTGCTTGTTTGTGTGTTCTTTTGAGACAGGGCTTCATGTAGTCCAGGATGGCTTCAAGTGTGACCTGGAAACTTTGATCCTATTCCCTCCAATTCTTGAGTGCTAAGATGAGAGATGACATGTGCCACCTTACCCAGCTATTCCAATCATGAAGACAAGCTCACTCTCTCAAATGCATACTATTTAGCCATCATATTGAAAACAGGAACACAACAAATGAAAACCACAGCCCAACATCCCTTATGAATATATATGTAAGTAACCATCCATAACAAAGCAATGGAAGCCCAACAACCTATTGAAAGAACTGTTCACTATGTCCATATGGGAGCTGTCCAGTGGAAGCAAGGATGAGTCAACACATGCAAATCAGTAAACATGACACCACATCAGTAGAATGACTAGTAGAATTCCTATGACCATTGGAATGGTGCAGAAAAGGGATGTGGTACGTTTCAATAACTATTTGTGATAAAATGTTGAAAAACACATAGTTACAAGAGGATGTAAAAAACTACACATAATAATGCCAGAGTAAATATATACTAAATGTGGATATAAAAAAAAACTACTACATGATCATGCTAGAGTAAATATATACCAAATGTGGAAAAGCTGAAAATTCGAAGAAAAAAATATGTTTCACCACTTTTTTTTTTCAATTTAATACCATAAGAAATCAGGCAAATGACAGAAAAACAGCATCCAAATAAAAAAGAAATTCACCCAGTTCTTATTGTATGCAGATGATATGAGCTTATCTGTAGAAAGTTCCCATAGATTCCATCACCAATTATTGAAACTAATAAATAAATTTAGCATATTTACATGGTAAAAATACAATAAATGGAATAAATGATATTTCTGCATTCCAAGAACAAACTATGTGATATTGAAATAAAATAACAACTTCTTGTAGCTACCAAAACTTATAATGCTGAGGTATATATTTAATCAAAAAGATGAAAGATCTCCATAGTAAAAACTAGAAAACATTGATGAGAGAAAAAAAATTGAGAGGCCTCTTATGTTAATAAATGGAAGTGTCAGTATTGTTAAATTGTCCAAGTTATCCAAAGTAGCCTGTGGATTACGTATAATTTATATCAAAATACCAATGACCTCTTTAACAGAACTATATAAAAAAACTAGCATACATTATATATAAAATCAAAGAATAATGAACAAAGTACTTAAGCAAAGAACTACTTAACTTCAAAAAGGAAGGCAAATATAACCAAACAGCATGGTCTAGGTGTGAGAACGGATGTAGAATAGAAAACCAGAAGCAGACCAAAAACATCTCCACAGTAAATTGATGTCTCTGGCAAAAACAGAATCTGCATGGAAAAAGATCAGCCTGTCCAATAAATGGTGCTCGGGAAAGTGGTTATTTACATGTGGAGTGAAAATAGTATCAGTTACCATATATAAAATTCAAATAAAATGCACTGAAAACATAAGTGCAAGTCATAATATTGTGAAAATATTTCTTAAAGCATAAGGGAAATGCATCAGAATATTGTAACTGCCAAAGTGTTCTCAGGTAAGACCCAAAAGAACATGTAGCAAAAACGAAAGGACAAACCTGGAATTGCATCAAACTACAAAGGCCTCTACAGAGAAAACATAATCAACAACAAAAAAAAAAAAAAATGATGGCCTGCACTTTAAAGTACATATTTATTAATCAAGGGGATAATATTTAAAATACATAAGAATCTCTAGCAATTAAATAGCAAAACCAAATTTAAAAAACTAAAAACCATAATCAGAAAAAAATGATAAAATACCTAAATCATTTTTTCCTTAAAAGGCAAATGACCAGCAGTTATGAGGGAAAACTGCCCACCATCAGAAATCTCTAGAGCAATATTGATGAAAGCTGCGGTGAGACATCACATTATTTCAATTTTAGTAACCACAATCAGAAGGAAAATGAAAATACCCTGTGCTGGTGACAGTGTGAAGAAAAAGATCCAGTACAGATTCTGGTGGGAATGTGAATTTCTATAGTCTTAAAGAAAACTATATGGGGTTCCTCAGAAACTTAATATACAAACACCATTTATGACTCAAAAACTACAATAATGAGTATATATCCCCCAAAGAAATAAAATCAATGTTGAAGAGGCACCTTCACTACCATCTTTATTGTAGATCTAGTCACAATGTCACTATCCCTTTTTGCAGACAATATGATAGTTTACCTAAGGGATGCTAAAAACACCAGAAAACTCCTAGAAAAGATTAAGGGTTTCAGTAAAGTGGCAGGATACAAAATTAACTTAGAAAAAGCAGTAGCCTTTCTTTACACCAACAATAAACAAATGGAGAAGGAATATGAAGAGACCTTTCCACTCACAATAACTTAAAAAAAAATACCTGGGAGCAAACCCTACCAAAGATACAAAGATCTATACAACAAAACATTTTAAACCCCTGAAAAAAGTGATCGAAGATGACATCCAAAGATTGAAAGACCTCCCATGCTCATGGATTAGAAAAATTAATATAGTAAAAATGCCCATTCTCAAATTTCTATACACAGATTCAATGCAATCCCAATCAAAATCCCCATGAGTGTCTTCAGAGACTTGGAAAAAATTCCTTAAATTCATATGATAAAACAAAATATCCTGAATAGCTAAGGCAACCCTGAGTGAAAAGTGTAATTTTTCAGGGGATTGCTTTACTAGACTTCAAGCTCTACTACAGGGCTATAGTCATAAAGACAGCCTGGTACTGGCACAAAAACAGATCCATTGACCAATAGAACAAAACCGAAGATCCAAACTTGAGCTCATACAATTTCAGCCAACTCATATTTGACAAAGGGGAAAAAAAAAAAAAAAAAAAAAAGCTCAATGGAAGAAGGATAGCATCTTCAGCAAATGGTGCTAGCAAAACTGGATCAATATTTGAAGAAGAACAGAATTAAACCCCTATACAATAATCAACGCCAAGTGAATCAAAGATCTCAACCTGAAACCTGAAACCCTGAAGGTGATAGAAAAAAACGTTAGCATCAACCTACAAGACATAGGTATAGGAAAAGACTTTCTAAATCAAACAGCAGCTGCACAGGAAATAAGGTCAACAATTGACAAATGGGACCTCATCAAACAAAAGGTTCTGTACAGTGAAAGAAAAAAATCAAGGAAGTAAACAGAAAACCCACAGAGTTGTAGGAAATCTTCACCCATGATACATCTGACAGAACATTAACGTCCAGAATATATAGACTACTCAGAAAACAAAGTAAGAAAATAAATGACCTACTCAAAAGATGGAGTCAAGAGCTGAACAGAGACTTCACCAGTGAGGAAGTAGAGATGGGTGAGATACATCTTGAAAAGTGTTCATCATCATTAATAATTAAGGAAATTCTAATTAAAACCACTCTCAGATACCATCTCACTAGAATATGACTGGCTAAGATCAAGAAAAAAAAAAAGAATACCAAATGCTGGAGAGGTTGTGAGGAAAGGGAACACTCATCCACTGCTGGTGGGAACGTAAACTCATACAACAAATATGGAAAGCAGGGTGGAGAACCGTAACACAGTCCCAGAAAAAAAAAAAAAAAAGGTGGATAGTTTCCCTCATTTGTGGAGGCTAACACCAAATCCCCAGTTGGCAGGCAAACTGAGCAACTTTATTATTATATTTCGTTGTATCTGAAAACAACTGTGCTATTATAATGTAAATCTCTTAATGGGCTCTAGAATTGACCTACCACTTGTATTCACACTGTAATTACCATATATGGATGAAAGATATGTATTCATATTAAAAAAAAAGAATTGAATGTTATACTTCTTTTTACCTGCATGCAACTTTACTTTTAAAATGTGAATCTCTTGGCCAGGTGTGGTGGCACACACCTTTAATCCCAGCACTCCAGAGGCAGAGGCAGGTGGATCTCTGTGAGTTCAAGGCCAGCCTAGTCTACAGAGCTAGATCCAGGCCAGCTGGGGTGATAGGGAGACCCTGTCCCAAAAAGACCAAAAAAAAAAAAATGTGAATCTCTAAATGTGTTTTGGAATTAACGTATAGTTTATTTTCAGGTTTTGTAATGCTGATTTATGTGTGGAGTGTATATTTGCATATTTTGGAATAAAATTAAAGGTAACAAAACAAGAGAGAGAGAAAAAAAGAAATAAATTAATTTTTTTATTGAAAAAATTAAAACAAATAAGAATAAAAAATAAAAAAGACTCAAAATGAGCCTACCAACTGACCCAGTCATACCACTCCTGGGTATATACTCCAAAGACTCATCCTACCATAAAGATACATGCACATATTTGTTTATTGCAGCTCTCCTCACAGTAGTGAAGAGCTGGAAGCAACCCAAATGCCCCTCAATAGACCCATGGATAACAAAAATGTGGTACATCTACACAGTGGAGTACTGTTCAGTTGTAAAGAAAGATGGCATCATGAACTTTGCAGGTAAATGGATGGAACTTGAAACCATTATGCTAAGTGAAGTAACACAGTCCCAGAAAAAAAAAAAAATGGTGAATGGTTTCCCTCATTTGTAGATGTTAATACCTAATCCCCAGTTGAAAGGCAGCCTGAAAATTATTGTTATATTTCTTTTCTATCTGAAGGCAACTGTGTTGTTACAATGTGAATCTCTTAATGGGCTCTAGAATTGATGTACCACTTATTTTCAGACTCCGTAATTACTGTATATGGATGGAAGGCATGCATTCATATTTTAGAGCAATATAAAATTAAAGGGGAAATGTGAATTCTTAAACATATTTTGGAATAAACATACAGTTTATTCTTGGAGTTCACAATTTTGATACAATGATGGTTATATAGGCATATATGTTGGAGCAATACAAAGGAGAGGGAACAACAACAACATAAAGACTGGGTCAAAGAACTTACTGATAAAGTTAAACTCTTCCCAAAACAAGACTCTGCAGTGAAAAACTTTGGAAAGACTGAGAGAAAGATGCAAGACATGTATGGCAGAAGGCGTGAAATGGGGTGGGGTGGGGGGCAGGGAGAGGGGAATGTGTCAAAATTGGACTGAAAGATAATGAATGAAATACACAAATCATCAATACAGTATTTTAAAAAAAGAAATAAAAAAATAAACTTAGAGGCAATCACAATGCCATTCAATTGGTGAATGAATCAATAAACTGGCAAATACAGATAATAGCCTACTAAAGGCAACATAAGCAAATGAAGGATGAAAAGGAAACCTAGATTTCGGTGAAGGAAAGATACCATCCTGAAAGAAATGCTCATTACAGTTCTAGCCGCAAAACGTGCTAAAAATGCTAAAACATGGCGAATTATCAAAAGGCTCGTGATTTCTTGAGTTTGGCTAAGCGTAGACACATAGGGAAAGATATATTGGCACAGTGTAGATTTTAAGGCAGTGAAAACACCCTGTATTAAACCGTGGTGAATATTTGACACACATTTGTCCAAGTCCATAGTATGCTTAATACTGAGAGATTTCTTTGTAAACCATAGACTTCAGAGATAGTGATGTCAGTGTTTTTTATTTAATTTTTTGTTATTTTTTATTTTTATGTAAATGAGTGTATTGCCTGCATATGTGTAAGTGCACCCATGTTGTGTTATGCAAACAAAAGTCAGAAAAAGGCATCAGATCCTCTGGAAATGGAGTTATAGGTGGCTGTTAGCTATCATGTGGGTGCTGGGAATCAAACCTGGATTCTCTGCAAGAAAAGCCAGTGCTCTTAATAACTGAGCCATCTCGCCGACCGCTCTTGCAGAGGACCTGGGTTCGATCCCCAGCACCCACATGGCGGCCGAGAACCGTCTGAAACTCCAATTCCAAGAGAACTCCAGTTCCAGGGGAATCCGATACCCTCTTCTGACCTCCGCGGTGTTGCACGACACATGTGCACAAACTTGCCTGTAGACAGTACATTTGTACACATACAGAAATAAATAAAAATTAAAAAAAAAAAATAAATAACTGAGCCATCTCCTCTGGAAATGGAGTTATAGGTGGCTGTTAGCTATCATGTGGGTGCTGGGAATCAAACCTGGATTCTCTGCAAGAAGAGCCAGTGCTCTTAATAACTGAGCCATCTCTCCAACCCCATGATGTGTCAATTTTCCTTCATCATTTGTAGTAATGTGCTTCTGTGGTTAGGGAATAATCCCAGCAAGTCATGTTAAGCCTGGGTTAGGATGAAAGGAATATGGGAAATCTCTGGACCATTCTTTCAATATTTCTGTGAACCTAAACAGCTCTAAAGAAATTGAGTCTTAGGGCTGGAGAGATGGCCTAGCGGTTAAGAGCACGAACCGCTCTTACAGAGGACCCGGGTTCGATCCCCAGCACCCACATGGCGGCAGAGAACCATCTGAAGCTCCAATTCCAGGAGAACTCCAGTTCCAGGGGAATCCGAGACCCTCTTCTGAACTCCGCGGCGTTGCACGACACGGGTGCACAAACTTGCATGCAGACAGTACATTCATACACATACAGAAATAAATAAAATTAAAAAAAAAAAAGAAATTGAGTCTTAAAATAGTTTAAAAGTGGAAACAAGATAAAGTATAGAGTTTTCTTAAATTTATGCATTTCTCTTAAATTTTCATGAAAAATTTACCTATTTAAAAAGTTGGAAATACTGGAACGTGTAGAAAGAGGGACAATGATCAGAGAGGTCGCAAACCTATCTGGCTATTTACTGAGGCAATGCTTTTGGGTAAGTACTCACTCTATAATTTCTGCTCTCATTTAATTTTATAGATGCCTTAAAGCTAATATGATTACAAATCACCCTCATCAGCACCATCAGTGTGGTTATGTGTTTTTCACTTGTTTATGTAATTTGTTTTTCCATTCATTCAAAATATATTTTATTTTAAAAATGGTGCTGACGGGGGATGGAGAGATGTCTTAGCGGTTAAGAGCACCGACTGCTCTTCAAAGGACCCAAGTTCAATTCCCAGCACCCATATGGCGGCTAAGAACTGTCTTTAACTACAGTTCTGGGGGGAATACAACACCCTCTTCTGACCTCCACGGCTTTGCATGACCAGGGTGCACCAACTACATACAGACAGTACATTCATACACATAAAAATAATAAAAAATATTAAAAGAATGGTGCTGTCTTGGCTAAGGAGAAGAATAATCTGGTGTTATCCCTTCAAGAGTAATCAATTTTGGCAGAACAGAAAAATCTTCATTCCCAGGTCATAATCGAGAGTACTAAGATTTCTTTAGAGTATGTACAATTTTGCTATATAATTTTCAAAGATGTACTGCTTGACTGTCTTGAAAAGAAAAGGTGGGAGTGTATCATAGTTTTAGTTACTTTATTAAGGAGATAAGTAGCATCTTGTTAAGTCAAGTTAAACGTGAACTTGAAAGAACATACATATTTACGGCAGAAGGTTTTTCAGACTACTAGGTTGAAAGCAAAACATGAAGCTTCTGGGAATTTACTGGCTATACAGTGTAGCTGAAACAGTACTGAGAGATCCTGTATCAAAAACTTAGAGTGTGACTGAGGAAGACAGCTGATATCAAACTCTGGTCTCCAAACATATGCATCTGGGTGAGCACACATGCATACACACACCACTTTCCTTGATTCTCCTTAATTAAATTAACTTCAGAATACCCTTTGCTTACCAGGTAGTTGGAAAATGTAAAGCAAAATTATTACTTTTACAATAAGATAATGTAACTTACCTTCTTTTGCATGATCATGTGGTCCACTGAACCACATTTCAACTTTTGTATCTCATATCTGTAGGATTTTTGTCAAGATTTCTAAGTCCTAATGACTAGGTTCATATTTCATCATTATGTTAGGAGGGACCTCTACAATTAGTTAGAACTTAAGTTCTCATGCTTGGCCTAACATGCAGCAATATTTATTTTAAGCATCTTCCCCTGAAATCTCTTCTCCCCTGGGAATGACCAATTCTCTATTTACTTACAGCAGTTCTAGTTCCATTCACTGAAAGAACAAATAAGAATACCAAGACAAATTCTAGACTACCAGCTTTGTGTAGTTTCTTGTGCATGTTGTTTAGTCCCAGGGTACATGAATGTGCTTGTGCATCTAAGGTAGCTGTACTAAAGGTGAAAGAAGTTGAAGCTTCTTCAACTCAGCTTTGAAAGAGTTCTTTGCAAATCTGGAACAATCCAAGCAATTTATTTACAAGGAACTCATCTTTCTGCAAAGTTTAGAAAATGAAAGGAATAAAACCACAACTTTTAAAAGTTTTTTTCCTCTGAGTTTCTAAGCAAATTCTCAGATGTGGGGCATATGGAGATTGGGCGAGAGGTAGGGGGACATTGTAGAGATGTGGTTAAGGGGAATTAAGTTAAGCAGAATTGGATATATTTGGGGGGGGGTTAGTACTTTTATGTATATCTTAGCACAGTTGCCCATGTTAATAAATAGATTTGCCAAGCTAAATTTCTTTTAAATGAACAATCTCAAAATGTCAGTTATGTACATATTGACAGCTTAATGACTGAATTATCTTTACTTTCAGTAGATTATATTATGTAATTATTTGAATAAAATTATTACAGAGGTGGGTAAAATATTTTCTGGATTTTTAAATTTTTTGTTGTGTTTTCTTTTTCAAAATAAATCTTCATTTTCACACTTAATTCACAATTTTGAAATCTTTTCCTCAAAAAGAGATCTCAAAATGAGTTCTCAGAGCCCACAAATGTGAATGGACCTTTAATTTCCTGAATCTTCAAAGCCTATGATGGCTCCGGGGTGAATTCTGGAGAGCTTTTGGTGTGTAGAAATTATCACTTGGCTATTTTCAGTCTCTAAAAACGATGATAGAAAATGAGACATTATCATTTATATTGATTATTCTGTACCTTTTTTTACGTTTTTGTTAAACTGATGTTGATGAGCTATTCAAGTTGTAGTTTAAAAAAAAACATGAGATAATACCATCCATGGTAAGGAGGTCTAGATTTTCTTTTGTTTCTACAAAATAAGTAATAAACACGTATCTGTAGAGCATTATAACCTGAAGTGAGTACTTTGCATGCAGTTTTAGCACATGGCCAGTACCCACTACGATATCCAGCTCTCTAGCTTTTTTGATGTTCTCTCTATGGCATTGGTCATTTCTCACCTGTTTTTAAGATGAGTACCTGTATCTTCTCAATGTATACTAGGAATGATATCATTAAGACCTTTGGTTTAGCCATTCATGTTGATTCTACTGTAATGAAAAAAATTATACATATATACTATTATATATATAGTCTTCTTGTTTCACTGACGTTCTGGGAAGCATCATTCCAATTAAACTTCAGAGAGTGTCATAAAGAACCCATTAGAGTTTCTCCTTTTATATGCATATTCAGGACAAAGCCTTGTTCATATAAATTGTAACTATGTTATGATCATATGCATTCTTGCTGTCTAGTGTGTCCTATACCTCTACTTACCAATTATTATGTCAGCATTACACTGTCTTCATGATCATAGGCTCATACTAATTCTTGAAAGCAAACAAATCTTCCAATTTAATATTTTAAAATTTCTTTGGCTCTTAAAATAATCTCCTTTGTTTCCCATATCATTTTTAATTCATTTCTACATTTCTAAAAACTGCTGGAAATTTTATTAACCTATGATTTTTAAGAGAAGATAATGCTTTCAGTCTAAAGAAATGCCTTTAGAGGTATAAATAAAGAATTCTCCAATTAGAGACTATAGAGATTACTTAATTAGAAACATATGGGAAGCACATGGACATTATGTGGGCTTTTAATTAATCAAAACAAGAAATAGAGCCAGGTATTTTTTCTAAAGGTTAAGATAGAGTCCAACTTTGATTTGTTTACAATCAATTGAAGATATTTTATTTATAAAATGATAACCTTCAGAATGGTAGTAGGTTTTTAAATTTATTCCAGAATATTTTTTGAAAAGATAGTCCCATATCTATGTCTATTCTTCTTTTTGAAAATGTATTTGTTTTATTTTTATTTTCTATGTGTACGAGTGTATTGCTGCCTGTGTATAAGTGCACTCGAGTAATCCAATGCATGAGGAGGTCAGTAGAAGGCTTCAGCTCCCCTGGAACTGGAGTTACAGACAGTGCTTAGCCTACATGTGGGTGCTGGTAATCGATGTGGGTCCTCTGCAAGGGCAGTCAGGGCTCTTAAGCATTGGGCCATCTCTCCAGCCCCAGAACTGATTTGCTTAATGTCATATAACTTCAAGCTTCTATTAGCAAATAAATAGGAAAATTGCCAGTGCACTAAAGTGAAAGGCTTGTAGATTATATAAGAAAACATACTATATAAAATTATATTTAACAATAGGATAACTATTGATTAAAACATACTTGAATTTTTGCAATCTTTTTCTAGTCATGCCAGTGATCAAAATAAAATGCTCACACAGATCTAGTTTTTTGCAAAGAGGGAGACATTTTAAATTTAATTATTTAAGAGTTGTATACACGTCTGCTATATTTTCATCATTTCCACACTTCCCTTCCTTCCAACTCCTCTCCTGTGTACTCTACTCGTGATCTCTTCAAGAATTGTTGTTGTTGCATATAAACACAAACACACACACATACACTCACACACTACCGATTCCATTCAGTATTATTCATATGTACACGTGTTTAGTGTTTTAGTAGTGACCACTTAGTATTGGAGAACATAGGAGGCTCACTCTTGGACAACACCAATTCTCCATCTCTCAGTAGATACTGATTGCCCGCAGCTCTTTAACTAGGGGTATGCTATTGTGAATTTTTCCCCATCCATGTTGGCCTGTCAACTGGTATTGTCCTTCTGTAAGTTGTTTTCAGGAAATTACATTGCTGAGATTGAGTATGTTCAGCATCTCTGTCATGACTAGGAGACTCTCTTGCAGCACGTGTCCTGGTTCTCTATCTCATACATCTTTCCATCATTTTCTTTCTTTTTTAATTATTTATTTATTTTTATGTGTATGAATATACTGTCTGCATGCATGTCTGTGCACCCGTGTCGTGCAATGTCACGGAGCTCAGAAGAGGGTGTCAGATTCCTCTGGAACTGGAGTTCTCCTGGAATTGGAGTTAAAGCTGCTTCTCAGCCGCCATGTGGGTGCTAGGGATCGAACCCGGGTCCACTGCAAGAGCAGTCGGCGCTCTGAACAGCCAGGCCATCTCTCCAGCCCCACGTCTTTCCATCATTTTCTGCAAGGGGACCTGAGCTTTAAGTATAGGAGCCACATTAAAGATGGAGAGAGAGAGAGAGAGAGAGAGAGAGAGAGAGAGAGAGAGAGAGAGAGAGAGAGAAA
>VZQC01003927.1:0-22634 GCA_009823505.1 Rhizomys pruinosus | reverse complement strand
ATCCTGTGTTTTCTTTAGTACTTCCATTTCCTTTTTGAGCTTCTCAATCTCTTCTTGGTGCTTCTCAATCTCTTCTTGGTGCTCCTTACTTCGTTGGTTGGCTTCCTTTTTCAGTGTTTCTACTTCCTTTCAGAGTTTGTTTTTTTCTCCCTCTAGTTCTTTCTGGAGTTTGTCAGTCTGTTCCTTTAGTTCTTTCCGAAGTTTGTCATTGTATCCCTCTAGGTCCTTTTTGAGTTTTTCGTTTCTCTCTCTTTAGTTCTCTGTATTCTTTATTTTTTTCTTCCTCTAGTTCTTTCTGGAGTTTGTCAATCTGTTCCTTTAGTTCTTTCTGATGTTTGTCATTGTATCCCTCTACGTCTTTTTTGAGTTTTTCATTCTCTCTCTTTAGTTCTCTGAATTCCTCTTTATGTTCTTTAATTTCTCTGCATAGGTCTGCAATTATTCCTCTAAGATCTGTTCCTTGGGTCTCCTCCAAGGGGATCCCATTGTAGCTATCTCCTACTGGTTTGGTAGCTCTTGGTGCAGGATTTTCCTGTGCCTTTCCCATGTTGTCCCTTCATCGTCTCCCTGGCATGTGGGCTTCCCTTTTGTGGTTCAGATCACAAATACGTTTTCACTATGTTAGGGGATGGCTTTACTTTCCTCCTTCAGATGCTTTTCCCCCCCATTTCTCCTCCTTGTTTATGGAGTATTGACTTGTCTAGTTTTCAATTTTGTAAACCATACTTCTCTTCTTGTTCTGAAGGTTCTCCAAAAAAAAAAGTCCACTTGGATTCTCACCAATCTCGGGGGGAGGATGCCAGCCTGCCTAAAGGTGCAGACCACTAGCCTGACCCTCTGGCCCCGGCACCAGGAAAGACATAGGGTGGTCCCGCCTAGAGACACGACCCCCTAGCTGTGCCCCAGAACGAGCCACCTGCAAAGATGCTTGCCCAAGTGACTTCCTGGCTGCCTGCCAAAAGGTGCAGACCACTAGCCTGACCCTCTGGCCCCGGTGCCAAAAGAGGTGGGTTTCTTGTAGACACCATATAGACGGGTTTTGTTTCCTAATCCATTCTCTATTATCTTGAGTTTCTTCTCCTTCCTCTTTTCCTATGATGCAGAGGTTTGATCTTTTCATAGTGTCCCATATTTCCTTGGTTGTTCCACTTTTGTGTATTTTGTTCTGAAGGTTCTCCCAAAAAATGTCCACTTGGATTCTCACCTATCTCGAGTGGGGGGGATAATATGCCTGACCTAGCCCGTGCCCTGGCAGCCCACACAAAAGTGCAGAGCACAGACCCAAATCCCGTGCATAGCACTGAACCAAATCCGCTGACCCTCTGGCCTTCGCCAAAGAAAGGCGAAGGGTGGTCCTGCCCAAAAGTCCTCAGAGACACAACCCCCTAGCTGCAGCCCCGGAATGAGCCCACCTGCAAAGATACTTGCCCAAGTGACTTCCGGGCTGCCTGCACGAAGGTGCAGAGCACTGACCCAAATCCCCTGCAGAACACTGACCCAAATCACACAATCAATCTTTTATTTTGACAGTATTAGACCAATTTTTAAACAATATAATTAATTTAATTTATCATTACATAACGTGTGAATAGATTTTGAATATGAGTAAAAATAAATTAGAGAAACCTTAAATAAACATACATTGTGATCTTTAAGTTATATGTTTAAGACTGGATCCTATAGAAATAAAGGTCATATATAAAATTTTAACCTTTATATATATTACAATCCTTAGATGTATAACTTTAAGGTGTATATTTTATAGAATGGGTTTTACAGATTCTATTGGGTGTTGGTGGATCATATCTAGTAGATGACAGTATATATTCAATAAAACTTTGAACTATTACATGAGTAAATTGATATTTACCCTTAATAAATCAATTAATTTATTAGCTGTTTAAATATGTTGGCAGAGCTGAGTTAGGTAAAGATCAATTTGGGTGTTAGAATTAGTCTTTACTAAATTTATGTAGATAGAAAAATCACACAAATTAATTTTTTAACCAAACCTAAAAATGAGAAATAGTTGTTAAAGAAAAACAGACCAGTTGACCAATGGAATAAAACTGAAGATCCAAACCTGAGCTCATACAATTTCAGCCACCTCATTTTTGACAAGGGGGCCAAGAAGACACAATGGAGGAAAGACAGCATCTTCAGCAAGTGGTGCTGGCAAAACTGGATCACCACTTGTAGAAGAATGAAATTAAACCCCTACCTCTCACCTTGTACAAAGGTCAACTCCAGATGGCCCAAAGACCTCAAAGTGAAACCCCAAACTCTGGAGGTGATAGAAGAGAAGCTTGGCAGCAGACTACAAGACATAGGTGTAGGAAAAGACTTCCTAAATCAGACAGCAGCTGCACAAGAAATAAGATCGACAATTGACAAATGGGACCTCATTAAACTCAAAAGCTTCTGTACATCAAAGGAAGCAATAAAGGAAGTGAGGAGAAGACCCACAGAGTGGGAGGAAACCTTCACAGCAGATACATCTGACAAAGCATTAATTTCCAGAGTATACAAGCTACTCAAAAAACAAAGAAGAAAGAAAACAAATGAATCATTCAAAAGATGGAGCAAAGATCTGAATAGAGACTTCACAGAGGAGGAGTTAGAGATGGCCGAGAAACATCTTAAGAAGTGTTCAACATCTCTGATAATTAAGGAAATGCAAATTAAAACCACTCTGAGATATCACCTTACTCCAATAAGACTGGCTAGGATCAGGAACATGAATGATACCAAGTGCTGGAGAGGTTGTGGGGAAAGGGGAACACTCATCCATTGCTGGTGGGAATGTAAACTTGTACAGCCACTATGGAAAGCAGTGTGGAGAACCCTTAGAAGACTCAAAATGAGCCTTCCATTTGACCCAGTCATACCACTCCTGGGTATATACCCACAAGACACAACTTACTGCAAAGATACATGCACAGCTATGTTTATTGCAGCTCTGTTCACAATAGCAAAAAGCTGGAACCAGCCCAGGTGCCCTTCAACTGACGAGTGGATAGAGAAAATGTGGTACATGTATACAATGGAATACTATGCAGCAGTAAAGAGGGACAACATCATGAAATTTGCAGGTAAATGGATGGAGCTGGAAGACATTATGTTAAGTGAAGTAACACAGTCCCAGAAAAACAAACGACAAATGGTGTCCCTCATATGTGGATGCTAGTACCAACAACCCAGATATAAATATTTCTCATGGAGAGGGAGGCATAGTAAAAGAACAACAGAAAGACTGCATCAGAAAATGGACTGAAATGGTGAATTGGAAAGGGGGGATGGGTGGGAGAGGGACACGGGTGTATATTCGATTAAGGCATATTTAATTGACGTGAGCTCAGCAAGTACCCAGTTTCGCCTAGACACTGTCTACAGGACACATGGTGTTTTAGGACTTAGTAATAAGTAAAAGTAAACATGTGTATATTAAACAACATTGGTTTACAGAATCTGATAAAAATGGTAATGCATCTGAATTAAATGGAGATATAATTCGCTGTTGCCCACATTTGCTTTACATAAAATCTGTAGAGCAAGAACTTTGGGATTGACACATACAAATGTTCTCTATAATTTCTCTGTTGTACAGTATCACCTTGTAGCATTCTCTTTAAGATGATTTAACGTAAAAATTAAGTTTGCTTCCCAAGTTAATCATATATAGTCACCCAAAACAACATGGGTGAATTTGATGAAATCTGTGCCTTGACTCCACCCTATAGTCATGTATAATACAACTGTCTTCTGGAGACTCATACGCAAAAAAAAAGGGGGGGGGATACAGAAAGACATGAAACCTTTTCATCAAACCCTTGCAATTCAAATCTTAAAACTAACTATGGGAAAAGATTTGTTTGTTCCAACAGGACAAAACGTCACCAACTTAACGGCTGAGAAAGAAAAGATACAGGTTTGCATTGAGTAGGATGTACCAAAAAGTGGCAACGGAAAGGCTGACCCGTCTGAACATTCAAAGGAAGAAAAGCCTCAGATTGCCATAAACATCGAACCCCTCTGTGGATCCTACATGTAACAACTAGTTATAATGAGTCCTAATGAAACTTACCTTCTAGGTGCCACAAAGGTTCTGATATGAGAGACTTCCTTGCCTTCCCACCCATAGAACAAGGAGAAATATGACAATGATGAGGTCGCTCCCCAACTGTAAATTGGAGACAACTATTGTAGAGGTAATCTCTTATAAAACCGGTAAAACTGCTTTCTTTAATTGACTACTAGACATGGGAACTGTGGAAGGGATTACTCTCTGTTCAGAACCAAATATAATACTAAAGTCCTAGGGCTATGCACTCAGGCAAAATATATTAATACAGGAGCTCTGACATCAGCAATGGATTGTTCTACCAGGTGGATGTTGGCCAGGGGATCCAAGGCCCCACAAAAGGTAAGGGCTCCTTGCCTCTAAGTTGGGATACCTACAGGAGGAGAGGCAATAAGACCCTGCTGCCGAAGACCTGACGTTAACATGGGAGGGATGTATTGAGACCGCACATGCAAGTGTACAGATGGCCTCTGGAATGCCAGAGAGTGTTACCAAAGGCCACTAAACCAATAAAGCAAATACGGGTCTCCCTGAGTCAAGCAAGACTCCACCGTCAGCACCAGCTACACCTCACCTGCCTGGAAATACTGTGCAGCAGAGGCAGCCATGTGCCTGTATATCCCAAATCTAATTGGCTATTGGCTCTCTCCTTGGAGGAATAACCCATGGCTGATGCCACAAGCTTACATCCTCTACAGGTTAGGAGATGTTATAAGCCACAGTAAGACCCTGTCATATTTAACAAGAAAAAATGTAATTCATGGATTAACATATCATCCAAACATATGTGTCTATACCAAAGTAACCTACCATAACTATTAGTGCTGTTTAAATACCTATATATCTAATTGCTTGTGCTTCATTAGTAGGATCGAAAGGTTATTCCTGGACAAACTGTCAGCCCATGAAAGGAAACAGCCAGAATTGACCAGAATCCAAGACAACAGCTCCAGAGAGAGTGGACTGTTTTGCTTCTCATCCACCTGTGCCCCTTTTCTAAGCCTAAGGAACATTCTGCGGAAGAGGGGGCATGATAGAATGTAAGGGCTGTGATTGGGGTGAATGGTGAAACTACAGCAATGTAGTCTGGACACTCATTTGATCAACTTGATTGAACATACAACCCCTCACCCCCCACTGGATGGTGGGTCTCTGGGGGTTTGGGCACAACAGCCTGCAGATTGGTTTTGCATGAAGGATGCTTGTACTCATGGATTATCACTTATAGTTAAAAAATGGAAAAAAAACAGAGAAAGATGCAGGACAGTTATGGCAAAATGCATGATCTGGGATGGGGTGGGGGTGGGGCGAAGGGAAAGGGAAATGTGCCTGAACTGAATTGGAAATTGATGTATGAATTGCACAAAGCATCAATAAAAAAATGTTAACATAAAAGAAAAGAGAAAGTGGCTGGGAGTGAAGGGGAGGGTCGGGGCAGCAGCAGGAGCTGTGAGGGCAGCAGCAGCAGAGCCCCGGAAGTGTGGTGCTGAGTGAGGGTCTGCACAGCTACTGGCTGTTCCTGGCCCTGGTCTTTGTTCATCTGGGCCCCTCGCAGCCTCCTGCAGTTCCCCAGGCCCCCAGCCCATTGCTCCAGCCCGTTTGTGTGCCTGGTGCATGCTGCCGGCCTCTCTGCCAGCAGTCCCTTATCTACTGGGCGTCCCCAGCATGCCTAGACTGCCCCCCCTGCTCAGAGGTGCACAGCGCCACCATAGCTTCTTGGATATTTTGATTAACCTGTTCTGTTACTAATGGTTCTTTTTGGCATGTCTGTTTGTTTCCCATGATAAAGAAAGGTGAGGAATGCTAGTGGTTAGGGAAACATTCCACAGACAGAACAGCTTCTTGTTCTTGGGAACTGAAGCTATTTAAAAGATAGATCAAAGACTTATCTCACCAAAAAAGAGAATTTCCACTGAGATGGGCCAATAGCCTGGCCATTTAGAGGAGAAATGCTGAAAGACAGATTAAAAAGACTAACCTCACCTGAAAGTGAAATTTTCACAGAGGTGGGCAAATAGCATGGCTGCTACCCTGAACCTCACTTTTGGGGGGGGTTACTTCCTTCCTTCACAGTGAATCCTCTGATTTTTTCCCCTCTCATGGGGGGAAAGGGAACTGAGAGGGACAGCCTGAGAGCCAAAATAACCTCCTCCTCCTCCTCCTCCTCCTCCTCCTCCTCCTTCTTCTTCTTCTTCTTCTTCTTCTTCTTCTTCTTCTTCTTCTTCTTCTTCTTCTGTTTCCAGTAGAAAGTCAAGACAAGACCCACATCTCAGCACCAGTTGTGGGTTATGTCAAATATATGTACATTCTGTTGGTCCTTTAATCATGCATGGCCACCACAATCCACATGATGTTCTTCCCTCCTAGAACCAGGCTCACAGCTTCACGAGGCTATAATGTTCAGAGTTGTCTCTTACTGGCAGGCTAACAGTTCCTAGGCTGAGCTTCTGGCAAGGAGGGGGGAGGGAACTGTGAGAAGTCACCTGATGAGAAATGAAATGGACACAAAGAGAGGGTCCAGTAGAAAAATGACTCAGTTATATTCAGGCTAGCAATGTCCTTATAAAGAAAAGCTACAGTGCTCTGGGCAAGAACGTGGGAGGCAGAAGGGTCTGAATGAGGGGAAGGGAAGTGCAGGCCATCCTGGCTCCTACTGGGGTTTCAGAGCTCCTGTTTGTGCAACCAGTAAACTAGAGGTGTGGCATTTTTCTCAATACCTTAAAGGAAGGCCACTAGGGTCTGGAACTTTGCAGAGATAGGCATGGCGGGATATACCACAATATCCCAACCTCAAGAAGCTACAGATAACTCACAGAGGCAAATTGAATTCCCCTGGAGATATCAGACAACCTGTGGAAGTTCCAGGGTATAACTTGCAGGTCCTTCCTCAAGCCAGACAAAGTTTCATTCCTACATTAATGACTATAGATACCAACCCAGATTTCTATACCCAGAAAAAAATGTCGATTATAGCTGAAGGAGAAAGAAAAAACTTTCATGACATAAACAAGATGAAAGAATTCATGTCCAGAAAAACCAACCATTCAGAAAATACTTGAAACAACTAAAAGTTCAGAGGAAAGGAGCAACTATCCCCAAGCAGCTAGAGAACATAACTGATAACAGTATAACTGTGAAAATACTAACTTAAACCAATATTGCAAAAAATAAGGTGAACAGAAGCAACACACATCTCTCAATAATAACCTTAAATATTAATAGTCTAAACTCCCCAATCAAAAGACACAGATTGGGAGAATGGATTAGGAAACAGAACCCATCTATATGCTGTCTACAAGAAACCCATCTCACCATCAAGAATAGGCATCAACTTTAGTTGAAAGGATGGAAAAAACATTCCAAGCAAATGGTACTGAACAAAGCAGGAGTTGCTATTCTAATATCAGACAAAATAGACAAATTGGATTTATAACTAATCTGAAGAGACAAAGAGGGCCATTACACCCTTATCAAAGGAACAATTAACCCCATGAACATTTCACAATCATGAATATATATGCACCGAACGCTGGTGCAGCAAACTTTATAAGCATGATTCTGCAGGACCTCAAGACACAGATTAATTCCAGCACACTAAAAGTAGGAGACTTCAGTACTCTACTGAGCCCTTTGGACAGGCCAACTGGACAAAGAATAAACAGAGAGACATATGAACTGAACAATACAACACACCAAATGGAATGCACAGATATTTACCCAAACACCAGAGAATATATTTTCTATTCATCACCCCATGGAACATTCTCTAAAATTGACCACATACTGGGACACAGAAAAAAAAAAAAACTCAACAAATATAAAAGGATGAAAATGATCCCATGCATTCTATCAGACCACAGTGCAATAAAACTCAATATCATCACCAGAATAAGCTCTACTGTAGACAGGAACATGTGGAGACTAAACAACACATTCCTAAACAATGAATGAGTCAAGGAAGAAAAAAGGAAATAAATAAAAGTATTCCTTGATCTAAATATAAAAGAAATACAACACAACAAAACCTATAGGATACTTTAAAAGCAGTTCTAAGAGGGAAATTTATAACACTAACTGCCTGGAGTATATGTATGGCTATTTGAAGTAATATACAATTAAATGGGAAAACTGCAGCAAAAAAGACTGAAAGATTCAAGACATGTATGCCAGAATGCAGGAACAGGGTTGGGGTGGGGGAAAGGAAAGGGGAATGTGTATAAATTGAGCTGAGTAATGACGTATGAAATATGCAAAATGTCAATAAATTATAAATTACAAAAGAAAAAAGGTGCACTGATGTGTCATGAAGAGGTACAAAATCCAGTTTGAATTTTACTACCTGCCAAATCAAATAGCTTATACATGTTTTTCAAACTCAGAGAAATTGTTTCATTATCTTCAAAATGAAAAACAGCCGTTCCTAACTTCCAGACTCTTGAGGAAATTAATATAGTCCGGTTATCAGAATCCAGTTCAAAGCCTAACAATACCTCACCCACTAGAAAATTGACTACAAATGAAAACGACTAGGTCAAAGGCCAGGTCTACTGCATCAGAAACTTTGGGGGTTGGAGTGGATCTCAGTGGTGTGTGTTTTAACAAACCATTTACGAAATTCAGATTGTAGTGCCCACTGAACTTTGAGGAAATGTAGGCCATAGTAAAGTGCAAAGGTTTATTCAAACATCTGCCTTCCAGGATACTTTCTATGTGTGAAAGCTGTGGCACTGTCCTTTGAAGGTATTTGTTTCACATTCCCAGAAGACTGCCAAAGAAAAAGTGTGGTGGTTTGAATGAGTGTCCCCCATAGGCTGTAAGTATTCAGACATTTGTCTCCAGTTGGTGGCACTGCTTTTGGAGGTCTTAGAAGGTGTGACCATGCTAGAGGAAGTTATTGGGGGCAGGCTTAGTGAGTTTAACAAGCCTCGTGGTCTACAGTTGCTCTCTCTCTGCTTCCTGTGCTCTTTGCGAGATGTGACCCTCGGCTTGCTGCTCCAGTCTCCAGCCGCCATGCCTCCCGACACAGTGGACTCTAATTCCCTGGAACCGTCAATCGTAAGCTCAAATAAACTCTTCCTTTTATAAGTTCCTTGGTCATGGTATTTTATCACAGCAACAGAAAAGTGACTAATACAGAAAGTAATCTGTAAAATCAGTTACTTGAATGGATGAATTAATAGCTGTGTAGAATGTTATTTATTTCAAATTTGGGTGGGCATATTCAAACATGTACTCAAATATACTGAACTTGCTATTTTCAAATTTCTAAGTGTGTTTGAAGGAAAGAATATGACATGAGTATGGATTGATTTAGGAATTGATAGATACTAGAACTGGGAGAGAAACTGAGAAGAGTTTGGAATGAACAAAGTGAGAATAAAACTTATTAGTATAACATCTTACAAACTACAGTTTGGTAAAATCTTATGCTTAATCCTTCTCAGCTTTTCTCTCTCTTGTCTAAGTGCATTTCTAGATGAAAAGAATTTACATTCTACTTTGATATGCTGATTCTTACGGTTAACCCTACTGATTGGTTTTATACTTAACAATGTGGATTATGAAGGCCCTAAACATGTCAGAACAGGATATCAATCACACTTTGATTCTTCCTTCAATAGCTCCATTCAACAGAACTTTCTGATCTGTGCTGGCAAATATGGTAGCCACTTACTACATTAAAGTAGCTTGAAATGTGAGCACTTAAAATATGTTGGTACAAGAATATCTTGGTACAACTGAGGGATTTAAATAGCTTCAATGACAAATGGCTAACATTTTGGAAGGGGTGACTCTACAGGAATTTGGTAATAAATATGGTGTCATCGTCCTGCTGCTCGACTAGGTTGGGACCTGCTGCTGGAGACCTACTTTTAACCACTCATCAAACATTCTTCTTCCTGAAACATATCGAGACTACCACAATGTTCCACACAACTGGCCAAATGCAGAAAATAAATGTCTGTGAGATGTCCACCCCTAAGTGACAATGTCTACGATTATAAGCGCTACACCTAAGGCTCATAAAACTTCACAAAAGATGGGGGAGAAAGAATGTAAGACCTGAAGGGACAGGACACCTGTGCTTAAGGCATTGTAAACATGATAGGGAAGCTACAACAATGAAAGCTCCACAGTATGGGAGTCTAACAAGATCTACATAATGACAAAACTAGTTGGCATGCCAGGGTGGATGGGGAAAATCTCAAGGAGTCCCACCTGAAGATGAAGAGCTGGAGGTGATCAATGGATGTTGAGGGAGGCAGAATCAGTTTTATCTATGTTATAGTAGCTCCCTGAGAGTTTAGCTCATTTCAAGTGGGCAGCTGTAAACATGGGTCCACATGAGAACCACTGAATAGAGTCAGTATAGATATGCATATATAACAACAATAATCAAGGAAGGGAGCAGGAAATTATGATGGAGTTGAGGGTTACAGGAAGAGTTGGAGGGAGACTGAGAGGGATAGAAATATTGCAAAGACTATACTTATGTATGCTATTCACAATAAATCTGTGAAACTGAAGCTTTATGTGCTTTTCTGGAACAATAGGATGCTGCTTAGGTGGAGCGGAAAAGTCTGTGATGAAAGCAGAATCATGGAGATGAAATCTTCTGGAAGTATACCCTCACAAGCTATGGTTCAGTGAGGGCCAAGGCTTCATCTCAACCTGGAAGCAGAACTTGTCAATGTGTAGGCCTCCTACATAGTACTGGTTTTTGAAGACATGAAGGGGCCATGGAGAGAAGCTGTAACTTTGCATCATGAGAGGTCATTGTTGAAGGCACAGCCCCAGTTACAGTGGAGATCTTAGCATATTGAAGACACCAGGCCCATGGGATAGCAGCGGGCGTGGAGTGGAGCTGGTATGAGCATATAAGACATGTTATACATGCTGTGGATGGCAGATATGGAGAAGTGGTGCTGCCTAAGCCCTTTTAGAGTCCAGGAGATTGTGAGTTCCAGATGTCAGACACTGAGCTACAAGATTTGAACATATACTGCTGAACTTTGGTTTTGATTGAGTGTGATTGTTTTTATACACTGGTTCTTCCCTTTTGGAATGAACTGTATTTCATTTTTTATTTTACAGGAGCCCATATTTAAAAGATTTTGTATTATTTTATAGAGACATTGATATCTTAAAGTGTTGAAAATTTTAAAGGCTGTGAAGCCCTTAAAGTTGTACTGGATTTTATATTATTTTAGAAATGTGACAGTTTGGGGACAAACAAGAAAGGAAAATTTATGTATTAATGTGATGTGTTTGTGTGTCAAGAGTGGCAAAAGGTAGAATGTCATAGTTAACTTCCAGGTCTGTCAACAGACCTGGAAGACAGAGCCTCAGTTGAGGAATTCTTCCACCGGACTGGTCTGTGGGCATGTCTATGGAACATTTTCATGACTGTTCATTGATGTGGGAACTCCCAGACCACTGTGGGAAGTGCTATCCCTGGGAAGGTGGGCCTGGCTGTGCAAGAAAGACACTAATGGCATCTAATTGCATCAACTAAATAATTAAAACAATATGTGTAAGATGTGCTATGAAAAAAAAGAATTGATGTGGATTTTCAGTATAGTTCTTTCTGGAAGTAAAATATTGTAGAACTCTAATAAATCGAAGGAACATGTGGAATAATTTCTCAATTTTCTGCTTCCTGCTTTCCTTGACAAATAAGCTGGAATCTGGAGAAGTAAAATGATTTGCTTCAGTTCATGTAGCATGCTAGTGATAAGACAGAAATTGGAATGTAGGTCTCCTTACACACAGACCAGTAGAGAGAACCAAGTCGTTAAAAGAAGTATTTAAAATATACGAAGCACACAAAATAATTTCATAAATGTCCATGCCTACTATCTAGACTTAGCTAATTCTAACAAGATTTATTTGTGAAAAGGAAACCCTTATCAATGCTCAGTGTTATTCTATTCCAACTTCTTCCCCATTTAGAATCACATGTGCATCCTTACACTTTTAACATATCTATGCCTTTGTAAATATAGTGCTGCATAATTTGAAAATTTAAATAGATATGTTATTAATACAGTATTTTTATCAACAATATTCCTCTCAATATTGTTAATATTGACATATATAGCCCCAGTTTACTTTTAACTACCAAAGAATATTCTGTTGTATGATTGTTTTATGATTTATTCATTCAGAGTTTTTTAAAATCATTCCATGTGTTTATATTTTTAAGCTGGATAGAGTGGCACATCTGTAATGCCAACACTTAGAAGGCTGAGAGATGAGGGTTGTGAGAAGGCTAAAGTGGACTGTACAGTGAGTTCTAGGCTGCATCTTAGGACCCTGTCTCAAAAAAATTGTTTTCCTCATTCATGAGTTTGTAGTAGTTTTTCCATATTTGTGGGGAAAAGTTTATCAAGCAATTGTGATAGTCAAATGCAAAATTATAGTCTGAAGGCTTTGTTATTCAGTGACTGAATGTACTGTCAAAACAACTAGTGAAGACATTAATGACTAGGATGGCACAAATGATAACAGTATTCAGAACAGCTGACATTTTCAGCATTTATTACAATATAGACTGTATTAATGTGTTTTATTCATATTAATTTATATAATCTTCCCAGCAATCTCATGAAAGTTATTTTCTTTCTCTTTCCTTTTCTATATGATAAAATTAGACGCAGAAATTGTTAATTTACTTTCCTAATATATTAACATCCTATTACTATGAACAAATCACTGCACCCTTAATTGTCCGACACAAATGTACATTTTCTATATCGCCATTTCTATGGAGCAAGAGACTGAGTATAGTTTAACTGAGTCTTCTGTTCGAGGTCTCATCATGTTGAAATCTAGGCGTTGACCACCTGCATGTTTTTTGATCCCCTGTATTTTTATGTGGAGGCTCTACTAGAAAAAAGATTCACTTCTTGACTCTCTTATGGTTGCATGCCAAATTCATCATTTTGCATATGTAGGACTGAGGTTACTTTCTTCCGGGCTATTATTGCTTGTGGGCTCTCAGCTGCTAGAAGTTGTCTGAGTTCCTAGTCACATGGTCCTCTTTCAGTGTAGCAGTTTATTTCTTCAAAGCTACCATAGGCATCTGTGCTTAGTTTGTTAAGATGGAGGTCTATATAAAATAATTCCATGAAAAGAGTGATATATCATCATGTTTCTTACAGTGTTGTGGTGGTTTGAGTGTCCCCCATAGGCTATAAGTATTCAGACATTTGTCTCCAGTTGGTGGCACTGTTTTTGGAGGTCTTAGAAGGTGTGGCTGTGCTGGAGAAAGTGCATTGTTGGGGGAAGGCTTAGTGAGTTTTAAGAAGCCTCGTGGTCTACAGTTGCTCTCTCTGCTTCCTGTGCTCTTTGCGAGATGTGACCCTCAGCTTCCTGCTCCAGATCCAGCCGCCATGCCTCCCGCCACAATGGACTCTAATTCCCTGGAACCGTCAATCATAAGCTCAAATAAACTCTTCCTTTTATAAGTTCTTTGGTCATGGTGCTTTATCACAGCAACAGAAATTGACCAATACAAGTGTCTTGACCACAGAATCCACCTACACTTAAAATCAGAGGACTTATCAAAGTTGTAACTCATTGCCTAGCAGATTTGGATATTTGGCACACCCAAGAACACAGCTTCTAAGTTGGTAATCCAGGATTCAATTGATATAGTTTAGCTCTAACATCTAATCTCTTTTTTCATATAAATTCATTTTGTTATCAGAACTAGACCCATGCCCCCCATTCCCCCACCCCACCAGAGCTCATGCATTCTGCGAAACATGCCTCTCAACTCTTTCTCAGTCTTTCTCAATATTCTCCATGAGGAAATTGACTGTTTTGAGCAGAAGTTCACTGATTCAGTCAGTTCTTTGATGCAGTCCTTTCTGTTGTTGTTGTTGTTGTTGTTGTTGTTTCCAATATGCATCACTCCCAACTACTTTGGACAAAAGCTCAAGGGGCCATGCACAAGAAATACTTAGAACTAGGTAATTGGCACTAGCATCCACAGATGAGGGATACCATTTGTCGTTTGTTTTTCTGGGACTCTGTTACTTCACTCAGCATTATGTCCTCTAGCTCCAGCCATTTTCCTGCAAAGCTCATGGTGTTGTCTTTCTTTACTACTGCATAGAACTCCATTGTGTAGATGTACTACATTTTCTCTATCCACTCATCAATTGAGGGGAATTCAGGTTGGTTCCAGCTCCTTACTATTGTGAAGAGAGCTGAAATAAACATGGCCGTGCATGTATCTCTGCGGTGGGGTGAGTCTTGAGAGTACGCACCCAGGAGTGGTATGGCTGGGTCAGGTGGCAAGTTCATTCCAAGTCTTCCAAGGGTTCTCCACACTGCTTCCCATAGTGGCTGTATGAGTTTACATTCCCACCAGCAGTGGATGAGTGTTCCTCTTTCCCCACAACCTCTCCAGCACTTGGTATCATTTGTTTTCTTGATCCTAGCCAGTCATATGGGAGTAAGATGATATCTTAAAGTGGTTTTGATTTGCATTTCCTTAATGATTAGTGATGTTGAACACTTTTTAAGGTGTTTCTCAGACATCTCTAATTCCTCACTTGTGAAGTCTCTGTTCAGCTCTTTGCTCCATCTATTGAGTGGGTCATTTGTTTTCTTTCTTCTTTGTTTTTTGAGTAGTTTATATATTCTGGAAATCAATGCTTTGTCAGATGTTTCTGCAGTGAAGGTTTCCTCCCACTCTGTGGGATTTCTCTTCACTTCCTTGATTGTTTCTTTTGATGTACAGAAGCTTTTGAGTTTAATGAGGTCCCATTTGTCAATTGTTGACCTTATTCTTCACAGCTGCTTGTCTGATTTAGAGAGTTTTTTCTATGCTTATGTCTTGTTAGTCTGCTGCCAACTATTTCTTTTATTGCCTTCATAGTTTGGGGTTTACGTTGAGGTCTTTGATCCACCTGGAGGTACTTTTGTACAGGGCGAGAGGTAGGGGTTTAATTTCATTCTTCTGCAAGTGGTGATCCAGTTATTGCCAGCAACATTGCTGAAGATGCTGTCATTTTCTCCATTGTGGCTTCTTTGGCCCCTTGTCAAATATAAGATGGTTTGAAATTGTATGTGCTCAGATTTGGATCTTCGGTTTTGTTCCATTGGTCTACAGGTCTGTTTTTGTGCCAGTACCAGGCTGTTTTTTATAAACTGTACCCTGTAGTTAGTTTGAAGTCTGGTATAGAGATTCCCCCTGTGTAGCTCTTTTCGCTCAGGGTTGTTTTGGTTATTTGGGGTCTTTTGTTTTCCCAAATGAATTTAGTGACTTTTTATTCCAAGCCTGTGAAGAAACTCTTGGGGACATTGATTGGAATTGTGTTAAATATATACAAGAGTTTTGGTAAAATGGACATTTTTACAATGTTAAGTTTCCCAATCCATGAGCATGGGAGGTTTTTCCATATTCTGAGGTCTTCTTCAATATCTTCTTTCAGGTTTAAAATTTTTGTTGTAGAGATCTTGGTGTCTTTGGTTAGGTTTGTTCCTAGGTATTTTATCGTTTTTGAGGCTATTGTGAATGGGAAGGTCCTCTTCGAATTCTTTCTCCAGTTGCTTGTTCTTGGTGTAAAGAAAGGCCATTGATTTTTTAAGGTTATTTTGTATCCTGCCACTTTGCTGAAGCTGTTAATCATTTCTAGCATTTTTCTGTGGAGTTTTTAGCATCCCTTAATGTAAACAATCATATCATCAGCACATAGGGATAGCTTGACTTCCTTTTCCAGTTAGAACTCCTTTAATTTCCTTTTTCTTGGACTTTACTTGTCTAGCCAAGTGTTTCAAAGCCACATCTATTGAAGCGGAGCGGTGACAGGGGGCAGTCTTGCTGAGTTCCTACCTTTAAAGGGAATGTTTCTGTCCTTTCCCCGTTTAGGATGATATTGGCTGTGGGTTTCCTGTATATGGCTTTGATTATATTGAGGAATGATCCCTCCAATCCAATTCCTTCTAGGACTTTAAGCATGAAGGGATGCTGGATTCTGTCAAAGGCTTTTTCAGCATCATTTGAGATGATGGTGTGGTTTTTGTCTTTCATTCCATTTATGTGTTTGATGATGTTTATTGATTTTCATATGTTGAACCATACTTGCATCTCTGGTATGAATCCAACTTGGTCATGTTGGATGATCTTCTTGATGTGGGTCTATATGCGATTTGCCAGTATCCTGTTTAGAATTTTGGCATCTGTGTTCATGAGGGAGATGGGTCTATATTTCTCCTTTTTGGTTATATCTTGGTTTTAATTCTCCTTTTTAGTTGCATCTTTGCCTGGTGTTAGTAATAGAGTGATCCTGGCTTCATAGAAGGAATTTGGGAGAATCCCTCTGTTTGTATCCTTCTAAACAGTTTCAGTAATAATGGTTGTAGGTCTTTTTGAAATGTTTTATAGAATTCTGCTGTCAAACCATCTGGGCCTGGGCTTTTTATAGTTGGGAGGTTTCTTATTATATCTTCAATTTCTTCATGTATTATGGGTCTGTTTAAGCTGTGGATCTCTTCTTGGTTGAGCTTTGGTGATTCCCAGGATTTCAGATATTTATCCATTTCTTCTAGTTTTTCAAACTTGGTAGAGTATAGGTTTTTGAAATATTCCCATATGATTTTCTGGATCTTTTCCTTGTCTGCTGTGATATTTCTGTTTTCATCATGGATTGTATTGATTTGGAGTTGTTCCTTCTTTCTTTTGGTTAACTGGGCTAGAGGTCTGTCTATCTTTTTTATCTTTCAAAGAACCAACTTTTGGATTCATTGATTTTTTTGTATTGTTTTCTTTGTTTCTATTTCATTGATTCCTGCTCTGATTTTTGTTATTTCTTCCTGTCTGTTGCATTTAAGGTTCATCTGTTGTTGCCTCTCAATTGCTTTTAACTGTAGTGTTAGACCATTCACTTGTGATCTTCCTGTCTTTCTAATGTAGGCACCCAGGGCTATAAACTTCCCTCTTAGGACTGCTTTTAAGGTATCCCATAGGTTTTGTTGTGTTTTATTGTCATTGTCATTCAGTTCCAGGAATGCTTTTATTTATTTCTTTGCCTCTCCCTTGACCCATTCATTATTCAATAGTGTGTTGTTTAGTCTCCACGTGTTCTTTTAGGCAGCAGGGCTTATCCTAGTGTTGGTGTTGAGCTTTATTGCACTGTGGTCTGATAGAATGCATGAAATTATTTCAATCTTTTTGTATTTGTGGAGGTTTCTTCTGTGTCCCAGTATGTGGTCGGTTTTGGAGAATTAACATCTAATCTCTTAACTGTTATGTCTCACTACTTAGAAAATATCACTGTAATATTGTAGCAATGAAAATATCTGTAATTATATTTAACATGTCTTAATGTGGGTAAGCTATGGACTGCTAAAATATTACTGTGTAGCAAATTGCCTCAATATTTGGAAAAAGAAGTAATAAGTATTTATATTTCACACCTGTAGTGTATTCAGTAGTCTTTGTTTCACGATTATTCTGATCTCATCTTCTTGCTCATGCATACATAGGTTGACTACTGGTCACCTTCTCTAGGTTGGGATCAAGTAGGTGACATGGTTCTGATTTAAATGTCTCTTGTGCACTTCCTCGAAAGGTAGACTAATTTAGGCATACTTTTGCATAATATTAACAGACAAAAACAAGGGAGTAGACAATTCAAAACCTCTTGAAATCTGGGCTTTTGTGTCATACATTACCATAGATACCTCATTATTTTTTTAAAAGTATTTATTTTTATTTTATATGTATGTGTGGACATGCTTGCATGTATTCCTAGTAACAATTGATCCCAGAAGATAATGTCAGATAATCTGGAACTGGAGTTACAGTCAATTATGGCCCACCATTTGGGTGCTAGGAACAGAACTTGGATCCTCTTCCAGAATACTGAGGGCTGTTAACTGTTGATCCATTTCTCCAACCCCTACCTCATTCTATTCATTAAAACATTTTACATGGTTGAACTTAGATTTACTTTGAAGAGAAATAGACTCTACCTCTTTACAGAGATTTTCAAAGCCACCTGAGCAAAGGTAACATAAATCTAAAGGGATAATTATGTATAAATAAATTCATTAGTGCAATTAGAGTCTTTTCCTAAAGGACTGGGTACATACATTTTTCAATTTCATCTAAGCAAACAGTGAATTTTTTATTTGGGTCAGACTATGTTTAGATGTGGAACAACTTGAATCTGTCCTCAAATTGTATTTTGATGCAAGAGTTTTCCAATGTTTTTCATATGTAACTTTTATCCTAGAAATTTCAATCTGTTAAATTATATTTAATTGACTTTAATTTCTATTTCCCCGTTGCCAACTGTGAACTGAAATTATATTGACTATTCTTATATCCTACATCCTTCCAATAGCTAGCTAGAAGAGAAAATGTTTGCTCATGACTTTCAGTCTCCCTGTAGTAGGACATGTCTTTATAGCCAGTAAACCTGAAGGTTTGCGCAATAAAGTTTAGTCCTTACACCTCCCATTTTATGGCCCTGTGGATAATGTCACTGTGAGAAGACTCTCAGCACTATTTCTTTTTTTCCCAAGTAGCTGTACTAAAAATCTCTATATACAAAGTGTGCCCATGGAAAGACATTTTATCACCCTGGAAATCTCTTAACAGCTTAGCATTTAGCAAGGCTACATGATGCTTATGGTTGGACAATGTGGAGCTGAGTTTATAAAAAGAGAACCTGTATAGAAAAAAAGCCTTGGTTACTGAAAAATAGATTTAAACTACAAATATTTATATTTTCCACCAAATTATTGATATATGATGATAGGTGATATTTTTGGCAAGTCGTTCTATTTCCTCAAATCTCAGTTTCTTCACATATGAAAAAAGCAAAGTAGTGATTAAGATCCAAAGCCTCTTCTAGGATTAAAAATCAAGTCAAATTACTGTCCTATTTTTTCCTCTTAAGATGATTTCTGCCTTCATATATGTATTAATACCTTCTTGGAGTAACTGTCCCTTCTTTCTTCTGAGAAGATTTCTTTCCTTCCAACACATGTATATTATTAGCTGGATATTTTTTTAATAATATTGTTCGGGGAATCAGTAAGACACATCCTATAGGCCAAATTTAGCAATTATTTATTTGTATAAAGTATTGTTGGAAAAAAATATTGTTGGAACACAACTGTGCCTTTTAATTTATTTGTTGTACATTGTTTCTTTCATGCAGCAGATTTGAAGAGCTATGACAGGCATTGTATAATAGTATATAATCCACAAAGCCTGAGCTATTTATTATCTAACCCTTTACACAAACATAGAGGATCTCTGCTACAGACCATGAGGAATAAAATCAGTAGGAAGAGTTATATTATATTTTTACAGGAACATCCACTTAAGCCTTTATTTTCCATTCCTTTTAGAAAGAAATAAATGGTCACCAAGAAAGCTATTTTGAATAACCTTCTTCCAACCTCATTCAACATTCTTTCCCTCTAGAAGACAGGTCACTATGTCATGCTTACAGAATATTGCTTTATTATTATTGACTTACAGTGTTATATTTTCCTTTTCTTAAACATGGGGAGTAACAGACAGGCAAAGAGAAGTTATTGTATTAGTTTGCCACTCAGAGACACAAATACATAGATGCACTATGATTAAAATATTGCCTAATTTTGCTTCATTACTCATGAAGGCAGCACGGATGGTGCATTATTGCTTTTGGGAGCAATGATGGCATTTGCGTCTTACTTTATGTGTACCTGATTTTAGCCATTTCTGTTTCAACTCGCTTGGACAGGGGCGGGCCTTTGTTTGCATATCTCTCCTTCACCAGGGAGGACCTTTCCCTTCTTTCTATGTTGCTGTGACTATGAGTCTTGGCAGCCAAAGCACAAAAGAGATGGCATGAGGAAGCCCTTTGTACAGTCAACATTAGGACTGCAAAGGCTTGGTGGCTCTAGGCTTTAAACTTCAAGCAGAAGTTTCAAAGGACAGTTCTTTTTTAAAAGGGTTTCAGGACCATGAATTCATAAAAGAATTTGAATAAATTTTTATAATTATTATTACCATTAAACATTGAGCAAGATTTTCTTACAAAGTAATTATATCTTTAGGTAATCTTAGAAGCTCTATTGACTCAATTTTTTAATACAAATACCTATTTCCAAAGACCCTGGAGTATAGATCCTACTAACTCAGAGTTCATGATCTCAGAAGAGTACTTCGCCCTAAATATGGCTTTATGAATCCTTATTGATTTTTTTAAGTGCTTGAGATAGAACCTAGGGCTTGTGCATGTTAAGCTAGTGCTCTATAGTTGTACTATGTCACTAGCCCTGAATTCAATAGTTTTTAATTAAAAATATTTATTATTTATGTGTATGTATGTATTGCCTGCATGTTTGTAAGTGCACCTGAGTAGTGCAATGATTGAGAACATAAGGATGGTTGTTAGCTGCCATGTGGGTATTGGTAATCGAACCTGAGTCTTCTGCAAAAACATTCAGTACTCTTAACTACTGAACTGTCTCTTCAGCCCCCTGAATTCAATACTTTTATGGTCAAATACCATCGGAGTGTTCAGATCTCAATTAACTTCCAGAAAGTATAATCACATCTTTGGATGACATAAAGATTCTCAGCTTGACTAAAAAACACCAAGAAAGGACTATATGGGTCTTTCCCACAAAATTCACTTCAGTGCCTAGCAAAATTATCCTTGAATTTAAATCGTATTTGAAACCCTAAATGCAATGTTAACATGAGACTTGAATTAATTTTTTTTTTGGTCTTTTCGAGACAGGGTCCCCCTGTAGCCCCAGCTGTCCTGGAACTCACTCTGTAGACCAGGCTGGCCTTGAGCTTACAAAGATCCTTGAATTAATTTTTATAGAGAAAAATATTTTAATAGAACAATGAAATACACTTCTGTATATAGTAAATAAAATGTTGAAACCAACTAAAGTATCACAGTACAGAAAAAGTACCTACAGTTAGAAATAAAGGTTAGCTTATGAGAGGAGTTTGAAACATGTAGAAAAAAATTTTGTGTATCCAACAGATGGAAGGAAGATCTGGAAATGAATTCTCTTATGGAATATATGGACCCAAAGCAAAGCATTTGGGTTTATCCTAGTAAGATGTAAACTTCAGTTCCATATGAGATTCTCTGACTCTGAAATTCTAGCTCTGAGTAAGCTGTGGAATGCTTCTTTATCTAAACAGTTATATATATATAATTTCCTTTATGTATTTACTTAGAACTTTGGGATGAAAAATAATTATGCTGAAGCAAAAACAAGTCTTCTAGAAAGTTGAATCACTTTCAAATAGCCATAAAAAGACAACTATTAACTGACCATCACTATGTGAAGTGAGCCTGTATTTCATAATTTATTTAGTTCTGATGTTGAGCAATTAGAAGCTCTGAACTGGCCTCAAATTTGATAGTGTTGATCTCTGTTCATGAACATGCATAGCTCTACTGAAAACTTATTAACTTCAGTTCGCTGAAAACCTGTTGATCTGCTGCTTGATGAGGAAAATGAGGGCACGGTAGGAAAAAATGCTGCCTTCAAAGACCCCCACAACCTACTGCTTTCCCCCCTCCAGTTCCATCTGTCTCCACAGATGCCTTTTGCTTTACTTCCTTCCACTTCTGTGATTCACAGAAGTTTCAGTTTTGAAAGCCTCAAAAACAGTTTGAAAATGCAACTTTAATTTCAAACCTTAGAGATTGAAATTTTTTCTAGATAACATGCATTAATTGTGCATATTAATGGAGTTCAGTAATAGTTGAAAACCTGAATTCAGAGTACACTGTTCAAATCAGGATCATTAGAATTTCTATCTCCTTATATCTTAGCCCTTGGAACATTTGATCTCTATTTTAAATTTTCATAAAATACATGCCAAGTTTTTATGAACTGCAGTCATCCATCTCTGGTGTGGAATACCCCAACTTATTTTTCCATTTGTGTTTTGTTAACCATTACTCAACCTCTGTTTACCAAAGTATAGTAATATTAATATTATATATTATAAAAATACCTTCATCCTACTTACCTTTATACACAAATATTAGTTCATTTCTCAGCCCACATTAGGGAACTTCCTTTTTGCAGTAAATTGTGATTAACACAGAGACCCACAGCTGACCAACATTCAGAGATTGTAAGTGCCAGAGGTTGTGAATGACTACAGCAAAACAGTGTTTTCTGAACAGGGCAAGGAAATTGAACATGTGAACTCACAGTGGCCATGGCTGTGTGTACAGACCTGAGCAATTTCTAGCCAGATAAAATCACAGCATGGGCAGGGGATGGCATCATGTGGTTACATCCCTAGTTGTGCAGCTGTTGGTAATCGATGGTTTCAGGGACAGGAAGAGTCTATTTTTCCTAGGAATGCAACCACGTGAGAAGATACCAATGCCCCCAGTAGATGACCCTACTCTCATGCACTTACTGGCAATGGTAAAAGAACTCAGTGGATTTTTTTTAAATTAGTTTTTATTGATGTTTTGTGCATTTCATACATTTTTCCAATTCAGTTCAGGCTTATTTCCCTTTCCCTCCCCCCCACCCCCACCCC
>VZQC01003922.1:0-17780 GCA_009823505.1 Rhizomys pruinosus | reverse complement strand
TGCCTAACATTGCACATTTTGCATTAAAGCATTTAAATACTTTTAGGAAAATTGAAAATCTATGTCACTGAACAGCCAAGACCTGTCATTTTTCAATAGAGATGGTATCATTAGACTGAACATTCACAGTCTTGAGGTACAAATCTCAATTGCTACTTATAGCTGACTAGGCTGACACAGGTAATCCCCCCCTCCGCCGCACACACCACACACACACACACACACACACACGGGTTTCTTTCTCTTCTGTGTAAAAGAGTACAAATGTCCACCTTCTGATGCCCTTCACATTTTTCCTAGTACCCCAGTGGAGAATACATGGAAAGCTGCCCTGCTTACTGAATTACTTTTTACACCTCTTCTTTTGATAATGTTTTGCCTTTTTCCATTCAGTATGGTCCCATACAGCCTTGAAAAGGACTAATTCCTGAGTATATGACATTTGTCCTCTGATGACAGTGTTGTTTAATAATATAGTCATTGTCTTTCTTGGTTATTCTTGGTTATTGTTTACAGTATGTTTTTATTTCACCTTCAAACACTATTACTGGGGAATTCATGCTCCAAGCAGAAGCTGTTGAAAAATCCCTTAGATTTATCTTCTTGGAGTTGGAAAGTACTGCTAAAATGAAAGTATAATCTTAGGAATAAATAATCAGAGACAAGCACTTTGGAGAGATTATTCAATAGGTAATTGAGACATGTTCATTAACAACTCATTGGTAAAAACAACAAAATACATTTATTAAACATGTGTCTAGGCTCTAAAAACACTAATGCAGTCATTAAGAACTCAAATATTTGCACAATTTTCAATACCCAGTTTAAATTGTTGTTCTGAGTCGTTTACTATTCATATTACATGATTAAGCAGAGTGGGGACAGGAAAATTTTTTTTTTTAATTTTTTTATTTTAATTCTTTTCACTTATCCGTATATGTGTTATCTTGAATGTACTGTTTGCAGGCAAGTTTGTGCACCGTGTCGTGCCAATGCCGCGGGAGTCAGAAGAGGATGTCGATTTCCCTTGGACACTGGAGTTCTCTGGAATTGTGAGCTTTTCAGAACGTTCCCTCTCAGCTCCATGGTGCTAGGGGATTCGATAACCTGGGTCCTCTGTAAGATGCGGTCCGGCGCTCTTTTAACGCGTCTAGCCCAGTCTCTCCAAGCCGGGATAATTTTTTAATGTACAGAATGCATAATGCTTTTATAATTTGATTAATATACTGCCATTTAAGAGGGCATGACAAACTAAGATTACATACCTTTTTATATATCCCCAAGTAAAAATTTTTCAAGCTGACCATCAATTACTATATTAAAATTCTTGAGTTGCCATTATCCTTCTTAGGTCAGTTTTATAACCATCGTATAATATAAACAAGTTAATAGATGCAATATATGTATTTCTATATTCTTACAGCAGAAAACACTGCCAACCATCTTGCATCACCATATAATGCTAGACATAGGCCTGTTGTAGTTGAACATGGTCAGTTAAGAGCTTTCAACCTGGAAGTCCTCATTACTATTTCCCTAGTGTTACCAGTGTCACTCCATCTTCTAAATGGCATACATGCTGTTCTGGAGATGGTATGGCAACCCCTATCCATGCGGATTCTGAAAACATGTATTATCACATGATCAGCATCAGTAGTTCTCAAAGAGGGTCCCTGTTCAGCCTTGGAACTGTGTTATAGAAAGGCAAATCCTGTCTCAACCAGCCCTAGAATTAGTAATCCGACTTGATTTCAGTAACCCTGTGTCTTAAACAATCAAAATCAGATGATTTCTTAATGCATGCTTGAGTTTGAACAACGGTATTTTACATAGATATTTTCATATCTAAAAATATTTTGATTCTAGTGTTAATAGTCTCTGTAATTCTAAAAAATTCACAGTGGATATGTGACAATTATTTGTTAAATTTCTCGCAGCCATCATCTAAATCATATAAAACCAAACTTGTACTCTCGTTAGTGTGCTCTAGAAAATACCATGTCTTAACAATATACTAAGAGTGTGAAGAGATAGCAAAACACTAAATACTTTCTCTGGAGATGTTGTGTTGGTCTCTAGTCAATTCTGGCGTTTTTCTTTCATGGGTTGCCAACTTGTCCAGACATAACCTTTAGATCCTACTAGTATGAAGGCACTGCAATAGATAATTTAGGATTTTAAACTCTCAATGAATCACTTAATTATTAGTAGTCTCGTTTCAGATGCTCTCTTACAATGAAAGAGCACTCACAATTGTATATATAGGTATTTAAAACAGTACTAATTGTTATTGTAGGTTTCTTTGGTATAGAAACATATGTTTAGTGATTGGTATGTCAATTTATTGTACTCTACATTTTCTTCTGTCAAGGATGGCGCGTTTCTTTCTTGTGGTTTTATAAACTATCCCTAACCATTAGAGGATGTGGGCTTGTGGCATAAGCCGTGGTTTATTCCTCCAAGGATAGAAGTTATTAGTTCGGTTTTTGCTTCTGCTATCCACCTGTGCCCCTTTTTCTAAGCCTAAGAAACAATCTGCGGAAAGAGGGGGCGTGTGTAGAATGTAAGGGCTTCGATGGGGGTTATAATGGTGATACTACAACAATTTATAGATGGACATTCATTTATCAACTTGATTGAACATTACAAGCGCCTCCCTGCTGGATTGTGGGACCTCAAATGAGCTTGTGGGTTTGGGCACAACTTGCTTGCAAATTGGTTTCACATGGAGGATGCTGTACTTCACAAATTATCACCTATTGTTTTTAAAATAAAAATTGAAAACAAAAAACAAAACCAAAAAAGCAGAGAAAGAGGCAGAAAACTTACAGAAGAATGTCACGATCTGTGATGTGGTAGGGGGTGGGGGTGGAAGTGGAAGGGGATATATGCTCTGAACTGAAATGAAATGATGTATGAATACACAAAGCATCAATATAAAAATTAAATTAAAAAAAGAAAAAGAGAAAAAACAAATAATGACAAATGGATGATTTAAAAAAAAATATATGAGGAAGAAAGAACACTATGATCAAAAAGGGCTTATTTCTCCCCTCTTAAGCATATCACACTATCAGAGCCAGGGCAACAAAGACAAATGTTAGACAGCAAAATGTGAAATGCTAAGAGCTATGGTTATAAATGCCAGTTATGAACTCAGCCTTGTTTTCTTGTTTCCAGGTCAGGACCTTTGGATACAATGCCGCTTTTTTGTTTTTTTTTTTGTTGTGCTTTTTTGAGACAGAGTCCCTTTTAGCTCCGGGCGTCCTGGAACTCGTATGTTAAGAACCAGGCTGGCTCGTTGAACTTCAGAAATAAAATCCCTCCTTGAACCCTCTGCCTCTCCCTCCCGGTGCTAGGATTTAAAGGTGTTCGCCACCACGTTCCTGGCGATCTAACACCATTTTTGAAACTGGATCTTCCTCAAGAAGGTAAGTAGTTTCATGTAAAACATTTTTTGATGCTTTACTTGTGACAAATACTTGGTAGATTTTAAGAACATCATAGTAAATTTTGTATTGGAGAATAGACCTAAAAGGAAAGTAAAAAGTGAATTAATTCACTGAGAAGTAGCACACCTATTGTGAGTTTCAAAATTACATTCAATCAAATTTACAAAGTGTTTTTTGTGTAACTGGAGGAAGATGGTTTTGCTCAGAAGTTTAGTAAGCAGACAACGAGTTAAAGCTAACTCCCTTAGACAGAAACCTTGGAGTTCATGTACTCGCATGATAGCGCCCAAACATTTCAGAGTGGACACCCATAACCACCTTAAACTTCCGGCACTCCATGGAGTTCTGATTAAACCCCTGGGCCTCGAGGCTGAAATGAATATATCCCCCTCATGTGCCCAAAATCCTGTACACTCAATCAACACATTCACAATCAACTAACCCCTTGACATAGCCCTCTGTAATTTATAAGTATTGAATATTTTATAAATTGTATGCATTTCTAAAAATAAAAAATATCATTTAGATCCTAGACGAAAGTTCTCAGACTATGGACTCTGTTATTTTCTCCTGCCATAATTACCAATCAACTGTTATGATACAGGCTGATAAATACCTATATAAAAATATAAAATTCCCAGTGATAAAGACACCGTTTGTTCACATAAGAATGAATAATTAACACTGTAGTTTAAACTGCTACATTAAAAAATAGTGAGGGGCTATGACACTTCTAGAATTTACATTTACCAATGAAAAACACAGAAGGAAATAGAAATACTAAAAAAAAAAAAAAAAAAATTTTATTTTATGTATTATTCTAATCAAGTTGACAGTAAACTATGTACTAAATTTACAAAATAAATCAATGATGAGGTTTGCAAAGAGCGTCAAACGATATTACAAAATCACTTAATGAAGTAATTATTTAAAAGACTTTTATTCTCTTAGTGCTGTTATCAAAGTATTTTTTCTATGAGACTTCTGTGGTCATGTTAAGGAAATCAGGATCATTATTGGGCTGCTATATTCACATCCCTCTGTTTCTGTGTTAAGATTATAGTAATCCAAAAATGTGGGGTGGTTTAATAAATTAATTAAACAAACTGAACGTATTCAAGAGTTGAGATTGATAGTGTGTGTTTATCCCCGCATGTATATAAAGATCCTTGTAGATCCCTTCGAAACATATAGTGAAATAATAAAGTTCGCTTGTTTGTCTTTTGGTTTAAATATGTCTTTGCTGTAGCCACAAGGTGTCGTGCCCTTCTGCTCCCGCAAGTCTTAAGCCCTATGTGCAACTCGCTTTTCCAAAACTTGTCATAAATGGTACAGAATAGGAGATTAAGGAATCCTTTCTAGATAATATTAATTACCAGACAATCTTCTCATTTCTCACAAACCAAATACTGTCTCTTAATCAGGTCATGCTCTCACATAGTCACCTAATTTCAGTGGCAAATCTCCTTATCACCTGCGGTGACGTTGGGAGCAAGGCTGCGTCTAGCACGTGATACTTCAATGAAGCAGCTATGCATTCAGACCCCTGGTGCATTATAGTGAAAAACATTCTCTTATAATTCTTTAGTACCCTTACCATCCCAAAACGCTTCGCCTATACTTTTGAAGCTCAACAACAAGTTAGGCTATCTATGGATACCTTTCACTTGCATGAAAATTCACCGATTAAACAGAGGTAATAAAAATTGTAGTAAAACATGTTCATCATCAATCTTACACATAGGTGTGAAGAGAATTTGCAGATATTTTGAACAGCGAAGTTGGGTGTGTGTAGCATTGTGTTTTGCTGGTAGCATTTACTCCCACAACTGAGATTATCAAAGGCACCATCGAATGCAGTTCGATGTTTATGCTGCGAATTGCTGTAACTCAATGTGATAAGACCTTGATATTGTGGAATGCATCATAGCATGCGCTGTGTTGGTACATCGTAATCACTAAACCTTATTAAGTGCGGTTTTCCTAGACAGGACTCTATGTTACGGTTACATGGTTGCGCTAATAACTGCCCCTGTAAAGAGTATACTAGAAGTTCAGGGAAGTTCCTATTTGTACCACTCACCACCTATAATGCTCTGCTATCTTTAAAATCATTTGTGATATGTCAACATTTGATAATTTGCAAATAGAATCATTCAAGCATATTCTTTACTAAAATCAGTATCCTTCAAGTAGTTTCTGTGAGTGTGGTATAGTTGAGAGAAACAGAAGACAGAGGCTATGGTCTCTTTCTAAGGTTCCTACAGATAATAGCCTATACTGTAGTAGGTTTCAGTGTACCTTAACCTGCAGAGAACCTCTTACACCATATGTATTAGTGATAAAACATTTTAACACAATATTTCTATTCTATTAATGTTGGATCTACACTTTTTAATTTCCTATTTAACAACAAAAGAAAGAACTGCACATAAATGGATACGTTTCTCTACACATAATGTCATCACTAAGGGTGTTCTCATCTATTGGACCCACCCCCATAATGTTTCCTATCTTAATTTTGATATAAATAACCACAATACTCGTTGAATCGTCCTTTCCATTGAACCATGTGATAAAAAAGTAAGCGGATACATTAAACCAGAGACCAGAGAAATATGGAAAGGCGAATGCGAGATCACCAAGAAAGGGCCAGTCACGCCTCAGGTGAGACATAAATCTTATGTCTCACCATATCTGTGTTGAAACTAGGTTTGTCGTCTAGTACAAACCAATATGAACTCAAATTCTCTAGCTGCTCCTATATTCACTGCTATAGATATCTAACAACGTACTCTCTCATGTTACGTTTTAACTCATGTGCTCATTTGTTTGCGTAGATATCTATAAAGTTCGTTCCTGTTTAGCTAGTCAGCTTTTGCTTTTATGCTTCTGATAAGAATCCATCTCATGACTTACCAAGTCGTGGCATAATCATATTATAAAAGATAGAGTTGTAAGCTTTTAAGCTTTGGCGACTGTGATATCGTTTCAATTAGTCAGCTGTTGGTGGGAAAGGCATTGGTGCCTGCGGGCTGAGCCACAGGGCAAGACGAGGTACTTGCAAACAATCTTACCGCCAAGTGAGCACAGGAAGCAGATAGGGAGAGATAGAGAGAGAGAGACACAGAAGAGAGGAGATGAGAGAGGAGAGAGAAAGAGAGATGTATCGTAGAATTTGTGAAGGAGAGGCAAAGCAAGTGGATTAGTTCCGGTACTCTAACGTTTTTATTCCGAGCTCGCATATTTGGCACAACTTGTCTCTGCTTTTTCCACTCTATCTAGACTCTTCTCCTTACGACACCTACACAACTAAATCCCCCCGCCCGCCCCCAAATTGAAATGGGTGACTTTTTCCTCTCACCGGGCCAACTGGGCCGCACACCTTTGTCCTTAATAGGATCCTCCCAAAACGCAAGCCAGTCCACCCAACTAGATATGGAAATGTTCTTGTATTACTTGAAGAGGCATCAGGCGGGACCATTGCTCATATTTTTCAATACCGACCAAGCATACGACTTAATAAGGTCCCTCCCAGCTGTTGGGTCCATGACGAAGCTGCTCTCACCAACAACTTGTGGGCTGTAAGACACATGGGATATTTGGCCTTTGAATTCATCAGAGAGCCCGGCACGATAGCTCTCTCAGTGTGCCTCTTGCGGGCTGGGAAGTGGCTAGGGTTGCAAAGGCGTGTACTACCCAGTGCCTGGTGGGACTCAATAGGATCGTTCTGTATGATGTCTGCACAACAATTATTGGATGGTGGGCTGGGGAAGGATCCAATAACGCGCAGCGTACCTTCTGCCAAGTACGCAGTTCAGTGCTCAATTTAAAAAATGCTGTAGGCCATCTTCTCGAGTCACCTTATGGGTCACCTCTTTGGTAACACCATACACAGATTAAAGAGCACATGGAGGAATAAGTCTTAGAAATCTCGATTTGTTTCTTAACCCAGATCACAAAATTGGGAATGCGATTAACAGGTGACTGCCCACTTATGGGTTATGTGTCTTATATGTCCCTGATTCAATATTAGAGATTAGATTTAGAAGGAACATTAATTGTTGCCCTTTTAACGGACTCCCACATGCTTAGTACATGTACACTAATAAAAATAAAACTCCTCTATCCAGAAACGACAACAAGTCCATGTAAGTCGCCCTGGTTACATACATTCTCACTATAACAGTACAGTGAATAAGCGTCCAAACCAAAACTTGGAGCCTTCTCAAGCCCGGGTCAGGCCTGATCTTCAGTGTAGGAACAAGCTTCCGATGGTGTGACACATAGGTGTAGGCTAGAGGAATGTAGGGGAACAGACTGGTCCACAAAGACATAGAGCATTTGTGGAGGAGGACCCTCTCCACTACAATAGGTGTAGGATTTGCCATCCCTTTGCGTTTACTGTCTAGTATGACCTCTCCTTAATGTTCCGCAGTCACAACTGGATTTCCCCTGAGGGTGCTAATTTCCTTGAGCCCAGGGGTTTTTCCTTATGGAGGGCTGCTCAATAATCCTTGCGACTCTCAGTTGCTCCGCATACTATAATACACGAATAAGAATCTATCGGCTCCTTCACAGTCGCAAGGTCACATTTCTTATCTCGACGTAGGTCATCCTTCACATGGCCTACTGCCTCTTCCCTACGCTATGTGTTCAATTACCTCGCTCCTGTCTAACAACTGGTAATAACATATTCCCAAGCCCCCAGGCAGTCTGGATGAGCGTAAGCTTAAACAAAAATAAACTTCAAGCATGATTCTCCCTTAATATCTTCACCGCCTAATTTATTTTGAGCAGTATGTTAATCAGTTATACTTTGGTAAAGGGAAAAGTTCATTTACTCTTCTGTCAAGAGTCATCAGTTACTCAATTCGTTTTCTTTTTTTATTATTTCAAGTGTGTGTATCAAACAACAATATTGTTCATTTCTACTTTCTTGCAAACACAAAGTTAACAATAGTGTTATTGAACAGACAGAAATACGCATGTCTAAGAAATTTTAATAGTAGAAAAAGGTCTTTTAGGAAAGTCTAAACTTCAACTAATAATTTGTGATTCGTCCAATTAGATTACCCACTTACCGACCCAATATGATCTACTGCTCATCGTAGTATATAGAGCCGCCAAAAGGTGCAGCTCGCAATTATCTGGTGTTCGTTATTTGAATAGTGTGAAGGAAAGACTTTAAGGAGGTATGGAACCTCTAATGAAGAGACGAGAGTAAATTTACTAATAATCAAAGGAGGTAGTACCAACGGCTGTCAATTGGGATGATTTGCACCACAGACCCTTCTTTGCCTTTCTCTACTGCCTGCAGATCTGCCAGTGGCTAGTCCTCTTTTTTGTGATTTTTTTTGAGGAGTGACATTTGTGTTTTTGCACTCGAACATGAGTGCATGGTCGAATTCTCGCGATTCACGAGCGCTCCAGTTCGATTTATAGTGGACATGAATACGTCCCCCGACTTGCCACCTGCTCAATTGGTCCTGGACTGCGACTGCTTGTATTCCCAGATCTGTCAAAAGGTGAAATCTGCCTCCTTTTGTTATGTCTGGCTGCATTGGTCGATGGACTCTTGTTGAGGAATAAATGGCGTGGCACCACCCGCAACTGCCTCCTGAGATGTGCTATGCGAGAGACCAGTGATCCATGCTCAATTCTGTTTAGTTGTTGAGGGCATTGGGAAAAAAAGAACTATTCCAAGTATGAGAAACATCCCTTGACTCTCTTACTGCAGTTTCCTATAGCTCATTTTCCAATTCATGAGCATGAAAGATCTTTCCATTTCCTTGTGTTGGGTGTTCTTGTGAGGGTCATTTATTTAATCCTACCAGAGAATGTGGATCATCAAGATGATTGCCTGGTTGATTCTGTGATTGTGATGATGTGTGCAGAATGTGAAACTAGGCTGCAAGTCGTGCATGTTGTGCACCCAGCGGCATCTACTTAACCCCTGATCGCTGAGTGACACAAGTCAATGTGCTAGAAATGACGACGACAATCATCAGAAGATTTCCCATTGCCTAAGAACTGGCTCGAGAGTTCTCATAATATCACCGAGTGAGTTATATCTGCACCTCGTACTCTATGTGCAGGTTTGCTGTAGTAAGATCAAATCCAATGGTCCCTCTCGTCTAGTGATTTCCCTGCTTTCACAGTCTTTATACACAAATAGGCGCATATCTTGCGCGATGCCCTAACTGCTTGCAAGTTTTAAATTATGTGATAATATGAAATATAAAATAGTGATCCTCGTATCAATATATGCCCTTTGCGCGCTCATTGCCCTACCACCTTGCATCCATGTAGCGGATATGCAGTAACAACATGCATTTCGTACATCCCTAACTTAAGTGTCTTAAATGTGGAACACATCAGCCCAGGAACAAATGCTTAACACTGCATAATGTTTTGATGTGGAATTAAAGTGTTCACTCATCTCAATTGATCAAAACCCTGAACGCCCATAACAAAATAACTCGAGAATGGAGAGGCTCGAGGAATGTGTTATTTCTCATTGACTGTAACAATAATCCCTTATGCTAGCAAAACTGTGTTCTCTACTGGTCCTTTACTAAACTATCTTTAGCAATCTCTATGGTCAAGTATGCGCAGCAATTCTCATTTCCCAGAAGGGCAATGAGTAAATGCCTCATTAAATACAATTTGACCTTGAGCCGTATGCGAAAGGCAGCCGGCGAGTATACAACAGTATTGCATGCTCATGGACCATAACTGGGATATGTCTCAAAACGATATATAAACATAAGAGAATGCGTTACCAGTTGATGGTTACTCAATAAGATCTCAGCCTCTAAACCCTCCTGAAAATCATTCTGGAAACATTGACTCCTATCTAATAAATCCCGCAATCTTATCTTTTCTGAGGCTCCACGAGCGATCCCATGGTCAACATGATGAAAACACACCCCACTAAGTGTACCAAGCGAAGTACCTTATAAATGTTCTGGTAAACTCCATATCATGCTCCACGGAGCTTATACTCATCAATAACTCCTAGCTATTAACACTGGAGGACAAAGTTTAGAGGCTCCATAAACTATAAAACACTTCTTGTTTTAACCCTATGCTATGATCCGCCATTCCTTTAAAACATTAATGTGACGATGGAAGTTTGTCGAGAAATTTAAGGCCAACACAACTAGGCTGTGAAGAACTTAACTCTACTTTGACACTATAAAGGATAATAGATCCTAGCTCTCATGTGTATCTGTCTTTCCAGCCGAGGCCTCAAAGAATCAATTGAGCAAAGTAACCAATAATGACCTAGACTTTTTGAAAGTTAGAAACCCTCAAAACTTGTTGCTACCTGCGACTAATAATGATTTATATCTTAGTCGAGTAATCTTGATGTAATTACACAGAGTTGTGTTCCACCGTGGTCTTTCCGTGAGATCTATGACGATTCCAACACTAAAAGCACGATCGCTTGGTACCAACCAGTGTATGAAGGTCTTCGGAGCGAGTCAAATTACACGTATCACTTAGCACAAAATAGAGTAAAAAAAACAGGTGATTCTGATACATAATTAGTATCTTGTATGTAACTCAAATGTTTCGAAGCGGACAAATCCTAGTTCCTCAATAAAATCAAGTATCACAACGCATTATTGACCTTCTCTGTATTAAAGAGGTGTAGACGAAAACTCCTTCAAATTAATGATGCAAAAACAAACATTCTAACAGCTCTAATTTGGCATTAATCCGAGACCAGATGAGTTCGTACGATTAACAACATCAGATTCGGCCATGGGTTTTCTCTTCCACAAATATGTGTATATAGAAATGTAAACTTGAAAATGAAACTGCGTGAGTGTCAAAATACTAAGTAAAACAATATCAGGCAACATCCGTGGAAGAGAAAGATCCCAGGAGAGAAAAGCAACAGCATATTGTCAGCCTTAGTAGGTTTTACCTTCCAAGGCCTAAAGAAAAAGCAACCTCTTGAATCTAGCAAATCAAGAGATACTATCAAATCTGATTAAGGGCGTAGGCAAGGAAAATCCATAGATTAAAAGCTAAGATAAATTTTCAATCAAAAATAACCTGAAATTTTCTCGAAAATGTCAATCCTCTATCCAATAGCTAAGCTGTTACGATAGTAGGTGTTAGTGGAGTGAAATAGTATAATTAACTATTTGTAATTATAGTTAACTTCCTTAGACTGGAAGGGGTTATAAAACTTCTAAAGCCATGGATGGAAGTAGCTCAGTGGTCAATTAGTCACTTAGTCGTTGGTCCACAGACTTTTCATCGCACCTCCAATGCTAGACAGGGCTACATCTCTTTTCCTCTGGAGATTTACTTCAAATGCCCACCAGAACTCTCCCAAGAATTGAGGTCTATCATTCTTTGTCTTCTAGACTTTCAGAGCAGCATGCTCAATGGAATATTTCTGCTATCAAATAAAGATGATGATACCAGGCAAATGGTGTCGTCCACGCCTTAATCCTAGCTACTCAAGAGGCAGGAGGCACGGGCTGAGATCTTCTGTGAGTTCAAGGACCCCTGGTCTACAAAGAGTGAAGTTCCAGGACAGCTGGAATGGGCTACATGCAGACCCTGTTCTCAAAAAAAAGCCCAAAAAAAAAAAAAAAAAGAAGCTTAGCTCTTCTGTCTCAGGATAGAAATCATTACACCCACTCCTTCTTCCTCCAGTCATTTCTACAAACCCGAGTTCACCACCTTCCATCTGACAGACATTTTGCTAATTGTCTAGGACCATTTGATATTAAAGAGTTCCATAAATGGATGGAAAATTGCTGACAGAACAGGTACAAAAAGAAAAATTACAAGGTTCCTTCAGAGAACATAATAGGAAATAGGACCATGTGGAGAAGACTGCCTGGGGCTGGGAATGTAGCCCAGTGTAGAGCACTTGCCCAGCAGGGAAAGCTGCCCTGGGAGACTCAGCACTTAATAAAATGTGAAGGGAGAGTAGATCTTAATTAGAGGGGGATAATGAGGAAACAGTGCAAGGAAAACCCTGGCCAGGAAGTAGCAGGGAAGGAGGTAAGGAGAAGGGCACTATAGGTACAAAGGGAGGCAAAATCAACATGTAGTAGGAGGGCCCTCCATGTCTGGGAGTGTCATCTCTAGCCTAAAATCCAGTGGAAGCTACTGAAAGATCCCAGGCTGGGGGCTAAGGCTGTGGTCAGTTTGTCTTTGAAAGACCCTGTCTGCAGTGTGAACTCAGGGAGAACAGTGAGGAGTCTATTACAGTACCTCAGGCAACAAGTAATGATGGTCGCTTGGGATGAGGTGTTGGGAGAGAGAGGAAGGACTGGGTCAAAGAACTGACAATAGTTAAATTTTGCCCCAAACAATAAGCCTTTAGAGAGAAAAACTTTAAAAAGACTGAGAAAAAGATGCAGGACATGTATGACAGAATGCATGAACTGGGGTGGGGTCGGGGAAAGGGAAGGGAATATGCCTAAATATGCCTAAAAAATGATGTCTGAAATGCATAAAACATCAATAAAAGTATTATATTAAAAAATGAAGGACACAGATAGGTTAGATAATGGCTAGGGTAGCACAAAGTGTCTCTAACACATTTACCTGTATAATAGGATGGATGGAGGTGGTGCCAGGTCCCTAAATAGAGAGGATAGGTTTGTGAGAAGGAAGATCATAAGATCATGAAGCAGTGTGATGGTGACTAGAAAGCCATGAATCTTTCCACAACCTCTCAATTACAGACTATAGGGAAACCATTGATGGCTTTTAACCCCCTTTGGTAAATACAAAGATTTCCCACCCACCTTCTATCAGAGGAATTTTGTAATTGCCATAATAAAATAGTTCAACTTTTAATGTCATATTTAATAGTCAGGAATATTTAAGTATCAGCTTCATCTTTTGGCAATAATTTAACTGTCATAAAATTACACAAATTCCTCCACAGGAGTGGTATGAAATCTCTGCCCTCTATCAAATCCTGTACAGATAATCTTTTACTCCTACTCCTAAACCATTAAAACTTTTCTCTGCCCAAGCATAGGGACACAGGGTAAACACTTTGATTTTCCTCAGATATCACTTGAACTATCAGTAACATTTCATTAACACACACACACACACACACACACACACACACACACACGTGCCAAAACGAATCCAGAGCCTTAGAATGCTAAGCAAACCCTCTGTCACTGCACCCCCAGCTTTCATGACTTTCATTTTACATTTTTATTTGGGGAGGGGAGTGCACATGCCATGCCATGAATGTATGTGTGGAGGTCACAGAACAACTCACAGGAGTTATTTCTCTCTTTCCATGTGGGCCCCAGAGATTGAACTTGGATTGCCAGGCTTATGAGCAAATGCCTTAACCTTTGTGCTATCTCACCAGCCCCTCCAATTATTCTTTTTAACTTTTTTAAATGAATAACTTTCATACAATCTTCTTATAACCAGTTTGCCTTAAGAAGCTAAAAATGGAGCTGGAGAAATGGCTCAATGGTTAAAAGCATTGGCTGTTCTTACAGGGGACCCAAGTTCAATTCCCAGCACCCACATGACAACTAACAACCATCCATAACTCCAGTTCTAGGGGATCTAACACCATCTTCTGACCTCCGCAGGCAGCAAAAAAAAAAAATTCTTCACATTTATTTATTTATTTATTTATTTATTTATTTATTTATTATTTTGGTCTTTTTGAGACAGGGTCTCCCTGTAGCTCTGGCTGTCCTGGAACCCACTCTGTAGACCAGGCTGGCCTTGAACTCACAGAGATCCACCTGCTCTGCCTCCCAAGTCCTAGGATTAAAGGCATGTGCCACCATGCCCGGCTCACATTTATTTTTTAAATTTATTTTTATTTTATGTGTATGAGTGTTTGCCCATGTGATATAAGTGTACCCATGTCATGCAATGTCAGCAGAGGTCAGAAGAAAGTGTCAGATCCCCTGAAATTGAATTTACATTTATTGATGGCTTTTAGCCACTATGTGGGTGCTGGAAACTGAACCTGGGTCCTCTGCAAGAGCATCCAGTTTTCTTGACCATCTCTCCAGCCCCTTCATTTCTTAAAATATACTACAATGAAATGTATATCATTTTACCTTGTGAGAAAGAGCCCTATATCGGTAAACCCCTAACCTTTATGTAGCATTCTAAGTTTCAACAGAGGTTTGTTTGGAAAGGGGATTAGAGTATCCTTGAACTTTAGAGTATTACTCAGGCAAGGGATAAAATAAAAAATAAAGACCTAACTTTCTGAAGTTCATATTAAGTTCAAATATTTAACATCTCAACTTTGAGATAGATGTTCTCTAAGAACCAAAGCAGGAAATTTTTTTTAAAAATATAATGGATCAGGCTAGAGATGTAGCTCAGTGGTAGAGCATGGCCTGCATGTGCAAGGCCCTGGATTCATTTTAATTTTTAAATTTTACATGTTCAAGTGTATTGCCTACATGTATGTAAATGCACCCATGTCATGAAATGCATGCAGAGGACAGAGGAAGGTGTCAGATTCCCTTGGAACTGGAGTTATAGACAAGTTTTACCAACCATGTGGGAAACTGGAAACTGAACCTGGATCTTCTGCAAGAGCAACTAGTGCTCTTTAACTGATGAGCCATCTCCCCCCCCACCACCATTTTTTAAAGGGACAAATGGGGAAATAAATAAATGGAAATTGCTTTTTGAAAACATTCATGGATCTTGTTTGAATTAGGAACATTTTCTTAAACCACTGAAGAGAAACTTTAAACAGCATCAAAACCAAATTTTGATTATAATCCATAATTAAAATCTAGTTACAGTTCACATCTCTGGCTCCAAAGATGACTTTTCTCCTCTCAAGCAGATTCAGATTCACTGTTAAACAGGCAAAAATGTAACCAGCTAGCTCTTAGATAGTACTTCTTGTCCAGAAAGACATTTTTTTCTATGCAAGAAAACAAGGCCCTGTTAGCCCAGATAATCTCAAATTCTTGCCTGTTAAATTAGCCAGCCTAGCCTGGGTATGTTGGCATACACCTTTAATACAGCACTAAGGAGGCATAGGCAGACTCAAAGCCAGATCTCTGTGAGATGGAGACCAGCCTGATCTACAAAGCAAATTCAAGGACAGCTGAGGCTACAGAGACCCTGTGTTAAAAAAAAAAAAAAAAAAGAAAAGAAAAAAAAAAAAAAAGGCGGAGAGATAGCTCAGTGCTGAAAAGCACTTGCTTTTCCAGAGGACCTGCATTTGGTTCCCAAGACCCACATCAGGTGGCTCATAATCATTTGTAAATCTACCTCCAAGGGCACTCATATACATGCGTATATGTGTATATACATGTGATATATATATTCACACACACACATACACATGAATAAAAACAAATCTTATTCAAAAATTAGCCTGTGTTTTCTGACCCCTCCCATCTTCCCCTTGCAAGGCTCTGTAGAAGGAAAGGTTCCAATTGGTGAGGCTGGTGAAAAGTAATACAAATTGAAGGATCAGGCTCCTCTCTCTGTCTTGCATCAGAAGAGTTTGCAGTTGACTAGTTGGCCTCGGGCATCACTTTCCTCTGCACTCAGCCTATTGAGTCCTTTTCTTTTTGCTTTCTATTTAGATGACCATTTTCTTTACCTCTGCTCAGGGACACACCAGTACATCTTGGGAAGAGCACTGAACTAGGAGTCAGATTCTAATCACAACATTGACCAAATAAACTATGCATGTTTAGGAGCATCTCTTAATCTCTAGCACAAGTCCCCCGTTTCTAAAATGAAATGAATTTCTCTCTATCCTACCAGTCTCTTCATGCTAAGGATGGACAACCACCTTTTTTTTTTGTTGTTGTTGTTGTTGTTGCTATCTCTGATCCAACAGCTGCTTCAATAATATAAATTATCCTTCTATCCTTCCTTCATTCAGTTGTACTTGTGCCAGATATGTGTTTGTGTTGGTGCTAAAATAGCAAATGTAAAGAGTCATGTTCCCTACATTGGGGTGAAGTAATATTTTCATATAGAGAAGAAAACTCTAGATGCTACAAACAATATGGTTGGGGTGAAAAAGGTGGATATGGGACACAGACTAGAATGCTATTACTGAATTCAGTCAAGACAGGGTGGTAGGGTGTGATGGTTAATCCTGGGTGTCAACTTGACGACTAAGGAACAAATAAGAGAAAAAAGGTCTTCTGATTGGACCACCTCAACCCGGATGGCCCACCCCAAATGTGGGTGTTACCTTCTGCCGGCAGGCAGTATTTAAGGCCATGGCAGCGGGAGCTGGTCCCTTTTCTCCTGCGGCTTGCCTCTATCATTTGGTGAGTTTGTCTTGCTGCTGTGATCAACCTTTCGGATCCCAGCGTGTACTGAGACCGGCAGATCTCCTGGAATCCATTCGGGCCTTCAGCACTAAACTGGGACTACTGAGACATCAAACCTTTCAGACTGAGCAGTTCCCTGATTCTCGGCCCTTTCCAGGGTTGGTGCAGCTACTGTTGGACTTCTCGAACTCTGTCATGTGAGCAAATCAATTAAATTGTATATAGTTATATTTCGTCCTGTTGCTTTTGTTGCTTTAGAGAACCCTGACTTCAATAACATAGGCGAGAGTATAGAAAATTCAACTAATTAATTCAGACATGACTAGTGTATTGGTTATTTTGCTCCTTGGGCACCTTCTGTTGGTTGGCCCAGACATAAGGAGATCAAAGGAAAAGCAGAGTTCTAACCTGTCTGCCTTGGCTTCTTGATATAAGGTGTGGTGGTTTGCCCACTGATGAGTGTCCGCCCATAGGCTTTAAGTGTTCAGACAGTTTGTCTCCAGTTAGTGCCACTGTTCTTGGAGGTCTTTTAGAAGACGTGTGGCCATGCTAGAGAAGTATATCACTGGGGGTAGGCTTATGAGTTTAACAAGCCATTGTTGCGTCTCCAGTCTCTGGTTCTCTGCTTCCGTGCTCATTGCGAAGAGTGACCCTCGGCTTGCTGTCCAGCTCCAGCCGCCATGCCTCCCACCACAATGAACTCTATGCTCCTGGAACCGGGTCAATGGATAAGCTCAAAAATACAACCTTCCTTTATAAGTTCCTTTGATCATAGTGTTTATCACCAGGCAACAATGAAAGAAGTGACTAATACATAAGGATATCAATCTCTGCTGTTGCTGCCCCATTCCCACTGATGTCAGACACCAGATTCTTCAACCTTCCAACATAGACTAAAAACCAATGACTCCAGAGGAATCATTTAGGCCTTAAGCACCAGACTAGGACTGCCAGTTTTGCTTTGTGGACAAAGCAGCTACCAGGAACTTGGTTTCTCTGCTTCTCCAGTGTCCAGACAGCCATTATT
>VZQC01003915.1:0-11377 GCA_009823505.1 Rhizomys pruinosus | reverse complement strand
GGGGCGGGGTGAAGGGAAGGGGATATACGCCTGAACTGAATTGGAAAAAGATGTATGAAATACACAAAGCATCAATAAAAAAAAAATTAAAAAAAGAAAGTCTTTTCCTATGTTTATGTCTTGTAGGCTGTTTCCAAATTTTTCTTTTATCCCCTTCAGGGTTTCAGGGTTCAGGTTGAGATCTTTGATCCACTTGGTGTTGATTTTTGTACAGGGTGAGAGGTAGGGGTTTAATTTTGTTCTACCAATGGAAATCCAGTTTTGCCAACACCATTTGCAGAAGATGCTATCCTTCCTCCATTAAGGTTTTTCTGCCCCTTTGTCAAATATGAGTTGGCTGAAATTGTATGAGCTCAAGTTTGGATATTCAATTTTTTTTCCATCAGTCAACGGGTCTATTTTTGTGTCAGTACCAGGTTGTCTTTATGACTATGGCCCTGTAATATAGCTTGAAGTCTGGTAGAGCAATCCCCACTGTATTGCACTTTTCACTCATGGGTGCTTTAGCTGTTTAGGGTCATTTGTTTTTGAATTTAAGGATTTTTTTTTTCCAAGTCTGTGAAGAAACCCATGGGGATTTTGATTGGGATTGTGTTGAATCTGTATATCAATTTGGGTAAAATGGACATTTTTACTTTATCAGTTTTTTCCATCCAATGTATATGGGAGGTCTTTCCATCTTTTGATGTCATTTTCAATCTCCTTCTTCAGGGGTTTAAATTTTTGTTGTAGAGATCTTTGGTATCTTTGGTTATGTTTGTTCCTAGGTTTTATTTATTTATTTATTTATTTATTTATTTATTTATTTATTTTTGAGGGTATTGTGAGTGGGAAGGTCTTTAATTATTTATTTATTTATTTTTGTATGTTTATGAATGTACTGTCTACATGTAGGTCTGTGTACCCGTGTTTTGCAATGCCGTGGAGGTCAGAAGAGGGTGTCGGATTCCCCTGGACCTGGAGTTCTCCTGGAATTGGAGTTACAGATGGTTCTCAGCCGCCATGTGGGTGCTGGGGATTGAACCTGGGTCCTCTGCAAGAGCAGTCGGTGTTCTTAACTGCTAGGCTATCTCTCCAGCCCCGGGAAGGTCTTCTTATATTCCTTCTCCACTTGTTTATTGTTGGTGTAAAGGAAGGCTACTGATTTTTTCTAGGTTAATTTTGTTTCCCTCCATTTTACTGAAGTTCTTATTAGTTCCTACAAGTTTTTTGGTGTAGTTTTTAGCATCCCTTAGGTAAACTATCATATCATCTGCAAAAAGGGATACCTTAACTTCTTTTCTGATTAGTCCCCCTTTAATTTCCTTCTCTTGTCTTATTGCCCTAGCTATAGGGCAATTTAGATTCGCTCCCCTGACCCAGGTAGGGGAGTGAATCTAAATGTGATCAAAATATATTTTATGAAATTCACAAAAATTAATAAAAATAAACATAAAGAAAGTTTAAAAAGGACGTTGATCTTTGTTATTTAAAACTAATGATGTACAGTGGCATTCTATTTAAGACCGTTTGTTAAAATTGCAAGTGTTGACCATGAGCTAGGTAATTCTTTGGAAAAATGCACTATTTTCTTGTAGGATAAGTAGACTGACATGGTAAAATGATGCCACCATTCTTCTGAATTTTACTATTATCTGAAATACTATATACATTGTAGATGCTTATATCTCTTCTAATTGTCTAGCTAATGAAATAACACAATATTCTGGTTAATTTGTGTTGATTTTAATTTCTGTCAATAAACTGCTGTCCTTCTTCCCATTTAACAGTTACCATGTTGGAGTACAAAATTAATATTTAAAAATCTTTTTTTTTGTTTTTCAGTTCAGCTCTTTCAATGAGCCAGGAGACTTTTAGTCTGGCATGCATTTTACTAAGGACAATCCTGTGGAGTGGGAATGCAATCACTAATGGTTTATTTCTTATCCCGTGCGCAGCAGGAAGCTGCTTGTTATTCATCTTTCTGCATGTTGTCATCTGTAGAATCAAAATTCTTTTGCTTTCGCTTCTCTACCTAAGCCACCTCCAGGACTTCTGTGTCAGGTGCTTTGTCTAACCCTATTGTTCCAGCCCTGCAGTGCCCAAGCACATTTTCCAGAAATTCTTTCAGTCCACATGTAGTGATATTTTTATTGCCTCTCAACAGATATCTTGTTTTGTTTTGTTTTTGAAAGAGTGTCTTGCTATGTAACTCTGCCTGGCCTGGAACTTGCCATATAAACCAAGATGGCTCAAACTTACAACAAATTTACCTGGTTCTGACTCCATGTTTAGAAATTAAAGACATGTTCTACCATTCCAGGTCAGTAATTATCTTAGGTTGTAACAAAGTACAAATTATTATAAAAAAAATAACTACTTAAATTTAAATATAGCAAATGAGACCAAGAAAAATTTAGATTTTTTAGACACTTTCTATATTTTATGTAGGAATGACATTTACAAAATTGACATAATTATTTTTGTTTGTTTATTTGTTTTGTTTTTGTTTCTTTGTTTCTGTTTTTGACATGGTCTCCTTAGTCCCAGTCTGCCTGGAACTCACTATGTAGATCAGGCTGGACTTATCTCACAGAAATCTATATGCCTCTTTCTCTGGAGGGCTGGAATTAGAGGCATGGGCCAATACGCCCAGCATTAACATACATAATCTGGACTCATAACTTGGAAAACTCACTGAACTAATGTGTTCTTGTGACATGGGGAGTTTATATCATTTTCTGGGAGCCTCAATTTGCTACTGAACATAAAAATAGAATGAATGAATATGGGTATGCTTGCCAATGAACAGACCAGACTGCTAAAAAAATGTATGCATCTTCACTGAAAACAAAGAATAAGTATCGCTTGACTTTATGTGTACAAGATGTGTTAGGTTTGGGGATGGAAATGTAAGTTTGTTTGATAAGCTAAGGGTGGATCCAAGTTTGCACTTCCCCATTAAAACTAGAGATGTGGATCTGAATAAAAATGTGGGTGAAGCCTGACTGGGGAACATAATTCCAGGGCACAATGCGAAAAGACATGTAGGGGGAACTGTGTCCTCCAAGTTCAGGACCACTCTTACAAACTAAAGTTAAGNTAACCCTATTGTTCCAGCCCTGCAGTGCCCAAGCACATTTTCCAGAAATTCTTTCAGTCCACATGTAGTGATATTTTTATTGCCTCTCAACAGATATCTTGTTTTGTTTTGTTTTTGAAAGAGTGTCTTGCTATGTAACTCTGCCTGGCCTGGAACTTGCCATATAAACCAAGATGGCTCAAACTTACAACAAATTTACCTGGTTCTGACTCCATGTTTAGAAATTAAAGACATGTTCTACCATTCCAGGTCAGTAATTATCTTAGGTTGTAACAAAGTACAAATGATATTGTAAAAAAAAATAACTACTTAAATTTAAATATAGCAAAAGAGACCAAGAAAAATTTAGATTTTTTAGAAACTTTCTATATTTTATGTAGGAATGACATTTACAAAATTGACATAATTGTTTTTGTTTGTTTATTTGTTTTGTTTTTGTTTCTTTGTTTCTGTTTTTTACATGGTCTCCTTAGTCCCAGTCTGCCTGGAACTCACTATGTAGATCAGGCTGGACTTATCTCACAGAAATCTATATGCCTCTTTCTCTGGAGGGCTGGAATTAGAGGCATGGGCCAATACGCCCAGCATTAACATACATAATCTGGACTCATAACTTGGAAAACTCACTGAAATAATGTGTTCTTGTGACATGGGGAGTTTATATCATTTTCTGGGAGCCTCAATTTGCTACTGAACATAAAAATAGAATGAATGAATATGGGTATGCTTGACAATGAACAGACCAGACTGCTAAAAAAATGTATGCATCTTCACTGAAAACAAAGAATAAGTATCGCTTGACTTTATGTGTACAAGATGTGTTAGGTTTGGGGATGGAAATGTAAGTTTGTTTGATAAGCTAAGGGTGGATCCAAGTTTGCACTTCCCCATTAAAACTAGAGATGTGGATCTGAATAAAAATGTGGGTGAAGCCTGACTGGGGAACATAATTCCAGGGCACAATGCGAAAAGACATGTAGGGGGAACTGTGTCCTCCAAGTTCAGGACCACTCTTACAAACTAAAGTTAAGCATCAGGTTGTTTGATTCATGCTATAGTAGTGTGGCATAGTAATGCCACAATTTAGAAATTCAGCATATTTTGAGAGAAAATTTTAAATTTACTCTTTTCTTTCTTCTTCAAAGGAATTCTGTCATCTATATTTTAGTTAATTAGTACTGATTATAAAATAAATATATTTATTCTTGTATTTCTACTTAAAATAAAGAGAATATTGTCTGCCTCTTTTTAACTTTTTCTCACAGAGAATATAATACTAATGCAGTGTTGAGATAAGTGGGTCAGTAAGCAAGTCCAGGTCTGCAGTGGTATGATAATCAGAAGCCCAGCACCTCTTGCCAGCATTTGCTTCTGCTATTGTGTGGGAGAAGCAAGTGTAAATGGAAGTCTCCTTGAAATAATCTCAAGATATAGCCCTTTAAGGAATGGAATTACTTTCGTAGCTTATAGCCAAATCTCATTTCATTTTAACTAGATAATATAAATCATCTAGAATTGTTTCCAATGTCTCTCTCAGAGAATTTTATTTTTTTCTCTCTGGAAATAATATCTTGACCACTATTAAGGAAATGTCAATGATTTTTTTTTTATGAATGTGTAAAATGCAAACTTTTCTCTTTCTGGAGCTAATGGTTTGCTGGTTATTGTTAGTTTATACATTGGTTTAGGAACTGTGGCTCTGTAAGAGTTAATATGAGTTTGGCACTTGAAGAGCAACTACACTAATACTTATGCATTATATGTAAAATAAGTTTCACATTTAAAATTTTCACTGAGACCAGAAATAGTTTTCTATCCTACTTCATAAGAAAAAAGTATATTCATCTTTATATTAAGAACAGTCTTTGTTGAGGAAAAATAAAGCTAATGCTAATATGTCAAAAATTTAAACTTCATTTGGTCATCATTTTCTCTTATATTTTGATTCATTGTTAATATATATTTTTCCAAGCCAGTGGTGTAACAAATATTCTCAGCAAATTGCCACAATCATAGGAAAAGAGCAAAGGAAACAAACAAAAAACTATAACACAAACACATAAATTAATCTGGAAGCTACATTTCTTATCAGGTAAATTAGAAGGTGTCTTAGTGTGTTAAAAGGAATCATGAGAATCATTGTAATTCGAAGCATACAAATCTGGTTTATTTTGGTTCATAGTTGTTTTATTCCCATTCTGGTTCAAATCAGTAACCAAAATAAACTGAGAGAACACGACCTTCTTTTAAATACTGAGTATCCTCCTATATGGCCTGAGACCGGTCTATTCTCAGGGTCTTAGGCCTGATATCAATGTCAAACGTTGTTTTCATCCCTTTAAGTAAGCATTAGAGTACTATGTCTCAACACAGTGCGTTAAAATAATCTATAATATGTTACTTTCCTAAAACAATATTCTTTTTGCATATGTTAAGTACACTGATTTATCAATGTTTTTTCTCAATTCTAACATTTGTCAGGAGGAATATAGTCAACCACATTACATATAAATATTTTGTACATCTTTGAAAGACAATATGCATTTTGAAATCATAGACAAATCAATGGTTCTCTTGGTAGTAATGTATTTAGGTAATTTGATGAATGGTTTTAAAGGATATAGTCTGTATTTATGGATAGTTAATATATTTGATTTTTTTTTTGGTCTATTTTTGAGCAGAAAGGTCTCCCTTTAGTCCCAGCTGGCATGGAGCTCACTCGGTAGACCAGGCTGGCCTTGAACTCACAGAGATCCACCTGCCTGTGCCTCATGAGTTCAAGGATTAAAGGCATTTGCCACCATGCCCAGCAATGCATTTGATATTTTACATAGCATGGCATTCTCCTCTGAGAACACTGAGATATGATAGAAAACACAAGGAACCAAAATCTTCAGTCTTGAGAAAATGAAAAGCATTTTCTTTTTTATTGATGTTTTGTATATTTCATACAACATTTCTCAGTCCCGTTTAGAGTCTTTCCCCTTTCCATGTCCCCACCCCACCCAAGTTCATTCATTCTGCCATACATGCCAAGTTCAGGCATTCTGCCATACATGTCTCAGTCTTTTTAAAGTTTTTCTTTGCAGAGGGTTATTGATTTGTGCAGAAGATTACTGTTTCCATCAGGTCTACCCTGTCCTGTTGTTGTTCTCCCGCTCCAATGTCTCTTGCGCAAAATGATGCCATATAGATGGGACTGAATCCTCGCAAAAATTATGCTGTCTGAAAGTAAGCTGTATATTAATTCAAATACGATGTTTAGGAATTCACTATTTTCCCTTTAATTTTAATCAAATCTAAAATATGCACATACCTGTACATCCCATCTATCGATACATAATTAAAGATCTGAAAATAAGTGTTAGATTCTAGAGTCCNGGACCACATATTACAAAAGAGTTCAACATTGGCGTAATAATTTAAGGAAATGCAAGAAATTAAACCACTTTAAGAATATCATTTACTCTGAGAATCCTGGCTAGGATCATGAAAACAAAACATACCAAAATCACAACTGCTGATATTCAACAACCCTATGGAAAGCAGTGTGGAGAACCCTTAAAAGACTCAAAATGAGCCTACCACCACCTCACCCAGTCATACCACTCCTGGGGATATACCCACAAGACTCATCCCACCCACTGCAGAAGTACATGCACAGCCCATGTTTATTGCTGCTCTTGTCACAGTAGTGAAGAGCTGGAACCAACCCAAGTGCTCCTCAACTGACAAGTGGATAAAAAAATATGTGGTACAACTACCCAATGGAGTTCTATGCAACAGTAAAGAAAGATAGCATCCAAGCCCCCACAACTGTAAAGGCTCCTTGCCTCCAACTGGGATAATCTGCCGAAGAGAGCGATAAGGCTCTTCTGTTGAAGACCTGATATAACATGGGAAAGATGTATGGACGTACCGAACTTGCAAGTATACAGCTGGCCTCTGGAATACCAGACAGCGTTACCAAAGGACACTAAAACAAATAAAGAAAAATATAGGTCTCCTTGAGTCAAGCAAGAACTCCTCCGTCAGCACCAGCTACACCTCATCTGCCTGGAATACTGTGCAGCAGTGGCAGGCCTACGTCCTGGTATATCCCAAATCTATTGGCTATTAGCTCTCTCCTTTAGGAATAACCCACAGCTGATGGCACAAGCTTACACCCTCTAACGGTTAGGAGTTGTTATAAACCACATGAAGATCCTGCCATACTCTAACAGAAGAAAATGTAATCATAGAATTAACATACACATAACCACCATTTGTGTACTATCAACCAGAACCTACACCATAAAATTAGTACTGTTTAAATACCTATATATTATGTTGTGTGCTTCATATAGTAGGATCAGAAAAGGCTATACTTTACCATAAGTTTAAAATACCTACAATACTATCAATTGCCTGTGCTTATCGTAAGCGTCAGCAAGGTTATGAACTGGACAAGCTGGCAGCAGCCCATGAAAGAAAAACCAGCCAGAACTGACTAGAGAGCAAGACATCAGCTCCAGAGAAAAGTAGAGTGTTTTGCTTCTCATCCACTTTTGCCCCTTTTCTAACCCTTTTCAATCTGCCGAAGAGGGGGGCATGGTAGAACGTAAGGGCTTCAATTGGGGTTAATGCTGAAACTACAACAATATAAACATGGCAATCTCATTTTGATCAATTTAATTGAACATACAAACCCCCCTGGTGGTGGTGGGACCCATGAGCTGTGTGGGTTCTGGGCACCAACTGCTTGCAAATTGGTTCTTACATGACGGATGCTTGTACTCACAAAATATATCACTTATTGTTAAAAAAAATGAAAAACAAAACAAAAGCAGAGCAAAGATGCAGAAAACTTATGGCAGAATGCATGATCTGGGATGGTAGGGGTGGCGCGTGGGGAAGGGAGGGGGAATTATGCCTGAACTGATTTGGAAGATGATGTATGAAATCACAAAGCATCAATAAAAAAAAAAAAAAAAGAAAAGATAGCATAATGAACTTTGCAGGTAACATGGTTGGAAACTAGAAGATATGATGCTGAGTGAAGTAACATAGCCCCAAAGAAATAAACGGGGAATGGATTACCTCATTTATGGATGCTATCACCAAACACCCAGTTGTAAGGCAAACAGAACAACATTAATCTGAAAGCAACTGTTGTATCATAATGTGAATCCCTTAATGGTTTTAGAATTAATTTACCACTTAATTTTCAGACTTTGCAATTATGTATGCGAAGCTGAGGTGGGATGTAGCATATTCTTTTTAGAGTGATATGAAAATAAAGGAGAAAAGGTTGAATTCTTAACATCGTTTGTTGAATTAATATACAGCTTATTTCAGACAGCATAATTTTCGAGATATACAGTCACCATATCTAATGCATCATTTGAGCACGAGACACTTGGGGGGAGACAAACAACAAACCGGCACGGGCTATCCGACTGATAGGAACAGTACTCTTCTGCGCCACTCAATAAGCCCTCGATGAACAAACTTTAAAAAAGACTGAGACATGTATGGCAGATGACCTGAACTTGGCATGTACTGGCAGAATGATGAAACCTTGGGTGGGGGTGGGGACATCGGAAAGGGAAGACTCTAACGGGACTGAGAAATCGTTTGTATAGAAATATACAAACATCAATAAAAAAGAAAATGCTTTTTCATTTTCCAAGACTGAAGATGTTTGGTTCCTTGTAGTTTTTTCATATCGTCTCAGTGTTCTCAGAGTAGAATGCCATGCTATGAAAAATAAATGATGTGCTGGCATGGTGGCAAATGCCTTAACTCCTTGAACTCATTGAGGCACACAGGCAGGTGTGATCCTGTGAGTTCAACGTCAGCCTGTCTACCGATGAGCGTCCATGCCAGCTTGGGACTAAAGGAGACCTTTCTCAAATGCCAAAAATAGACCAAAAGAATCATCAAAATATATTAACTATCCATAAATACAGACTATATCCTTTAAAACCATTCATCAATTACCTAAATACATTACTACCAAGAGAACCATTGATTTGTCTATGATTTCAAAAGCATATTGTCCGTTTCAAAGATGTACAAAAGTATTTATATGTAATGTGGTTGGACGATATATTCCCCCCTGACAAATGTTAGAATTGAGAAAAAACATTGATAAATCAGTGTACTTAACATATGCAAAAAGACATATTGTTTTAGGAAAGTAACATATTATAGATTATTTTAACGCACTGTGTTGAGACATAGTACTCTAATGCTTACTTAAAGGGATGAAAACAACGTTTGACACATATAGATTTATTTGTGCTCTTTTTTTTTTTTAATGTAGGCGCCCAGGGCTATAAACTTCCCTCTGAGGACTGCTTTTAAGGTGTACCATAGGTTTTGTTGTGTTGTATTGTCATTGACCTTTGGTTCTAGGAATGCTTTTTCTTTCTTTCTTTCTCTCTTTCTTTCTTTCTCTCTCTCTCTGTCTCTCTTTCTTTCTCTCTCTCTCTCTCTCTCTCTCTCTTTCTCTCTCTCTCTCTTCCTTCCTTCCTTGACCCATTCACTATTCAGGAGTGTGTTGTTTAGTCTCCATATGTTCTTGTAGATAGTAGGGCTTTTTCTGCTGTTGATACTGAGCTTTATTGCACTGTGGTATGATAGAATGGATGAAATTATCTCTATCCTTTTGTATGTGTTGAGTTTTTTTCTGTGTCTCAATATGTGGTCGATTTTGGAGAATGTTCCATCTTGTGCCGAGTAGAAAATATTTTCTCTGTTATTTGGGTGGAATATCCAGTAGATGTCTGTGAGGTCCATTTGGTGTAGTGTATTGTTCAGTTCAGAAGTCTGTTTATTCTTTTTCCAGTTGACCTATCCATAGGGCTCAGTGTGGTATTGAAATCCCCCACTATTTTTGTACTTGGATTAATCTGTGCTTTGTGGTCCTCCAGAATTGTGCTCATAAAGATTGGTGCACCAGAGTTTGGTGCATAAACATTTATGATTGTAAAATCTTCATGGTTAATTGTTCCTTTGGTAAGGACGTAATGGTCCTCTTTGTCTCTTGTGATTAATTTTACTCTAAGGTCTATTTTGTCTGATATTAGAATAGCAACTCCTGCTTGCTTTTTGATACCATTTGCTAAGAATATTTTTTTCCATCCTTTCACTTTAATTTGGTGTCTGTCTTTGAGGGTAAGATGGGTTTCCTCTAGACTGCATAAAGATGGATTTTGTTTCCTAATTTGTCTTTGCCTTTTGATTTGGGAGTTTAGACCATTAATACTTAAGGTTATTATTGAGAGATGTGTGTTGCTTCCTTTCACCTTATTTTCTGCTTGCATATTTGGTCTTGATTTGTATTTCTGCAGTTATGCTTTTAATAATTTCTCTCTAGTTGCTTGGGCATAGTTGCTCTTTTCCTCTGTCCTTTGACTTGCTTTGAGTATTTTCTGAAGGGTTTGTTTTCTGGACATGAATTCTTTCAGGTTGTTTATGCCATGAGAGCTTTTTCTTTCTTCTTCAACTATAATCAATATTTTTGCTGGGTATAATAATCTGGGTTTGGGACTGGAGAGATGGTTCAGCAGTTAAGAGCACTGACTGCTCTTGGATAGGACCTGGGTTTGACTCCCAGCACCCACATGACGGCTAAGAACTGTCTTTAAGCTGGGTGTGGTGGCACACACCTTTAATCCCAGCACTCCAGAGGCAGAGGCAGAGGCAGGTGGATCTCTGTGAGTTCAAGGCCAGCCTGGTCTACAGAGGGACTTCTAGGCCAGCTGAGGCTATAGGGAGACCCAGTCTCAAAAAGATAAAAATAAATAAATAAATAAATAAATAAATAAATAAATAAATAAATTTATAAAAAATAATCTGGGTTGGCATCTATAGTCCTTTACCACTGGGAATACTTTGGTCCACATTCTTCTGGCTTTCATAATTTACACTGAGAAGTCAGCTGTAATTCTGATGGGCTTTCCCTTTATATGTAACTTCTCGTTTTTCTCTTGTGGCTTTCAGTATTTTGTCTTTGTTTTGAGTGTCTATTGTTTTAACTATGATATGGCATGGGGAATTTCTTTTCTGGTCTTGTTTATTTGATGTTCTCTGTGTTTCTTGTATTTGTATGGGTTTGTCTTTTTTAGTTTGGGGAAATTTTCTTCCATTATTCTGTTGGAGATCTGATCAATACCTTTGTCTTGGGATTCTTCTTCCTCTATCCCTATGATGCAGAGGTTTGGTCTTTTCATTTCCTAATTGCTCCACTCTTGGGGTGTTTTTGTGTTTTTTAATTTTTCATAATCTTTACTTGAACATTTTAGTTTT
>VZQC01003914.1:0-215817 GCA_009823505.1 Rhizomys pruinosus | reverse complement strand
GTAGCACTTTGTGCTGGATATGGACCTGTGGGTCACAGCCTAGGGCGAGATAAAGATTGTTCATCTCTCAGTACCTAAGTTACTTTGCTACACCTCTCTCCAGATTCATCTCCTCTATTATTTAATCAAAAACTCTGTCTTCTACTGAGCTGTGTTCTGTGACAAATGGAAGCTTGGGTGTGGCAGTGCACATGTGTAAACCCAACATTTGGGAAGTTAAGGCAGAAGTTCAAGGTAAGTCTGGGTTTGGGTTGTATGGTGAGCCTCTGGATACACATACAGAGAGACAGAAAGAGACAGAGAGAGAGGCAGAGTCAGACAGAAACTGAGGTAGAGAATGTGTGTGTGTATTAGAGAGAGAGAGAGAGAGAGAGAGAGAGAGAGAGAGAGAGAGAGAAAGAGAGAGAGAGAAAGAGAGAGAGAGAATGAATGAGAGTCTTTCTTAAGAAGCTTATCATCTTGGGGCTGGAGAGATGGCCTAGAGGTTAAGAGCGCCAACTGCTCTTGCAGAGGACCCGGGTTCGATCCCCAGCATCCACATGGTGGCTGAGAACGGTCTTTAACTCCAGTTCCAGGGGAATCCACCACCTCTTCTGACCTCCGCAGCATTGCACAACACAGGTGCACAAACCTACATGCAGAATTCATTCACATAAAAAAATAAATAAAAAAGCTTATCATCTAATGTTCTGCATATTAAGAGTCATCCTATTTATAACTGATGGTGTAAGCCAAGAAATATATAGATACCTTCACAAGCAAAAACATTTTAGGGGGAGGAGAGATGACTTGGGGGTTAAGGACACTGCCTACTTGTTAGTATAAAATATCATTTCCTGAACACAGTAGGTATGGTCATTATAGCTCCACTTGTGCCCATGCTATCCTGCCAGTGCTGCTGAATACAGGATGAAAATGAAGCGCCCTCAGAACCTCTAAACCTGAGGATATCACTTATAAACACAAACAGGGCAGCAGCAGAGCATGGGAGTTATCTACATGATCCTGGTCCTCAGTTTGTCAGATCCCAAGTGAGCTTCAAATGGAACTGTTGGCATCATCACATGTACACTGGGTTATTTGTTGGTTTAATAAACACACAAGGAGCACATCCTATGGACTAGGTACATAAGAGACAATTGTTCAAATCTAAATAAGATGGTGTTCTACTTCTTTACAGTTTGCATCCAAGAAGGAAAGTCAGAAAAAATAAAATCAAAATGATCTAAATCCCCTGGGAGCTTTTCAAAAAATATCTGATGCTGTATGTCTCATCTCAAGGGCTTTGGCTACATTGATCGAGTCAGGAGACCCTGGGTATCCAATAGTTTCTGACCTCCCTTGGTGGTTTTGCCAAATTGGTGAAGTATTGATGACAGGTAGTTGAGGAGGGCAGAGGGAGGCATGTTCTTTGGGATAAAGGAGGAAGAACTGCTGCAGGGATGTGGACAGTTGGCTTGGAAGGAGCAGAAGAGTTGACTAGGAAGGAAGGGGAGGGAGATAGCTGAGAGGTAAGCAAGGCGTTGCTGCTGCCCCAGACTCCAGACTGGAAAGGCAGGTCATTTTTTTTAACTTATGGCCCAGTCCCTGTGTAATTATAGACAATATAAACTTTCCATGTCTTAGTCTCTCTTCCAGTCAAATATTACTAATGAAGCCTGCTTTACTGTGGAGGATCAAACAAGGTGAGGAAAAACAAAGAGAAATACATTAGTAATCACTGGGGGAAAATAACACATTAAATACTTCATACCAAATTTATTCAACTTCTTTGGAAAAAGAAGTATTTTTCTTAAGTCAACATTTTAGATAACTGAAGTTTGATCTTTTGAGATATAAACATTTTATTTTCATCAGCAAAAAGCATGTAATGTTCTCTAAGATATAATATCACTTGCAACTATGGCTTTATGAACAGAGAACCCTGGATAAGAAAATCTCTTCTTTTTCTCCTGTCTTCAGGACTTGGTGTAGATATCAAACACTGATCTATGCCCTAATGCAGTAGTTCCCAGGACTGTTGAGAAAGATAGAGATTTACAATGTAGAGAATAGGATTGGAGTTCTTAGGTCTGTTTTTCACGTTTTCTATTCTCTTACTATTTAGATATAAGCTATTAAATCTCATCATTAATCTGCAGTCTTCTAATTTTCTGTTACTTACCTAGACTGGAAAACCAGAAAACCAATGTTAAGATGGTTTTAACTAAGACTTGATGGACTCTGACAGAATGCAGCCATTGGCAGCCCCAGCAGTAGGTCTGGTCCAAGAAGTATCACCTGTGGTGGTCACACCCCATGAATCCTGTGAGTTAGAGTATACAGGAGACCAGGCATATGCACTTTTCAGCTGGTGCATATTTCTGCAGGTGTCTTGGCACTTTCACTTGGCTTTCTGTGCCCAACACTGGCATAGATGTTAAGATTGAGGCAGCTGCCTGGGTTTTCTCTCTGGAAGGTCAAGGATTATTCCTGGGGATTCTTTCTTGTTCCTAGCTACTGACCAGAGACTTTTAATATCTCTTAACCACGTTAGCAGGGGAATTTTGTCCTTGTCATCTGGTTTTGGATGCTTGTTGCCAAAAGATTCTATTTGTGAAGGAGGAAAGAAAGATAGACAGGATCAGATGGTAAAGGCAAATCTTGAAGCTAATACAAGTGGGCAGGAGGCAGGGTCCCGTGTGGGAGGGGCATGGACAGCAAGGGGTGGACGTACTCAAGAGTGTCAGTGGTTGAAGATGCAGCTCAGTGGTAGAGTGAATGCCTAGTGTAAGCATTTGCAAAGTCATGGTTTCTGTTCCTGGAATAAAGTGGGGGAAATATCAAGACTGGGAGATGAATGGGGAAGAGAGAATCTCTTAGAAGGGGAAAGTGATGGAGACGGGCCAAAGACTGAGATTCACACTAGCATCATCATGTCATTACGAACTCTGTGTTTTCCAAGAGGCACTGACTTGCTGTCATCCCATTAGTATTCAAGTATTATGACCATTGCAGGTGGCAGCTTCTGGAGTCAGTCACACTGCTGGAGCTGCCAACATCTGTATTCTGTCAGCAGCCACCATGGATGGATGCATAGAGCATAGATTTCCAAATAAGAGCCCAAGTGCTTCTCGCACTGCTGCCTGCTGTGCCCGTCCTTACTGTGCTTGTTTCTTCTTCCCTCCATAGGTCCGTGGCTGGATTGGATAAGGAGGCAGACCTGGTACACATGGAAGTGCGGACTGCAGATGGATGTAAGTGGAGTTAGGGAGCAGGCCAGGCCCACAGCTGCGCCTGTGGTCTCTCTCCTCCCCAGATTTGCATTTTAATGGCTTGGGAAGATGAAAAGCCCTGAGTTCCATTACTGCCTTATCCATCCTTATTTCCCAGAGTGGAGGAAGAGACTTTGGGTCCCAGGGGAGACATTTTATTGAAATAAGCTCTCAGGAATGAATTTTCTGAGGATGTAAGTTAATGTGGTGAATTTTGAGGCTCCTGTTAGTAATTTCCTTAGCGTCTTCAGTGTAATTCCAATACTGGCCCACATAGCTCACCATGGCATTTTACATTCACATGGCGAATTGCAGGGCTGCTTGACTTAACAAATGAACCTTGTGCTTGGCTAAGCTTCCCAGAAAAACTAACAAGGCAGTTATTTGCAAATTTCATTTATCTATTGGGCAGATATTTGGGAGTGGCCTGCTATGTGTCAGGCTCTGTTCTTGACCCTAGAGATATAGTGGTAAGTCTTCTATTGATCCTGCAAACAAAAGGTTCAATTCCAAGAATGTAACTCTAAGAGTTTAAGCATATAACCTTCTTCGATGTTTGATTTATTCTTTGAGAATTTCATGCATGTCTACAATGATATATAATCTTATCCATCCCATAATTCTTCCCTTGTATTCTCCTGGATTTCCCTCCAAACACGTCCCTCTCCCAATTTCATACCTTCTTTTTCTTTTTTTTTTTAATAACCCAGCCCACTGCATCCAGTTACTGATGCACATATGTCCTTGAATGTGGGCTGATTACTGGTGCATGGGCGATCTACCCATGACCATACTCACAGAGATATTTTTCCTCCCCCAGCAGCTATTGGCTCCTCAGTAAGTGGTAAGACCTCATGAGCTCTCCTCCCCCTCCACCACCAGGGCTCAGGGAACATCTTAGAAGAGGAGGCAGAAAAGATATAAAAGCTAGAGGACAGAGATGGGGTGTGAAATGCTCTCCTCTGGACATGACATGGTGAAAGAACTCATATCAGCTATGATCGCCTGCACAAGACGTGACGAGGATGAAGACAACCAAAATGCATCTCCTTTGTACCTTGTTTAGCTATATTCACCTTACACAGACTGTGTCACACTGCCAGCAGCATGTGACGTTCCAGAATTGATCCTATTTGAAGGACTCTTCGTCATCAAAAGAAAACTAAAATAAACTTACATATTTTATTCCAATATATTGAACCCGCTCAAACACCTGCTTGCGAGTTGGGTTCAGCGCTCTAATAACCTTTCCTTGTGAAAGCAGAAAGCACAATGCTTCACTTCTTGGGTTTCAGTTCCCCCTCAGACTTGAGAATGTTCTCCATGCCCTGCTCACCTCAGAAGGTTCTGGGGGTGACCAAATAGTAGAGGAATGGTACAGAAGCTATGAAATGTATGATCTTGTAAGCAGATTCTGTTTTGACCTGCTGAGTCATTCAGAATTCATTAAGTAAAAGTACATGTACTTTCTGCAGGGGAAATCTGTGCAAGGCTGACCACAGATGCCTGCCAGGAAATGCATAGTTCAGAGGATATGTTTTATTTGTTTTGTTTCTCTTTATAAAATGTTAGAAGGCAATCTGCATTTGTTAATAGGTGTTTGGCACTCTGCCTGCCTCCTCCCTTCTCCATTTCCTCTCAGCCCTCCTTTTGCTCTTCCTTCCTTCCTTCCTTCCTTCCTTCCTTCCTTCCTTCCTTCCTTCCTTCTTCCCTCTCTCTTTCTTTCTCTTTCCTCTCTCACACATATATACACACACATTTAATCCTTGACTAATTATAATCTCTGAGCGATTTTTAACACATACTCTTTTTAGTCTGTTTTTTCAATGCAAGATTTCTTTGAGACCTAAGGAGATAATGTCACATTACAGTCATTAATCATGAAGGTGGTCAACAACTAGAAAGTTGTATGATATGACTTTTTAAAAAATATTTCATTTATTTATTTATTTATGTGTATGAATGTACTGTCTGCATGCAGGTCTGTGCACCCATGTCGTGCAGTGCCGCGGAGGTCAGAAGAGGGTGTCGGATTCCCCTGGAACTGGAGTTCTCCTGGAATTGGAGTTACAGACGGTTCTCAGCTGCCATGTGGGTGCTGGGATCAAACCCGGGTCCTCTGCAAAAGCGGTCAGCTCTCTTAACCACTAGGCCATCTCTCCAGTCCATGATATGACTCTTAATTCTGAGAAAGAAGCCAGGAAGAGAGGAAGAAAGGGGAGTTTGGAAAAGGAGTGAGAAGGTCCAGAGCTGATCTTAGAAAATGACCTATAGGCCAGTTTCCAAAAGAACAGATTTGGCTTGTTTTGTGTCAAACTTTTAAATGTATACATATATATGCATATATATGTATATATTTAAAAGTCTTAGTATTTTGAAGTTGGGCAAAGCTATACAGGATAGTTTAACATCTTAACCAGTGTCCATCATAGTTAATGATAAAATATTGAAAGGCAGGAAAAAGCTAGAGAAATTCACTCTTATCAGTGCTGTTTAACACCATGCTGAAAGTCTTAGCCACTACAATAAAGTGAGAAAGCTGAAGTGCATTTAACAGAGATATTCTCTCCCAATGGCTGTTTGCGTGTAAACCTATGCCACACATGAACTTCCTAGCATTCATAAGTGAGTCAATACAGTTGCAGCCCATAAGATTTCATTCAGAAATGGATATTAACTGGTTTTGGAACAATTATGTGTAAAGAATAAAATTATAAACCTGTCAGAAGACAATCTAAAAGAATATCTTCATGACCTTGGGTGGACAAAGAGTTCAATATAGATATGTAACATTGAGAAAAAAATAGATAAAATAATTGCAAAGTTGGGTTTCATCAAAATTAAAAATATGTTCTCTTAAAATTAGACAGTATAACAGAAAATATTTGCAAATTACTTACTCAACAAAGGATTTTTTAGCTACCAATATATATAAAAAAAATCTCAAAATAACAATGCCAAACAAACACCCCTCCCCCAAATTAAATATCCTTTTTTTGGAAAAAAAAAGATGGAGAAATTCTAAACACAATATTGAGCAAAGATGATAAATTGCAGATAATAAATAAGTATATAAAACAACGCTTGGGGCTGGAGAGATAGCCTAGCAGTTAAGAGCGCAGACCGCTCTTGCAGAGGACTCGGGATCGATCCCCAGCACCCACATGGCGGCCGAGAACCGTCTGAAACTCCAATTCCAGGAGAACTCCAGTTCCAGGGGAATCCGACACCCTCTTCTGACCTCCGCGGCATTGCACGACACGGGTGCCCAAACTTGCATGCAGGCAGTACATTCATACACATACAGAAATAAAAAAAAATAAAAAAAAAAAAAAACCCAATGCTTAATATCTTTAGACACCAGAGAAATATAAATTAAAACTATGGGATATATAACTGCATACAAGTCCTATTGGGATCACTAAAATAACAGTATTACCACATGCTTCCAAGTATGCAAACAAATAAAACATACTGTGGGAATGAAAACTGTTTCAGCCATTTTGGAAAAAAAATACTTTGGCTATATTTTACAAATTGAGGTATCTTATGATTCAGCAACACAACTTCTACACATTTAACCTATAAAAATAAAAAATATATAGTCGCATAAAAATTCTGTGTGAATGTCTGTAGCAAATTAATAATGATCATTCAAACTCAAAACAGCCTAATTATTCTTCAGTGATGAATGGATTTTATGAATGGGTCCATCCATAGAATAGACTATTATTTAGTACTATTGATATTTCAATAACACTGATTAATTTCAAAGACATTATATTGAGTGAATAAACTACTCTTAAATGGTTACATGTTATATATTTCCATTTATATGGTCTTATGTTACTGTAGGTCTAGAGGGATAGAAAATATATTAGCTGCTTCTAAGGTATAGAAAATATTTTATAAGAAAGTGCTACATGAAAGAAAATTTTCTATTTGTTTAATTGTTGTGAGGCCCGATTGAAATTATGGGGATCCATATATGTATATGTGTGTATGTGTGCATTCTTTCTCACATAAGTTCAAGTATACAGATTTAACAACAAAGTCCACTTACCTTTCTGTTGTGTGATAAAACACTCTGATCAAAAACAGTTTAAGGAAAAGGTTCATTTTGGCTTACTGTTCTAGAGAGATAGAGTCCATCCTTGTTGGGGCGTCTTGGCATGCATGCAGGGGCAGGAGGTCTGCTCATCACATTTCATTTGCAAGCAGGAAGCAGAGAGTGAGAGAGAGGGAAGTAGGGTGCAGTTATTAACCCTCAAAGTCCACCCCCAGTGACATACTTCCTTCCACAAGACTTAACCTTCTAAAGGTCCCAAAACTCCTGCAACAGTACCACCAGCTGGGGACCAAATATTCAGATACATGATGCTGTGAGGGACACTTCTCATTCAAACCAATACTCCATGTAGTCACTGTGAAAATGAGTCCATATCAAAAATGATTTTAGAGTCTAGAGAGATGATGACTCAACAATAATGAGTGTTTGCTGATCTTCTAGAGGACTCCACTTTGGTTCCCAGTACCCATGTTAGGTGGCTCAGAGCCACCATTAACCCCAACTTCTTGATATCTACTCTCCTGGCTGCCTTGGGCATCCACATGCATGTGGCATGCACATACATGCAGGATAGACACGTACATAAATAAAAATCCCAAAGTTAGGGTTTATGGTAAAAAATGGGCTTTCTTAGCTTCCAGTTCTATAATACTTCCTACCCTTTCTCATTCACCCATGCATTCATTCATCTGCCCATTTCTCCTTTTATCCAATAAGTAGTTTTGTGAAATGTAAATATGTCAAGCACTGAAGCAAAATAGAGGTGACTGTGATTGCTTTCAGACTTTGTGCTTAGATGTAGGTGGCTGCGATACTATTCCTTTAATTGGGGGAATATGTAAACTTGTTACAGAGATTGAAAAGTATTGAAATTATCCTTACTGAAACTGACAAGCACATTTGATATAGAACTAGTTCCACACTACACTGAATTGAAAAACACGTGTGACATTAATAACCTAAGTAAAGTAAGGGAAAGTTCTCAGAAAGAAAAGGCATCTATCTGATTTGGTCTGATAAGGGATGAGGGGATTTTATGAAAGTATTTGGGGTAGAGAGAAGAAACCACCAGGTTCCCAGAATCAAGAGAGATGGTGTGTGCAAGGCTCCAGGCCTTGGAAAAGAGTGAAGGGAGATAGCTAGCTTGTAGGGGCCAGTTTAGTCCTCAGAAGCAACTTGTGGGTAGCTTTTTAAAAAAAGTTTTTTTAATTTATTTTTGTATGTGTATGAGTGTACTGTCTGCATGTAGGTTTGTGCACCCGTATCGTGCAATGCCACAGAGGTCAGAAGAGGGTGTTGGATTCCCCTGGAACTGGAGTTCTCCTGGAATTGGAGTTACAGACGGTTCTTAGCCGCCATGTGGGTGCTGGGGATCGAACCCGGGTTCTCTGCAAGAGCAGTCAGTGCTCTTAACCGCTAGGCTATCTCTCCAGCCCTGTTGGTAGCTTTTAAAGTCATAATCCACACATTCACTATAAGCTATCTATGGCTATTCTTGTCCATGTGTCATAATAAAGTTTCATGTATGATACAGCTGTGATTTCCCTAGTTGTAACCTCAGATATGGATTCTATCAGAGTAATTTTAAGTTCCCTCCTACTTGCCCTTTCTATTTGTTTATTTTGTGTTTAAAATACAGTAGCTAACAGATGAAAAGCCAGAGCTCATTCCTGTCTGCTTAGATTCTGTCCTGTCTTGGGAACATGAGGCGGTTAGGTTTCATCTCCAGCAGCCCCAACGGTAACTTGACATATAACTCCTGGGATGATGCTGAGAGACAGAGAAGGAAGCTGGTTTCTTGTGGCCTCTCATGAGTTTGGTGGTAGAGCAGATCAGAGAGACTATCCATGAGCAATGAGGCTAGGCATTATCCTGCATCTGACCCTTTAAGAACAACGCTGTGGTCAAATAGGCTTATGTTACCCCTGTAGGGATTTTTTTTCCCTGCTTGTCTGCATTGGGCATGATGATTCTGCTGCATTATCTTCCAACACAGAGAGGACCTCAAATAGTGTGGGAGCAGATTCACCAAGTCCCAGTAGAAGTTCAATTGCTCTGAACCTGGAGTTTGCATCAGCAGCCATGCCACACCATCTCACTTGCTCCATCTCCATGGAAGAATAAATAGATGGGAAGACTAGACAAGAAGGAATCTATATTCTAATCTTAGTTTTCCCACTGCAGAGTAGTGTGGCCCAGGGAAGCAATTAAACCTATGTAGCTTCCTTTTCTATCACTGTAAAAATTAAAGAGAATTAATGTCTTATTTATTCATTTAGAGAACAGAAATAAGATAGTCTCACAAAAGGACAATTAATCTTGTAATCTATGTAGTTCCTAGAGCAAGAAAGGGATACTGACATCCATATGAACACCAATATAGACACTGGCATTTCCTCTGTATTATTAATGCATTCACAACTGAATAAGATTTGAGATTCTACACCTTTAACACGGACATTTCATTTGAGAGATTGGAAAACACATAATCCATATTTCAGGCATGCCCTTGAGTGCTGCCTCTGATGAGACACTGTACCACACTGTGCTGTCAGGTATGTACAAGAAAACAGGAATATGTACTGAGTAGCTCACGGGGGCATGGTGCAACATGACAGGCTGAAGGCCAGAGAAATGTTAATGAAAGTTTCATGGAGACCATGCTATGAGAAAGGAAAGTTTTCCAATTGCTTAAGAGTGACAGAAAGCTTCATAAACACCACGTCTAAGTTCCATATTGTGGGATGGATTAGGTTTGACCAAGATAATGGTAGAAATGGGAGGATTAATGGGAGTGGGAGGGTTATACAGCAGTTGTGTTGTTCATAATGGCAGCCATTGAATTAGAGGTGGTTATGGAGTCCTTGAAGTGTGCTGTACAGATAGCAGTGTGCTTTAAACATAAAAAAAATGCATCAGAGGCCAAAGATTTACTATGAATAAAATGATGAAAAACGAAACCTGAAGTAATTTTACATGAGTAATATGATAAAATATTCTTGGATGTATTATGTTAAATAAAGCACATAGAATCGCTTCTCGGCCTTTTGGCTAAGATCAAGTGTAGTATCTGTTCTTATCAGTTTAATATCTGATATGTACTCTATCCGAGGACAATATATTAAATGGATTTTTGGAAATAGGAGTTGGAGTAGGAGCTTGCTCCGTCCACTCCACGCATCGACCTGGTATTGCAGTACCTCCAGGAACGGTGCACCCCCCTTTGGGGGAAAAAAAAATAAAGCACATAGAATGAATTTTGCTTTTCTGTGTTTTAAGTATGGCTGCTGCAAATTTTAAGGGGTCATTTGTGGGGCGTATCATGCCTCTGTTGGATGGCACTGACTTACACAGATAGAGCCCCTGCAGCAGTGGGCCGACGGGATGACGTGGCCTTGACAGCCCTGGCTCTAACTCAGGCTCCTGCAAGCTGGAGTAAGCTCAGCATAAGTTGATCCTTTCATTATTTAGATATAGGAATCTCCATTCTATCAAGGTCCTGCTCCACCTCTTTTGAGTTAGACTTCCAAAGGAAGCTACACGCACTGAATTATCTCTTGCTTTGGCAGAATTTAAACTAGGTCAAGCCAACCAGTTTGGTTAATGGCAGTGTGAGTTTTTTCCTGCTAAGAGACTCAGGTTTTAAATACCCTTCTCCCATTTCCTTCTGCATCTTTTCTGAATGATTTCTCTGTGTTCTTTCTGTCTCTCTGATACAGTTACTTGGTTTCAGACAGATACAGAGGCAGACACACACACACACACACACACACACACACACACACTTCCTCTATCCAAGAGGAACTTGAATGTCAGTGGACTTTTTAACTTGGTGATAGGAGATGTTTTGTTTTTTTATTTTTGGTCTTTTTAAGACAGGGTCTCCCTGTAGCTCCAGCTGTCCTGGAATTTGCTCTGTAGACCAGGCTGGCCTTGAACTCACAAAGATCCGCCTGCCTCTGCCTCCCAAGTGCTAGGATTAAAGGTGTGCGCCACCATGCCTGGCTGGTGATAGGAGATGAATTTTGTAATTAACACTCCCATTTAGAAATTATTTCTTTCACCTTGGGCCAAATTCTTAGTCTTTCTATGAGTTTTCATCTAATACTTTATCTATTTGAACAAACATAAGAAGTATTTATATGACTTTTAATCAATTTGTTATCAAAGGTCTTGTTGAGCAAAATCGGCAATAAGGCAGATTTCAACTCAGCAAGGAACAGTTTTAAAAATGTCATATGTGATATTATGTTATAGTGAGATCTTCTTTACTGTTAATTCCCAAGTACAAACCAGAGGTCAGAAGTTCTTGAAAGGGATACTGTAGACCTATTCCAATATTTTGAAATGTTTATTCATTCCTGAAATTTCTTGAATCCAAATTATAGAAATATGAATGATATGATAAAATATTGTTGGATCAAACAAAACATTGAATGAATTTTTCTTTTCTGTTTATGCTTTAAATATGGCTACTGTAAAATTTGAAAGGTCATTTGTGGAAGACATCATACCTCTGCTGGATGCCACCAGCTTAGACTAATAGATTCAGTGTCCACACATTCCACTGACTCTTTTCCCCATTACATCATCAAGCCTCATTAGCCAATCACTGTGCTTTCTTTTTATATCATTGAAAAGTCCAATACTTTTTAGCAGAGTATTCCAAGCAGATGTAACTAATGTTTTTGGTTCACCAACTCAAATTTTTAGCCCTGCAGACTAAAATCCAGACTCTAGAAACATAGATTATTGACTCTCAAAGTACCTTACATTAGAGTCTAGTAGCTTGCTACAAATTCAAAAGTCAAGATGAAGGGGAAGTGAGAACTTAATATATCTGCAGAATGAGTGCCTTTGGTACAACTAGAGCAGGTACAGTACAATAAGCTCTGCTTTATGTATTGAGAATATAGGATTGTCTTTGATTTCAAAACTACTTCATATTTCTTTTTATGACATTAGAGGAGATAAAAGTTTCTTAAATTGTATCCTTTTTAATAACATGAACTAGAATGTAGGTTCTGGGCTAATTTTCAGAGCAATTTTGTTTGTATGTTTCAAATATATAACATTTAGGATAAAAGTGCTCATCAAAGGTACTTGGGTTGAAATCCCAGCTCTGCCATTAACTTACGTTCTCAACCATGAAACTTGGGCAACTTCCTAATCATCCAGTGCCTTCCTCTCTTCATTGGTGCCTGGGGGGATGATGATCTACTGAAGACTGTAGCTTCTTACTAGAGTATTGTATTAATTAAATAAGTTAATGCACATAGTTCACAGAACATTAACCATCCTAGAATGAGCACTCTAGAATATGCCCTTGTCATTGCTGTCCTCACCACAGTCACCATTATTGTCATATTATCACCAAATGCAGGGACGGGTTATTGGAAAGAGCCCTAATGGAGTTTCAAGAATCCTAAGATATTTGAGGTTGCCATGTCTGAATGTCTGTAACTTTACCAGATTTTCCTCTATGCCATAAGAAGGCAGAGATTGCTGAAATTTTCTGGTTTAGAGTTTCTCAAAAGCTTAAACGTCAGACTGGAGAAATGGCTCAGTGGTTAAGAGCACTGGCTGTTCTTGCAAAAGGACCTAGATTCAGGGGCTGGAGAGATGGCCTAGCGGTTAAGAGCGCCGACCGCTCTTGCAGAGGACCCGGGTTCGATCCCCAGCACCCACATGGCGGCCGAGAGCCGTCTGAAACTCCAGTTCCAGGAGAACTCCAGTTCCAGGGGAATCCGAGACCCTCTTCTGACCTCCGCGGCATTGCACGACACGGGTGCACAGACCTGCATGCAGACAGTACATTGATATACATACCGAAANAAAAAAGGACCTAGATTCAAATCCCAGCAGCCACATGGTGGCTAACAACCATTTATAACTTCAGTTCTAGGGGATCTGACACCCTCTGCTGACATCCACAGGCATTGCATGGCACTGGCGCACTATATGCATGCAAACAGTACAGTCATATACATAAAATAAAAAAAAATAAAATAAAATATTTGAAAAAGCTTAAGTCATGAGGTTTTAGTATCACTGTGCCTCTGGTGTTGCATTTAGGCCTTTGCATCAGTGCCGTGTCCTTTGGTGTGCACTGCTGGTAAGTAGGTTAAGCCTCACTTTCCAGTCAAGGACAGATGGGATTATGGAAGTTTAAGAACCTTCAGAGGTCCCTTGAATCTGCTTATTTTTATGTGTTTGCATTTGAGAGTAATATTGTTATTTAAAATAAACAGCTCCTGGGTATTTCTCAAGAAGAGACCTGAATTGCTGAATTTGCTTTTTGTTCACAATTTTAATTCACTTTTTCAACTTCTGACAATGTGTATATTACCCAAAGGGATGGAAGTTGAGCGAATCATAGAAAGTTCTTTTCTCTGAGGTCACCAGAGACATGATGTCTAAGAAGTTTGAATATTTAGTAATCTCAAAGGCAAAGCATAATCACAAGTCACCATATAATTCAGCATAACAAAAATGTATCGGCTTTTAATGTAATTCAATTCCATTTAACTAGTGCTTACTTGGGTTTTATAAAATCAGCCAAGGAGGGGAAAGATGGCTAAGACTTTAGTCCTGCTGGTAAAGCTTGGTTAAGGCTGCACTTGGTGTTTACTGTGGCATTTGTCAGTAGAGATGAATAGCTCACCTTGCTGAATAGGAAAATTTACGAGCTGCTTCCCTAAGCCCTACAAAACTCCTGACAGGGATGGAGCCTGCTTGGGAAGAAGTGAAGCTAAGGTCGTTAGACTTTCTTGGTGTCTCTGACCCTATTCCCCTGTTCTTGTACAACGATCCTAAGGCACACAAGAATATGCTGTCTCTGTCACTGGCATGGGAATCTTTTTGTGAATGTGAACTAGTGTTTTCTGTTTCTTAGAATGGCCAGGAGGATCTAAAACCTGTAGCTTCCCTATGTTCCTTGGTTTGGTGTAAAGAAATTAATCAGTCCATCCAAGGGTGCCGTTCTTGCCACATAAAGCTTGATCTAACATATATATGGCAGGGAGGATTTTAGGCTGCCCCACTTGAGATATGAGATGGCTGACCCTAAAGGTTCTGCTACAATACAGCCACTTTTAAATCGGGCCAGATATTCCAGAAGGAAGAAGCAGATCACTCTATTCATGGTACCAAGGCTGGGAGGGAGGCAGTGAGGAGAGGGGAGAGATTTTGACTTTTAGCTTTGTGGGTTGGAGAAGTGTCCACACCAGTTCTTTGAAATGCATCAAGAAGATAGTTTGCATAATAATAGAAACTAACCATTTAGGAAATCACTCCCGGTTTTCTCATACAGACATCAAAATGAGGTCTTCTGCAGTCTATTTTCTGGGTGTTTCACATAAGAGAAAGGAAAATTGGAGCTAAAGAATAATGGTGACCTACTATCATTCCTCCAGCACACAACTCAGCCACAAAGCCCATGGAGCTACCTACACTGAAATCCAGTACAATTTTCACTCACTTTTTCTAGAATTCCCTTCTTCACACAGCATCTTTTCCCATCCTAGCTAACCTCAAAGACCCTCTTAAAGACCTCTTAGGTTTGTTCATCTCAGATATGACTTTTCTGGTTTGAATATCCATAGTACCTAAAGAATGTCCGCAGTGGTATAAACACAGAATATGACTGTACTATAGGAACAGAAGTATAAGTTTTGCATCCCTGACAATAAAACAGAGAATTGTTTTTTATTAATTGAATATATGAGGGATAATCGAAATTAAGTCTCTTTTCTTATCTCTGCACAGTAAAAAGTGTAGCTGGTGTTTATTGATTTCTTTAAATATATTCACTATTGTGCTAAGCATTTTCCTCTGTCCTCTTCCTTAATGCTGGTGACAGTCTTAAGCTGGATATATCTTACAGATGAGATGTTCTGCTACTCAGCCAACAGCAGTCGAAACAGAGCAAGTCTGGAATGTGAACTCAGAGCTTTGTAGTTTCATAGGCCTCGCTCACAAATGCTATACTATGCTCCAAAGAGTGGAGTTGCTTTCTTCATCTAAGCATCTGCTATTACTAAAATCAAACAAGTGAAAAAAGCCATGCTTACTACAAACCTGTTTTAGGATTTTAAGTTATATGATAAATGTGTCCTTTTAGAATTCATCATGAATCTTTTAAACTGGTATACATCTTTATTTGGAGAGACGGTCATTATAGTTCCAACTTGAAGACTGTTGTGAATTGGAACTCTGAGACAAATTGTGTTTCCTGCTCTCCATTGACCCCCACAGTGTCCCTGTGGCCCTCAGCCATTTCCACTTGATATCCAGGTCTTCCAGAAAATTCACCTCCCCCATCCCCTCCCACATTGGGTTCTCCTCAGGAAATGGGGAACATGACACTCTATGTATAGTCTCTAAGCTTTGGAAAATAAGGCATTGAGATTTCTCATACATAAGTGTGGCTGAAGACTGCAAGGTCTCTGAATTTTAAGTGGATTTCAAAAACTCATTTTAGTGCTGTTGTCCTATTAAATTGGAACCTTTGATTCCATGCCGGGCAGCCACAAGTAGACAGAGCCAAGATGTAGGACGAGTTTGGCATAGTCTCCCACTTGCTAAGGGCCAAGGTTTAGGTAGGTGTAGATTTTATTTGGGGTGACCTTGAAAACACTTGATTATTTTGTCCATGTGTCCAAATGAGAAAGGGCATAGTAAATAGACAATTAGGAATGAGCCATTCTCTGAGGATGAGCAAGTGCCCCTCCCATGTGCATCTTTGATTACCAGTGTAAAGAGCTTTTTGAGACAGTGGCTGACAAGAAGGACACAGGTTGTCATGTCAACACTTGTGGTTTCTTTACATGTATTTACTGCAGCCTTTTGTTGCATTCTAGTGTTCTATTCAAGGAGCAAATTTGTAAGCCCGTGCATGTCCAAACACATCCCTGGTGGGCTGACAATGTATTCCAAAGCGTAGCCTGGGCTCTCTGCCTTCCACTCTCTTCTCAGCCAGAGTGGAAAGCTGGGCCACTCTTGGCTTCATTTATGAATAAAGACAGAGAGGACAGAGAGGAAGGGATGCTCAAGACATACTTCAACATTCTAGAAAGTTTGATCTTACCACATGGTGAGGGGCTGGGGAAAAAAAGGGTCTGTCACTTCCTTAGAGAGGTAGACCAAGATCAAATTACAGAGCAGAAATGCAAAGAAGTAGCTGTTGGCTCTCATTTGGACTATAGTCATTATTTGTTCACACAGTCTTGTCCTGTTCTATATTTGAAATTTAAATTAGTTATAAATTTTTAAGAATGAGAATACTTTGCATTATAAACTAAAGAGACATTTAGCATCTAAAAAACCCAGATGGTCTTACACTAGCAAGCCCATGATGAACGAAAGCTGAATAGCAGCATTCTACAAAGAAGTCCAGTATTTGCCTTTTTCAGTGATTCCTTCCCCTGAGACTGTGTACGGCCACCGCTGAGCATCTTAACACAGCTCGTTTCACTCTTACACGCTGTTTTCCTGGTGCCTTAGGTTTGTGAGTTTGTGAGATCAGTTGTTAAAGTTCTTATATTCTGTAGAAAAGTATTTAGGCCTTGTTGTAGGTAATCGTAACTACTGGTAGTTGAACACTGGGAGCAGAGGCTTTGATTTTAGACCTGAGTCTGGCTGTTTGACTTGAGCTTGTCTAGTTTCCAGAGAACATCCACACAAACCTTCATCTTGAGATGGGTACAGCAGGCAACACAGAGAAGTCTGTGTGCCAGGGAGCTGGGACCAGAAACACTTCAGAGGTAGAATTGTCCCCATTTTATAAGCTGCCTGGGGTTCATGAGATGTGGAAAAAAGCAGATGATGGGATGGAGAAAAATTAACCTGACCAGATTATGGTTGACAAAGCAAACAGAATTTACTCAAATATAGACATTCAGGAAGTAAGAGTTTAGAGTGCAAAATGAATTCATTTTCCACTGAAATATCTTTCTTTATTCAACAAGTATATTTTTAATATTTTATTTATTTTTACTTTATGTAATGAGTATATTGCTTGCTTGTACATTAGTAGACTCAAGTTGTGCAATGACCCTGGAGGTCTAAAGAGGGCATCAGATCCCCTGGAACTGGGGTTAGGATGGTTTGCTTGCTGCCATTTGAGTGCTTGGAATTAAACACTGATCCTCTGCAAGAACAGCCAGTGCTCTTAACTGGTGAGCCATCTCTAGTCCCAACAGGTGTAATGTTTATAAATAATGTGTATAGGGCCAGGAAAATGGCTCTGTGGTTAAAATGCTTGCTGCATTTGGGGCTTCAGAAATGGCTCAGATGTTAAGAGCACTGGCTGGCTGTTCTTTTTTTTTTTTTGGTCTTTTCGAGACAGGGTCTCCCTGTAGCCCCAGCTGTCCTGGAACTCACCTTGTAGACCAGGCTGGTCTTGAATTCACAAAGATCCGACAGTCTCTGCCTCCCAAGTGCTAGGATTAAAGGTATGCGTCACCACGCCCGGCTGGCTGTTCTTGCACACAACCCAGGTTTGGTTTCCAGTACATACATGGTATCAAACAACCATCTAGCAATCCAGTTCCAGATAATAAAGACAACTACAAAGTTCCACAACTGATCAAAATTCAGACAACACGTGAGCCTGCTTGCTTAGTCCCAAATGATACATCTACCATGTAACCTGTGCACCTAAAGCTCAAGGAACATCGTAGAAAGAAGGGAGCAGAAAGATTGTATGAGCCAGAGGAACAGGATGCCTGCTGCTAGACAATAGATTCTAGACATGATAGGGAAGCTGTACCCGTGAAATCTCCACTGTATGGTAGTCTAACAAGATCTGCACAAGGACAGTGCCTATTGACATGCCAATATGAAAGGAGGGGGATTTCACAGGGCCCCACCCCTAGATGAAAAGGAGGTGATCTGTGGCTGCACAGAGGGAGAATCATTTTCCTCAAGAACTAGCTCCCTGACCAAGTGGTCAGTCCTAAACACATGGAAATATGAGCACTACTAAACTGCCTCTGTGCATTATATGTATATATGTAGTACGTTATATATGTATGAAACAATGATAATCGAAGTAAAGGATAGGACGTTGAGAGATCATGGCGGACACATGGGAGGGGTTGGAAGGAGGAATAGAAGAGGTGGAAATGATTCCAATACAAGACTCATGTATGACATTCTCAAAAACTGAAAATAGTTATGAGAAGATACAGGTACATATAGTGTAAAAAATCATAGGTCTCATTATAACTCAGTGTACTACGTGAAGACCATCCCATTCCTCAACAGCCATCATAGCTAACTTTATGTGTGACCTTTAAAACTCTAGTCTATGAATTTGTAGCATAAGCCTCTCTATCTAGTAAGACAAAGGCTTTTTGTTGTGCTTTTGAGACAGACAGGGTTTCCCTTTAGCATCAGCTGGCCAAGAACTTTCTGTATAGCTATGTAGACCAGGCTGGCCCCCATCTCACAGAGATCTGCCTGCCTCTTTCAAGTGCTGGGATTAATGGTGTGCACCACCATGCCCAGCTCAATAAAGTTTTTTTTAAAGTTATAAACTGGTTCATATTGTACACTTGCTAGTTATGTTTGTCAAAATGTGGCAGAGCCATGCATCTTCAAAAAAGCACGTCAATGCATATGTATCTATCCAACCTTTTAATTATAGCTTGATATTCTGTCGTATGTATGTATTTTAACTCATTTAAGTATTCTTTAATTCATGGACATTCATCCTGTTTTCAAGTTTTTATTGCTATAATGCCACAATGAACACCCTTGCCAATCCTCTTTGTGAAAATATATGAGTCTGTAGGATTTTTTTCCTTGAATTAGAATTACTGGTATAAAATATATGCATGTAAATTTCTTATAGCTTCTTCAAATTTGTTCTTCCCAAGAAGTTCAAGAAAGTGAGATCTCATTGTTATTTTAAATGTCAGCCACCGATTCCCCATGAAGTCCAGCTGTGTGGAATGCTGATGGCCTGCCTGTCCATTTCCTCTGCTGCTGAGTTTCACTGCACCCTATTTTTTTCAGATGCTCACTACCTCACCTGCAGGATCCAGGAATGCGCAGAGACAACTCGGAGTGGACCCTTTGCCCGTTCTATTGACGTCAGCTCCTTGGTTGTTCAGGATGAATACATCTTCATTCAGGTGAGTGCCCTAAGGGCAGTTAATGCCAGTTAGAAGACTGAAGTGGGGCCACCTGCCTGATAGGAAATGAGACTGACTTTCCTGGTGTAGAGAGGATTTGGAACAGGGATATTATCCTTTTGTTACTTTGGGGGGCTTCAACCCCCTGGGGATACTCCAGACTTCTTGGAGAAGGCGTTATGGGTGAGTGTCCTGTTGTAGAGATTTTAGTCACACATGGAATCCTTCAGTTGGATTACCACTTCAGGATAACAGAGCTGTCTTGAAGTGATTAGGCTGGCGTTTAAGGTTATTTAAAGTCAAATGTCTAATGGGCTTTGACTTTATGTAATTTATCAAAGCCAAGTTCTATTTCTGTCCAAAGTGACTTGTCTAACTTAGGAATGAAATCTCCCAATAAATTAGGCCTGGTCAAGCTTTTCTTTCTGAAAATTCTAAAACTCACTAAGTTACCCCTCCTCTTTCCAATACTGATGATTTTTAAGTGTACATGCTTCAAGTCCTTCACTGCCAGAACTCAACTGTTAGAGAAAACCACATGTTTAGGCAAGAAAAGGAAACTTTCTTTAAGGTTTTGAGTTGTGCAGTGTGTACTTTGTTTTAGAAAAAGATTAAAAAAAGAATAAAAAATGGGATAAAGTGCAAGGCAGCCCCGAGGGGGAGAGTGCGGTCAGGCTTGGTGCCCGGACTTCTGCCCTGGGCCTCCTGGCGGCTCTTTGCACTTGAGATCACTGCATGACAGTCCTGTGGTTTTGCATGCTATCTGCGTGTTCCAGTGTCTTCAGGTCAGTTGTCTGTGGCCTCCAAAATGCTACAGATGACATGGTTAACAGCTCTCTCTTCAGCGTGTCCCTGATACCTGCTGATGACATGCCTAGCACTGACCCACTGAGGGTAGAAACTCCCATGACAGTCAGCATTGCTAATTTGAAGAAATCCACACCCTCTCTTGATAGCAGTTCTTGGATCTGCCTTGCGTTTCCTGTCCATCCACATCCATTGTCATGGTCCCCTGGTGAGGCAATTTTTCTCTTTCTCTTTGCTGAAGATTTTTTAAACATAGTAGTATAGGAATGATTATGACTTTACCAACCCGATTGCCCTTTTATTAATGCTAATACTGTGTATAATGATGAACGTGGCAGAATTGTTTTAGGGAAATATGACTTAAAATTTAATATGTTCAGATTTCCCTCTTGCATTGCATAAAGTTCTCTTTAACTCTTCCGACAAAATCCAGATTTTAAACACTTTCTCCTGAAACATTTCTTGATTGTATTATGACATAAGAATAGGTTTTAAATTTAATCAGCTTCAAATTTTACTTTGCTTAAACGAGATGAGATTCCACTTTTCAGTAAGGTTTTATTTGCTCTTCAGTAATTATAAGATCCTTCTTTGAGGCGCTGGGGCTATCATAAGGAATCCACAAATTTCTTGCCCTAGGGGATCTAATTCTGTTGGGATACTTACGTATGATACATATCAGTCCACACATGGATACAAGATGCTGGGGGAGGTGAAGGGTAACAAGCATATGTGCTTTAGAATAAAGACATTTTTCAGAATGTAGCTTGCCACCCTTTTCTTTGTGACCTTGAGCTGAGCTCTATTTGACTTCTCTATAAAAAGAAGTTAATTGTAGCACCTGCTGCAAGATTTCTGGGATGATTTAACTTGATAGTGACATTCACAAACTGCTACCACAATGCCAGAACCATGGTGTCCTATGAACATGTACTATGTTGTCATCTATTCTGTACTATTGCCAATTTATTTCTATAAAATATGTCACATGATGCCAGATGGTATGAATAAAAATAACCCAAGATCTAGATGCTGGAGTATAAGGATATTGCTATTTTATGTAGTCCTTGATGATTTAACCAGTGGCAGAGTAGCAGGGAACACATAGAGGAAGGTATGAGTTGGCTTAGCCCTCTTGAGCTGTGAGGTGACGTCAGAAAGCAGTAAGAGCAAGACTCAGAGCTGAGAGATGATGTCAGAAAGGTGGGAGAGTGTTCCATCACTTGATTGATTTTTGCCCAAAATAATGAAAATGGCCATAAACTTGAAAAAAACCAAAATTCCTTTAATTTCCAAATAAGCATAGGTTAAATCCTATTACTTGAAGTTAGGTTAAATCCTCTACTTGCCAGCAGAGACTAGATGAGCTGGTGCACGTGTCTCCAGTCCCAACACACTCCGAAGTAGAAGCAGGACATCCTGCTTTACATAGGGAGTTCCAGGCCAGCCAGCTACATAGACTCTTCTCAAAAGGAAAAAAAATGTTGGTAGTTTTCAAGTAAGAACCTGCACATAGAACAGCCAAATAAGCAGTTGATTTTCCATCAGTAGTTGATTAGCCTTTCCTTGTCACAGGTGAGTTTGGTTGGCCATTTGCCTTGGTAGACATGCAGTGTGAGCTTTAGTTCTGAGGGTGCACACTATGTTTACTGTTATGATGTTTTGAAAACTCATTATTATGGCCTGTTTTTCTTATCTCCTCATCTGTTATTTTCATAATACTGAATATTTTTGTTTTAAATGCTTAGTTTTAAAAAGTATAACTAGAGAATACCAAATCTTCTACTTCTGGATAATATCTATTGATTTCTTCCTGTGAACGATCAGATCATAAACCTAGAATGTTCCTTGCATTTCTGTTTCCTCCCGTCTAATTTCTCCACCCCCCAAGTTTTGATTGATTATAGAATTTCCTAGTGTATTCCTTACTATCTTTACATATAAATCTTACAGACATAACTATCTCATAAAGCACCATGAATAAAGGTGGGAGACACAGTATGTGTTGTGACTTACTGACCTATTCCCTTTTCCAACCCATTTTTACCAGCTGACCCACTTGACACATGCAAATTCTTCCCTATTCCACTGCTTTGAGTTTGATTTTGGTCTTTGTTTTATAGGTGACTCTAGTTACCTGTCTCCATTTGTCTTTTGTTATAGTTTCCTGATTTAGTTCTCAGTTGTTTGAAGTTATTCCTTTTAGTAATGTCATCTATTCTAGAATGTTGGAAATAGGACTGGCCTAGACCTGTATACTTGCTTTAATACCATTTTCTAAAGGTATAAAATGTGCTGTTCTCTTTCCATGAGAACTTTGCTCTGTGAACTACCTGAATGTTGCTGAGTCACGATGGTGTCAGTTTTTCTTTTTTTCTTATAGATCTCTTGTTTTATTTTGTTTAGTTCTTATTTGGGGAGAGGAGCTGGATATCTGGTTTTTGTTTTGATAGGCCACAGTCATTTGTAAATATTTGCACAGGAATTGCATGTTAATTTATGGCCTGTGGTTGTCATACTATATTAACCCCTCCCCTGTGCATGTATCTCTTTCATTCAGAAGAGTCAATCTGTCATTATTATTATCTCCAAAACCCCTTTGAGGTCTCTTGAAAGACATTTTGCTTTTGTTTCATAGTTTGGCTCTCCCTCTCCAGGATGGACGAGGATGAGTATGAGACAGAGAAGAGAAAAAAAGACCTGATTTGATCCTGTCCCCAATTTGAGCAACATGAAATAAACGGTTTTATGCTAGCCTTGAATAAGTATTTAGTACTTTCCAGACTCTTCCTGCCTTTGGTGTTTTTGTTTGTTTTCTGGTTTACCTTCTTTTCTGAGCTTGAGAGGTTATATTTTATCTCTGCTTTTTCTCAGAACCTTCCTGCTGTCTTGTGTTTATGTTTAAAATTCTTCTCTGATAGAAGTGATCTAATCATACAGCTTATAATTTGTCTGTGCATGTATGTGCCATTGAACATGTTTATGCAAGTACATATGTGTGCATATGCAGGTAGAAACCAGAGAACAAGATTTGAAATCATTTCATAGGTTCCATCCATCTTGATTTATGAGACAAGGTCTCTGACTGGCATGTTGTTCCTAGCAGGCTAGGCTAGCCAGCCACTGAGCCTCAGCAATCCATTGGTCTCTTCCTTCCCAGTTCTGGGATTGCAAGTCCACACCAGCACATCCTGTTTTTTCTTTAAGGCCCCACACAGGTGATTTTAAATCATAGAAATGTGGCTACAGTTTCTGTTTGCTCCACGCAACAACCATGGCTTTTATATGCCTGGTGATTCTTCTTCCTGTCTCCCTCTTGTTTAACAATTTAATCATTCCTTTACTTTATCATTTTATCTTTACATTCTTTTTAATTTTTTATTTATTTATTTTTATTTTATGTGCATGAGTGTATTGTCTGCATGTGTATAAGTGCAACTGTGTTGTACGATGCTCTCAGAGGACAGAAGAGGTGGTTAGATCTCCTAGAACTGGCAATACAGATGCTTGTTAGCCACCATATGGGTGCTGGGATTTGAACCTGGGTCTTCTGCAAGAAAAGCCAGTGGTCTTAAACAGTAAGCTACGTCTCAGCCCCGTCTTTACATTCTTTTTGTTTTGTTTTGTTGTTTTGAGATGGGGTCTCTTTTTAGTCCCAGCTGGCCTGGCGCTCCATATGTAGACCAGGCTGGCCTTGAACTCACAGAGATCTGACTGTCTTTACATTCTTAATGACTTGCTTATTTCGAGGATCTGAGTTCTTTAGGACACAAGCTGCTCATGAATATTTGGAAAGTTTCCTTTGATAAAATATCCAAGCTCCATTCTGCTTATCAAGAATCTTACTTGGTTCTCAGTTCTATATGACTTAACATTTTTTCTTCGTTAAGTGTGTTTTTCTCATAAGCCAGTGCCTCTGGAACACGATATATGTGGCTTCCTTTCCACATATATTGTGTTTCATGGTTAAATTTTCATTAAGTCTGGAGTTTGCATTACTCTTTCTTGTTTTGCTTGTTGCCACAGGATGATTTATGAGGGGGGAAGAAGGGAAGCACTCTCATTACTTGGCTATTTAAAACCATTTATAAATCCTTATCATACATTTTCTGAAATGTTGCTCTAGCTTACTCACTGATTTCCCTGCTCTTTGATCAGCACACTGAACCCCCAGCGCATTCACAAACTCCTTCCAAAGTCCTTTATTTAAAATAAAAATCAATGTTCCTGCCCTCTGTGGCTGTTCATCACCTGCAGGGTGAAATCCAATTCTTTAGCTTTGCCATCCAGAACCTCTGCAATCTGGGCCCTACCTACCCATCAGCCACTTAGGAATTCTGTACTCATTGCTGATTCCCACACAGTTTCCTCCTTTAATTCACCCTCCATAAACACAGGCCTGTTTAGTCTCTGTGGACACACCATGACACCTTTTTCCTTCTATTCCTTTCTTTTTTAGGTCTTTTTGAGACAGGGTCTCTCTTTAGTCCCAGCTGTCCTGGAACTCACTATGTAGACCAGGCTGGCCTTGAACTCACAGAGATCCACCTACCTCTGCCTCCCAAGTGCTAGGATTAAAGACGTGTGCCACCACACCTGGCGTCTATTCCTTTCTTAAATCTTTAGGCTTCAGTTGCCCTTTTCCTAGACAAACTCAGTCTTTAAAGTTAGGATATCGCTCCTTTAGGCCATTTTCTATGGCATCTCCAGTCAAGATTGGACAGAGCTCCAGTGCTACCTACTCATTCGTTTGCACTGTCTCCCCAGCCAGGTCTGCAAACTCTAGGAGGAATAAAACTGCATCTTTTTCATCTTTGTTTTTCCTGTATTTAGCATAATGACTGCTACTCAATAAATGTTTGTTAAACTGAACTGAACTGAGAAGATAAGACTCAGTCCTTATTTTCAGGGAGTGTAGCTAGTTATCTTTTTCATACAAGGAAATCTTGTTTCTACAGCTAACAATATAGGACAACTTAGGGTAATTGGCAATTGCTCACTGCATAAGAAATGCCCCTGTGTAGAGTGCCTTTGTGCTTCTATAAAATTGCTGTCCAGGAATTACCCAATGTGTTATCCAGTGCCCTCTTTCTATTCATTCATTTAAATATATTGAAATGCATTCAGCTCAGTGGGGAGCACAGACAGCTTAACAATTATAATGCAGTGTGATGAGTACTGTAGGAGCAGGGAGCACATGTTGCTTTTGGCAAGAGGAAGAGAAGCTCTTTACCCTGTCCTGGAGGAGAGTCTGTGCAGCCTTCCCGGAGGAGAGGAGGCTGGGAATGGCAAGTGAAGGAGGTGGAGAGAAAAGGTTCTCCACACAGAGAAAAAGGCACACTGATGGGGAGAAAGCAAGGGGATCTAATGTGCCAGGACCTCTCTACCCACAGCCATTTGTACTCGTTGGAAGAATGTGGTGATTGTTCTCCCTAAGAGGAAAGTGTTTCCTGTTTGCTTTCACTAAATCTGGCTAATTTTGTGTTCTTTTCCCTTGAGTTCCTCAAAAGCTTCGAAGGAACCCAGTCATTTTAGCAGCTTCCAACATTTTTCATACCCTTCCATGTTCAATATTGGTTATTTGTTTGTTTTCTTACTTGTTTGATTTAAGACAGAGTCTCACTATGTAGCCCAGGCTGGCTTTGAATTCACTCTCCTTCTGCCTCACCCTCTTGAGCTTCTGGAATTATATATATATATATATATATATAATTTTTTTTTATGAGCTACCACATCCTGCCCTGTCATTGCTCATTTTTAATTTCTCTTTCTTTCTTTCTTTCTTTCTTTCTTTCTTTCTTTCTTTCTTTCTTTCTTTCTTTCTTTCTTTCTTTCTTATCTGTTGTTTATTGTGTATGTGTGCCAAATGCTGATTCTCAAAGCTTTGCATTAAGTCTCAGGAAAACTTGAATGACTAACTAACAGACTATACGCCACTGGGTATATGTCCAAAGGAAATGAAGTCAATATGTTAAAACATGTTAGATCAATGTTTTGTTGGAGTTACATTTTATATATTTATCATAGCCCAAATTATAAATGCCCAATAAGTGATCAGTAGATAAGGAAAAGCTGATTCATAGGGGAATATTACTCAGACAAGAAAAATGTGAAATCCATCATTTGCAGTAACATAGCTATCACTGGAGATAGTTATGTCAGTAAAATTAGAGAGATAAGGACCACATGTTCTCATCCACATGTGATGTTTTAATAGTTGACATCACTGAAGCTGAGAGTGACTGCCAGAGGCCGAGAACAGAGGGAAGGGCAGAGGATCCCATGGTTGATCAAAGGGAGCTAAGCTCCAGCCAGACACCAGTAGGAAGTTCTGGTGAACGTCTGCATATTAGGATGCCTATAGTGACCCTGTGTTCTTTCTTCCCAAGGTAGAAGAAAGCCTTGTTGAATGTTTTCACCTAAGAATGCATGCATGGTTAGCCCAATTTAAGCATTATATAATATACACATCTAGTGAAACACCACGATATACAAGTACATGTAGCTATTTTGTTTTTATGTATCATTTAAAAATATTTTTTAAATATATATGCATAAATATGGGGTGAATGTGGGGGTTATGCCTTCCTGCTTCTTAGAACTTCATTAAACATAACACTATTTTAGTTTGTCTGCATATTGGGTTTATTACTACTCTTTCTTTTGACAAAAGGATTCTAGTGCCAACAGTTTAAAAAAAATACACATACATTAAATATACGAGTCCATGTGTATAGCTGAAAGCTATATAACAAAAATCACAGTACCAGGTATGAGAAACCTTCCTTCAAGTTGTTGGTGGGGATAGTCCAAGAGACTCCCAAAATAACATAGGATATTAACATAGCCTTTGATTGCCTCTCAGAACTTGAAGGTAAAACCCAGTTGCAGAAGACAGGGCATACTTCAGACACAGAACTGGGAGAAATTGAGCTGGAGCTGACCTGGAAGCCTCCTCCCTGAAGACTATCTCTCATGGTACCAGAGGATACTGTGCAAGATGCCAAGGGAGAAAACCAATCAATGGTCTTACCCAGCTATAAAGCCTAATAAACAATAATGACTGACCCAGAAAACTATTGCTATTGGTGCAGTAGTGACATTTTTATTTTGAGGGTAATCAGCAGATGTCTAATTAGAATTAAGGCCCACTTAGTGGGAGGGAACTCATGTGTGGTACTGTAAACATAGCCAAATATACGTGGTTGGAGAGGTCATAGATCCTAAAGGAAAACCTACTTTTGCTACATCCCTAGACCAATGTAATTTGTTACTTTATTCTAAGTATGCATCCTCATATTTACAGACAAGTATACATTTCACCTGTTATCAGAGGATAGCAGATGGAGACTGTTGCAGAGTTACAGTCAAATGTAGAGAACAAATGACTGGGAGATACTTAACCCTACATGACATATCTGTAATTCACCTTTTACATAGGATGAATGCATCTCTCACCTCTCACCTCTCACCAGAGGTGATTAACACAGATACCCACAACTGGCCAATGTGCAGAGAATAAGAGGCTGCAGAGTACTTACTCCTGAATAGAACACCTCTTTGAAACTTTTATCTCCCAAGGCTCAGTGATCATTGTGGAAGGGAAAGCAGAAAGATTATAAGAGCCAGAAGGGGTGGATGACCACAAGCGAACAGAGTCTTCTGGACAGCTGGTTGGTTTTTCATATGAATTTACAGTAATTGCTATAAGCATGCACAGGCTCAGTGCACGTATACAAGCTCAAAGCAGACACAATCCCAGCCTAGACATGGGCAAGATATTCCAAGCCAACTTAAGGAAGTTTTGGCAGTTGATGACTGCAGGGGAGGTTGGGAGGAAAGACAGTGTCTTACAATGATGGGACTCTGGGGGGCCCAGTGGATAGGCCCATACCAAAGAACATTTGGGTACACAAATTTGATTCTATAGGATGGGATATATATGCACACATTAAATTGGGTGGGAGCAGTGGTAGGAGGTATGGATAGGGGGTATAAACAACATCAAACTATAATGTATGAAACTACAAAAGTTCAGTAAAATTTTCTTTAAATTCAATAACTATAGCCTTGCTGGCTCCATGATCAAAGATCAGGCCTTTACATGTGTGGAAAGTTAGCCACTAGGAAATCAGCTGAGATCAAATTCTTCTGTTCTCTGAATATGAATATGTAAAATTTATGTGTTTATTACATAATTACTCACCCACAGTTGACTCATTATATGCATTCGCAAGTATATTTAAGTAAGCAAGAGCCTAGACAACTTATAAATAATGCTATTGGTTAAATAAATGTGTTAGGCTTCTCCCCATGATATTAATTTCATGTGAAAATTTCAGCTCTTCCTAGTTGCTACTTTAAAGGAAAGCTCTTCTCGTGGCCAATAATAATTTGCTTTTTTCTGGATCTATTATTCTTAGTCTTCCCCCCCTCCCATGTACGGTAGACCTACCCTCATAGTTCCTGAAATTTCAAGAGATTGCCAAGGTTCTACCTTCCTGACAAAGAAGTGCAGGCAGCTGTCTTGATGGTTTTGTTGGAGGGGGCCTCCATGTTTATCTTCTGCTGTTGTTGAGCTGAGCTAGAGATGGACAGAAAGCTGTAGAATCTGTTAATCTCTCAGACCCTTTTCTGTGCCTGGCACCTGGTGTGTCACAGTGACATCAAAAGGAGTTAATCCTTCCCAGAAGAGCTTTGTTTTAATGAGGACAAGTCTGCCTGAAAGGCCTGTGTTCCACATGGATAAAAGAGAAATAGGCTTTCCTCCATAGGACAAGGGAAAGCTGTAAGTTGATTTCTGACTTCTGTGCCAAGGTAGTTGAAAATCTTGTCATTTCTCCTTATAGTGCAGCTTTTCTAGAGATTATTCAAGAGAATAGGGAGTTAAGCAATAATCACCATAAAACTCCTTTGCAGGATGATTCATACCCTGGCTACTGGAGATTGTGATAAACAAGAACATGGCTTAGTAAGTCTCTGTTGTGTCTATAGTAGATTACAGGAATTTCTATCCTAGCACCCATGATGGCATATGAGGTCACCTTCCATGTGAAAAGGATTCATTCACTTATTAAATAACTAACTTGTTACTGCATATGTAACTGTATTCATTCAAAAACGAAACAATATTAGCACATCATCAAGCATCTGAAATGTAAGAGGAAAAAAAATCAGATTTATAACTGAGATACAAATTGCACAAAGGAAAGAGATAATGAAAATTTGAAGGTGGGAAAGTCTTCCTGACTCTGCCCATCTTTGCTCATGAGCTCTCTGATCTCTGTGGCCTTAGCACAAGACAGCCACTTTCCCTTCCTTTTTCCAGTGAGGTAGACATTGGCCCTGGAGATCACAAATAGCAATGCGAATACTCGGGATAAAGAAGTGCTTTCAGTTCCTAAACATAGCAAATAAACAAGAGCCCTAAAAGGATAACTGGGAGGTTTGTGTACTCTTTGAACCTCCCTGGAGTCTCATAACAATTTGTATAGGACAAGTAGCATGATTGTGTTCTACAGAAACAAGAAAATTAGTGTTCTGAGAGTCTGACTTGTGGAATGTGCTCCTACTATAGGTGGTCGATCCCTGATTACAGCCCACATTTGCTGCATCCACAATTACTTACACTAAACCACAATAGCTCATCTCCCCTAGAACCTTTGTAAATTTTTATAAAAATGCTACTGTGATGGGTAGAACTTTGCAGATCCACTTAGTACTACGTACTACTTTCAATTCCCAGTAATATTCTGTGGAAGTAATTAAAAGAGCCAAACTACACACAAATTAGTTCTAGGAAGATTCCAGCACCAAAATCAAACCAACTCATCTTAGGTTGCTGTTAGTTTTGAAGGTTCTATATAAGAACACAGAAAAATCCTACTCTTATAATTTTGGGATATGTCTCAAAAGTACTGACAAATAATCCATGTTCATAGACAATCAGGAGGTATTTGTGGAGCCCATAAAATATGCTATGTTTAAGGGGACATGGCAGAGGCAGAAGACATTGCCCCTGCTCTCAAGCAGTTAGGATTCAAGGAGGTAAGAATCTGATGTGGGGAAAAATAAAGACCTGGGTTACAATTGGGGATCTACCACGTACCCCCTAGGTACACTGGACCAATCAATTAGACTCTGGGAGCACGGATTTTCTCATCTCTCTAGAATGGAATCATGCTACTTACTCTGTGCAAATTGGAAGGTTGTTGTGAGGATCAGGGGAGATAATAATGGCTTTGAAATGCTTTGAAAACTACAAAGCCTTACGAAAATGCAGAAATTGAGACTAATCCACACGCAGAATTAGCCTCACACCTTTGTGTGTGTATGTCCTCTTTAAAGGGGTTTCACAAGTTTATCACAGAAAAGATACTCAATCTCTTTGATTCATGGGATCAGGTCATGGACCATCATATGTGTATGATAAGCCCCTCTCACACCACTTCCATGGTGCTGTCATAAAATCAATCAACTTCTCATGATCTTGTTAGACTTGTATTCTGAGCTTTAATTATCTTTCAGAATTTGAAGCCTCTTGGTCATTACTTCATCAGGGTTTTGATTCTTCACTGAAGATCACGCTAAAGCACACCAGATCACACTAGATTGGGAAATAGAGAAGTCTCTGTGGTGTGCCTCTGTTCCCTAATTGTTCTCTTTCTGACAGAGCAAAAAAGCCCTGAGGCAGTAATTAATAGAGTGTAATTATTCAAAGAAAACTATTTGGTGATACTTTAAATGATGTTAATTTGGCCTGAATGGAAGAGATTTTTGAATGTTAAATAGCAATTTCATCATTAGGGACACAATTACAACACAGAAGTTTAAAAGGAAATGAAAGAGATACAGAGACCATCTTTAAAAAAAATCCAACAAACACATCTTCAGGTATATATTCTTGAAACACTTTTGGAATCTTAAGCACATGTGTTTTCAACACTCAGCACCATTGTAGATTCCTCAGTTGGCATATAGGCTGGGACGTGCCATGTATTGAATTTGGTGACTTGATTTTACAGTTGCTGCTACTATTTGGGCTACTCCCCAGAACATATAGGCTGGGACGTGCCATGTATTGAATTTGGTGACTTGATTTTACAGTTGCTGCTACTATTTGGGCTACTCCCCAGAAAAATGTAAACCTCTGTGGACTGCTGTGTGTATGAAGCCCTGGTACTCACCCCCCCGCCGCCCCGTTGTTCCACCTCACACCCTCCTGGCTCATACTTGTCCCCTTCCCTGATGTGTGTAAGGGAGCCCTGCAGTTGCTTTGCCTTACTTACATTTCAGGTCTCTTGCTTTTTGTTCTTCAACTGAGAGTTTCATGAAAGTTCACTTGGCCGTTTTGGCACAGACACAAAACATAAAGTTATCAAGAACTTCTGGAACAACTTGACCTCTAGTATTAAGTGAATATTGGTTCAGCATTTTCTCTTGCTGTGTCAGGTGGACAATTCTCAGCTTCATATGCTATGAATTTGTATTTCCTAGGGTCCGAGTGAGACTGAGCCCACTGTGGTAAGTGGATCAGCAGCTAACCATGAAGTGCCTTTCTCCCCTCCTTTGTTTCCCACTTTCTAGTTGTGCCACTGCTATTCTTGGATCATTTCTCACCAAATGAGATAAAAACTGCCAATGCAAAATCCCTGTTCAGGCTTTACTTTTCTTCGAAAGATTCATATCCTCATAGAGTTCTTCGTATGTAGCCAGCATCCAGGGTAGAGGACTATGCCAGAAAAAAAGGCACCAATCTCTCAGTCCAAATGTTGGCCTCTTCCTCCCCCACTTTCTCAGAGTCCTGGATCTATCAACTCCCCTTTATTCTGTATAGTTACACAGTTTCAATTATCTACCATTCTTAAATAACAAAACAAAAGTTTCTTTGAACCCAACATTCTCTTCTATACATGTCCCATCTTTCGTTTGCAGCTCAATTTCTTGAGTGTCATCTATATCATTATCCCATTCTCTCATTTTCCTGTCTGTAACACACTTGAGACTGACTTCTGCCTCTGCCACTCCACTGAAATTGCTTTGGCTAAGTTCATCAAAGATAACCTGGAATTATATACTGGCAATCCCTCTCAATAATTAGCTTAGCTGACCTGTTGCAGAACTTGGGCCTCCCAACTGCTACGTCTGTCCTGCAGCCCTGCTACGTCTGTCCTGCAGCCCCATTCTCCCAACCCTTCCTTGGTTCTGAACTGGACAGAGTCTCCTCCCCCATCTCTCATTCTGCCCTACACAGGTGGCTCTTTTTTCCCAGTATTCTTCTAGAAACTTTATCCTTGTTTATCTACTACTCTGAGGAATCCCATCCCATCTGCTCTTCCAGGTAAATTACATCCGAGTCCTGATGACCCTCAATGGTCCTCACAGTCCAACACAGAGATAGGGAAGCCATTAGGCAGGGCAGTCTTCTCTTTCCATTCACAGATTTACTATACGTTCTAGTTTGTCTTCAATTGCTGTGACAAAACACTCTGACCTTGCTTGGAGATTCAAGGGTTTATTTGGCTAACAAGCACAGTCCACCATCAAGGGAAGCCAAGGCAGGAACTCAGGACAGGAACCTGGAGCACAGACCATGCTGCATACTGGCTTGCTCCTCTGGCCCATGTTCAACCTGCTTCCTTAGACAAAAAAGGATTGCCTGCCCAGGGGTGGCACAGCCCATAGTTGGCCAGGTCTTCCCACATCACTCAATGATCAAGAAGATGCCACACAGACATGGCCACAGATCATCTCAACGGAGGTGACTCCCCAATTGAGGTTCCTGAACCCAGGCATGTCAAGTTGATAACTAAAGCTGTCTAGCACACTATACATGTGTTTATAGATTTCTGAGACCTGTTTCTGCCCAAGATATATGAGCATCCATGAAAATGAAATTATCTGTTGTTTTCCCAGAATGTTTTCCTTTAACTTCAGAGAATGGTTCTTTAGTTTCACCATAGAGTAACTATTGGGCTTTCTAGTATACCTGGCTAGGATATGTCTATCTCAGGGGTGTTAAATTGTGTTCATCTTTCACAGGTTTTAAATAGTTTCACCTTTGAGCAATTCTTATTTTTTATTAATTTTATTTATTTCTGTATGTGTATGAATGTACTGTCTGCATGCAAGTTTGTGCACCCATGTCGTGCAATGCCGTGGAGGTCAGAAGAGGGTGTCGGATTCCCCTGGAACTGGAGTTCTCCTGGAATTGGAGTTTCAGACGGCTCTCGGCCGCCATGTGGGTGCTGGGGATCGAAGCCGGGTCCTCTGTAAGAGCGGTCGGCGCTCTTAACTACTAGGCCATCTCTCCAGCCCTGAGCAATTCTTAATAGCTGCACAGAGTGCTGGGTAACTGGGGTTGGTTAGGAATGCTGTGAGTTACTTCTCCATACCTAAGAGAAGCGGGCATTGTTCTACATATGTTGGTGACTCATTTTACAGATAAGTTAGCACTCATGAAGGTTAATTTTCCAGCCTCCTATCATTAGAGGCAACCTCTGAGTTTGGGCTCGGAAAGTGATTGTACAGCCTAAAGCAGGTTTCCATTATCATCTCAAAGTATAGACCAGGCACAGAGCTTGCAGTCTCTTACGCAGTTTGTAGATTTTCAGTAATTTCTAAAACAATGATCTCTAATAATATTGTTTGCATCTGGCCACATGACTTTCATCCACCCATCACCAAACTCAAAATTTGTCACAGTACAAAAAGGACCTCACATTTACTTAGTGCCAAATTTATGCCTTATATATGTGTATTTTATTTAATATCACTTCAATGTTCACAAGCTTTTGATGTGGTAGATATTATTTTATCTTTATCTTTTCATGGATGAAACCATGTTTCAGTGGTTCAGAGAATCCCACTTTGTGATGTTGTGATGTCCTTCGGGAAATGGCAGGGTTAAAGATAGGACCTCAGAGCTGTTTGAGTTCTAAAGCATGACAAAAGAAGACAACTATTTTGTTTCACTTTTTTCCCCTCAGTTTAGCACCAATAGCTGGTCTTCCCAGAAGCTTCTCTGGGTGACTTTAGCAGCACAGTAGGTGGATAGTCCCCAGGGTTTGTTGTTAGTAGGCATGGGAAAGCTTGGCTTATTCCCTGATGAGCAGACTGGAGATTAAGATCTCATTCAATTTTGTTTCATATCAGAAACTTTCTGCATCATTAACCAAAGAAAGGCTTAATGGGATTCAGTACAATGTAGTCATGCCTGTGCTTCTCAGAGCTGATCCTCACATACACACAGGATTTACTCAAACCCACACCACAGGGTTTTAAAGCAGAGTGAGGGCTGAGCAGCCATGGTTAATCACCCACACCATCCTCCTGTCTGCTGGCCTCCAGCCCTCCCCTCCTGTCCTGTACTCCGTTCCACACATTATCAATTTTTCTTCACACATTTTGCAGCTAGGTAGGGTACAATCAGAGGAGTTGTGTGGTTGTAACTTGGCTAAGTGTCCCCATTCCTCTTCCTGCCAAGTCCTTAGAAGTCCTGAACATCCACTCCTCTAGCCCCAGCTCCCAGGAGATCTCCTTTTCCTATTAAAGATAATTATACTGCTGTAAAAACAACTGTGCTGATAATGAAGGCAGTTGGGCTGTTGACTGAGAAGTAGACTATTAAGTCCGGGTCTCTTTTCATTACCCTTCTAACTAGGATATATATGTCTATTAATTTCAGGATTTCAGCTTTTAAAAATTTTAATCACTTTGCTTTTTAACAAACGTTGCTAATGGATTAAGCAAACATTTTGGATTTTTGCAAGCAGATTTTAGTAATGGGACTCTAAAAATTCTCATGGTCAGTGAGAGAAGAGGCTTCGTATCCTTACACCATGGCAAGCCCATTGATTTATACCTCAACTCGATTTGATTGAGGACCTTCTATCTCCCCAGAGTTGAGATAGGTTCAATCAAAGACAGAAGTACTGACTTACTGACATATCGATTCCTTCACTAATTCTTTTCTCCATCCATTTACAATCATTTATGGAAAGCTTTATATGCTTTTCTTTCTGTGACGGTAAACAAGGCTGAGAAGGCAGTTCACCTGACTTTGTGTTAGATCAAAGTAATAGAGTTCTTAGGTGGGACACTGTCCATGAGCATTGCTAAGAATATGTCAGAAAGTGTTGTCTCTGGAACAGAGTGCACTGAGAGTGATCCTTAGGCTATCAAAGGGACAGGAAAGATCTCCTGGAGAAACTGAGACTCCAGCTGGTTCTCATGGCAGAGGAGTTACTAGAGGGGTCCATCTTCAGTATTAAGCAGTATCCAAGGCAGAGATCCCTCTATGTCAGTAGTCAGTGTACCTGGGTAGGGTGGGCAGCTGTGCAGCAGTACACCTGGGCTGAATTCTAAAAGCCTCCTCATTAAATCCATTTGTGATATTGAGCTATCAAATATTATCTCCGAAACTCAGTTGCCACACTTCAAGGCAAAAGATTGCATTAAAAAGAGCTTTCAGGGCTGGAGAGATGGCCTAGTGGTTAAGAGCAATGACTGCTCTTGCAGAGGACCCGGGCTCGATCCCCAGCACCCACAAGGTGGCTGTGAACCTTCTTTAACTCCAGTTCCAGGGGAATCCAACACCCTCTTCTGACCTCCGCGGCATTGCACAACATGGGTGCACAAACCTACATGCAGACAGTACATTCATACACATAAGAAAATAAAAAGAGCTTTCAAAACTTTTGTTTCTGTTACTGACTTGAGACTCATCTTCAGACAAAATTTTTGAAGAAATTTCAGTGGATGAAGCAGATATTAGTAGACTGGATCTAATTTAAAGGGCAAGGGCCTATATATCTTGATTATTGCTCCAGCCTCTCTTTCATTCCTTTATAGACAGTCCATAACACCTTCATGAACTTTAGAATCCCAGAAAGCCCAGCATGGAAGGAAGTGTTGACCGTGGGACCGTGAGAGAAACCTGAGAATTCCTCAGTTTAAAATTCCACAGAACTGCTCATCGTTTAGGTGGTCTCCTTTAGTTGCACAGGGAAAAGGGGATCCTATTCAAGTGTTTCCATATCTCATTACTTCAATATCGGAATGCTATGAAGGTATTTGGGATGTAGCTAAATTCCCCCAGAGAGTTGCTGAATTTTCCCTTCCTTCCTTATACCTTCTATGGGAGAGAGAGAGAGAGAGAGAGAGAGAGAGAGAGAGAGAGAGAGAGAGAATAGCCTCTATAAATACAAATTAAAAAGCCCCAAAGTAAATAAAGTTATGATCCCTGGAGGTCACCCACATATAAGAAATAAGTATGCAAATACATATTTCCTGCCACAGGAGGGTTTATAGTGGGGAGAGAGGTATACTACAGAAGCAAAGTAATGAATAAGAGCAATAATCATATACTGTGATGAATCTAAGGGCAAATATGCATAATGGTGAGAACCTCCTCTTCTTCCCCTTCCTCTTCTTCAAGTTCTTCAAGGCAAGAGTTTCACTGTGTAGCTCAAGCTGGCCTCAAAGTCACAATTCCCCTGCCTTAGCTTCCCAAGTGCTGGGATTATGAGGGTGCATAACCCTCTTGCTTTTGCTCTTCTTGCTGTGTGTGTGTGTGTGTGTGTGTGTGTGTGTGTGCATGTATGTTAATAGAGGATGTATGTCAGATGTCTTCCTCAGTAATTCTCCATCTTATTTATTTTGATTTGTTTTATTTTATTATTTTTAAAATTTTATGTGTATGAGTGTATTACCTGCATGTATGTAAGTGCATCCGTGTTGTGCTATGTCAGAGGTCAGAAGAGGGTGATAGATTCCACTGAAACTTGAGTTACTGACAGTTATTAGCTGTCCTGTGGGTGCTGAGAATCCTGTGGGTCCTCTAGAAGAGCAGCCAGTGCTCTTAACCGCAGAGCCATTTCTCTAGCTCCTTATTTTATTTTTTATAGATAGGGTCTCCCTTTAGCCCCAGCTGGCCTGGAACTCACTATACAGACCAGGCTGGCCTTAATCTCAAGTAGATCCACATATCTCTGCCTCTTGAGTGCTGTGATTAAATATCTGTGCTACCAAGCCACCTTACTTTCTGAGACAGTGTCTCTCACTGAACCAGATGCTCACTGATTCAGTGAGACTGGCCGGCCAGCCCTCGGGATCCTCCATTTTCTGTCTCCTCAGCATTGAGATTTCAAGTATGCACTGCCTGCCCCAGCTTTTCCACACAGGTGGCTGCTGGGGAAGGCTCAGGTCTTTATCTTTAATCTTCTCTTAGGCTTCATGTTTGCAGAGCAAGCACTTTCCCAGCTGAGCCATGTCTCCAGCTCCTTTTTACTTCTCTTCTAATAGCGGGAATGCATGACTTAAATGAATTTTCATCTCTGATAGCTATTAGGATGGATAGATAAATAATAAAAACATACATTAAAATAAAATTATATATTTAAAGTATCCTCAGATTTTGTGCTTGTGACCAGAACATGAAGTGATTTCATGACAGGCCCATTTTCTCACGTACACTCTTCCTTCTCCGTTCCTAAATTGGGAGTCAGAAGGTCTGAACAGAAATCAATCCCTGCAATTTATTTTTAACTTCTTTCTGCTTAGCCAGGATTGATTTTTGTCTTTGTGATCAATGACACGGAGAATAGCTCCACGTCCCAAGCAGCCATTCAAGCACTTGGTCGAGCTGGCCCCACATCTATTGAACAGAGCATTAGAAGCTGATTATGAAAGTAATAGGAGGAAGATGTTTAAAGGATGAGTCTGATTAGCCCTGCTTTTCTGGGGGTGGGGAGGAGTGCTTGCAGAAATGGGCCTGCTGGAAGCAGGAACCTAAGCTACAGCATATTGTTGGGGAGGGGGAACAAGGTGCTAGGGCACACTGCCTGTCCCGGAACCCAACACGGTGGCACAGGGAGGAGGGAGGTTCTGGGTGCTGGAAGGACAAACATCTTGTATGTCAGCCCAAGTCCTTCCCCATTTTTTTTTTTGGCTTTCTTACTTCCTCTTCCTAGTTCAGCTTTACTATACACAATGCTACTAGATCTAGAACCACAACTTAAGCCTCTGATTAAAAACAAAACTAGTTTGGGTTGACTTTTTCTCTTCACCTTTTGAATTTACAAATGGTCAGATTCTTTCTCCTCCCATCTGCATCTCCCCATTCTTGTTTTCTTCTAGCCCAAGGTGTGTTTCATGGAAACATCAAATAGCTGCATCTGCCCTGCCCTCTAGACCTTGTTACTTCTCTGGGTCGGACAAGATTATCTGCACTCTCTTCTCTGAAGAAAGCTTTGGGTGGGGAGGCACACTGTGTGATAACGTGCAGTGTGGTAACATCACAGGATACAATTAGCAATTGGACCAGAGTCTGCCCTCTCAAGGCATTCTGTCCAGTTCTCTGCAGGTTTCTTGACTTCCCACTTGTCCATTGCTTCCAGATGCAGCCCCTCCGCCTCCCCCCCCCCCAAAATTATCTGAGGAGACTAAGCATGATTGTGTTCCAGGTAATTGCTTCTTAGATGTCCTGTGTGTGATAGGGAAGAGATAAAAGGAATGCTTCCCTACTTCTGAAATATCCGCAGGATGCCTCCTTGTGATGTTGATGGGATGCAATCCTATGTTAGAAACACAGAAGTTCTGGGGCTGGAGAGATGGCCTAGCGGTTAAGAGCGCCGACCGCTCTTACAGAAAACCCGGGTTCGATCCCCAGCACCCACATGGCGGCCGAGAACCGTCTGAAACTCCAATTCCAGGAGAACTCCAGTTCCAGGGGAATCCGACACCCTCTTCTGACCTCCGCGGCATTGCACGACACGGGTGCGCAGACCCACATGCAGACAGTACATTCATACACATACAGAAATAAATAAAAAAAAAAAAAAAAAAAGAAAGAAGTTCTAAGTATTCTCCTTTCTCCTCAGCCTTCTATATAGGTTTTAGACTCTGGCTACTTTCCTTCACTATTGATTAATCTGAATGTCTGGAGAATTAATGACCTGAAATAGTAACAGCTAACACTAATTGAGTGGGGAGTGTGAGCTAGGTTTATGTATGAAATGCATGTCATTGCCGGGCGTGGTGGCGCACACCTTTAATCCTAGCACTTGGGAGACAGAGGCAGGTGGATCTTTGTGAGTTCAAGGCCAGCCTGGTCTATAGAGTGAGTTCCAGGACAGCTGGGGCTACAGGGAGACCCTGTCTCAAAAAGACCAAAAAAAAAAAAAAAAAAAAAAAAAAAGAAATGCATGTCATTGTTTGTGAAACCCTGTGGGCTAATTCCTACTGTATCTCCACCTGAAGAAGAGATACAGAGAGATTATACCATTTCCTAGGTTGGCATAGCCCACTTGGTTTTTTGTTTGTTTGTTTGTTTTTTGGGTTTTTTTTTTGAGGCAGGGTCTCCCTGTAGTTCCAGCTGTCCTGGAACTCACTATGTAGACCAGGATGACCTTGAACTTACAAAGATCCACCTGCCTCTGCCTCCTGAGAGTGCTTGGATTAAAGACATGTACCACCACACCCAGTGACTTAGCCTACTTGTAAGAAGTGGTATAGAGCATTTGACCCAGACTATTTGTCCAAAGAACCTTTTTCTCAAACACAGCATCCATGTGTCTGCTGCTTAAATGAGAAAGAGCCACTGTAACATACAGATATAGTTGTCTGGGACAAACTGGATCAGAAACTATATAAGAACATGAGAAAGCATGCATAATTTCAGCAGAGTATGTGTGTTAAATCATGGCTACTGAGTTGCTGAATGACCTGTCAAAATCTGGAGATAATACAGGTAGGGAAGTCCTCTACCTGGAAGAAGCACAAGAACAGGAATCACAGTAGTACAGAACGTGGGAGAAACCTTGATGGCACTGAGTCCTTATTTGCATCAGCCTTATGTTATGAATACAACTGTCAGATTTAAGAGAAAACTGTAACCTTCAAGCACATAAGTACTCTTCTCAAAGGCAGATGATGATCCTGACAAGCAGAAGGGATTCTAAAACCATCCTACACTTCGTGCCCAGGATATTTGTTAATTTTCACATGGAACTAGTGCCCAGGATATTTATTAATTTTCACCAGGAACTAGACAAGTTACCTCAAAAATGCAGGAAGATAAAATTCTTGGCTATCAACATTTAACTCTTAGTCACTTTCTTGAAGCAGAACTTGATTTGCAATAGGAGCCACCTCTGCAAAGGGTAACAAAACAATAAGAATAAGAAGATTGTTGGGGCTGGAGAGATAGCTCAGTGGTTAAGAGCACCGACTGCTCTTGCAGAAAACCCGGGTTCAATCCTCAGCACCCACGTGGCAAGTGAGAACCGTCTTTAACTCCAGTTCCAGGGGAATCCGACACCCTCTTCTGACCTCCTCGGCATTGCACAACACGGGTGCACAGACCTACATGCAGACAGTACATTCATACACATAAAAATAAATAAATAAATAAATAAATAAATAAAATAAAAAAATATTTTAAAAAGGAAGATTGTTGAACATTACAGGATAAACCCTTTGGTAAAGATGAGGATATAAATGAAGCAGTGTTTATATCACAGATTGCACAGTGCAATGGTGTGGACAGGAATTGTCACCCCAGAAGACTAATGTATTGAAGACTTGTTCCATAGCTAATGATGCTATTTTAGGAGGCACTGAAAACCTTGGGATGTGGGACCACACCGAAGGAAGTAGACCATTAGAGGTGGATCCTTGGCTTGTCCTGGATGTACCCCCACTCTGTCTCCGTCTCTGTTTTTGTCTGTCTGTATATGTCTCCTTCTATTCCTTCTTCCCTTTCCCTCTCTCACCTACTTACTCTTCCTGGATGCCTTATAATTTTCTAACACCATGGTGGTTCTGCCCTTAAAGGCCCAGAAATCCAGATCCAAGTGATGAAGGGCCACTCCCTTTGAGACCATGAGCTATAATGACTATTTCCAACACACAGTCTAATAAAACATATGGTAAAAACAATGCGATGTGGACATCCCCACAGTTTCTTTCTACTACCCTTATACCTCATTACAAATAAACAAATAGTAATTCACCCCAGTTCTCCCTTCCCACACCTCCGCAACTTTTCTTTCTCCAAAGTCTAGCACATCTTCTCCCTGTCACTTTCTTCACCCTCTCTTGGTTTGTTAGGTAGAGAAGTTCAACTGTCTGCCTACTCTATTCTCCATGCTTTATGTTCATCACCATATTCAGCAACAAAAATGCCCTTTGTTGTTAGGGGTCATCTTCTCCCAAGGCAGTGGGGCTATAAATCACACCTGTATCTATATTACATTTGACACTGTGTGTGCACTGTGTGTGTGCACTCTGTGTGTGTATGTGTATACGTATGTGTGCTGGATAGCTTTAGTGTCAACTTGACACACCTGGGTTGAGGGAGCCTCATTTGGGGAATTGGCTCCATTGGATTGGCCTGTGGCCACATCTGTGGAGTATTGTCTTGACGGTCAAGCAGTGTGGGAGGGCCCAGCCCGCAATGAGTAGTGTCATCCTGGGCAGGTTGTTGTGTACTGTATAAGAAGGCAGACTGGGCATGAGCCAGGGGAGCAAGCCAGTGAACAGCATTCCTCCATGGCTTGTGCCTCAGCTCCTGCCTCCAGGTTCCTGCCCTGAGTTCCTGTCTTGGGCTCCCTAAGTGATGAACTGTGACCTGGGAGATGTAAGCTGAATAAACCCTTTCCTCCCCAAGTTGGTGTCAGTCAGAGTGTTTTGTCACAGCAATGGAAGACAAACTACAACAATATGTGTGTCACCTTGTGAAGGGTGATGTAAGAGGATGTCTATACCTACAGCCTGCCTGGACCCTGAGAAGGATATGTTATATCCAGCTAGGCTCTCTCCTGGCTGTATGAGTTCGCCATCTTATCTCTTCCTTGTCTCATCTGTAAACTGCAACAAGATGGCAGTGGTGCTCACAGTGCTCCATATAACTGCAGAGGTAGCCTGAGAATAAGTTGAGTGAACTATCAAGCTCTGTGGTGAGAGCTTACAGTGCCTAGCCTTCTCTTTACCAGGGACCCATGGCATATCACTGTTCTTATATTGGTATTTGTATGTAATACCAATTATGTAATGCTCACACCTTCCCAAAGGGATGGTGAACTCCATAATGTTACTTCTTTATGATGGTGCCTGACACAGCCTGGGCACAAAAGTGATGGATGTGTACTTGCCTATTGATAAATACATGCCACGCATCATGAAGCCAGGCCAGTATCCACAAGGCAATCTTTAAACATGATAAATGTTCAGGGAATGATGTGAATTTGGCCACCACACTAATTAATATGTGGATTCAGCAGTGAGTGGGGCAGGGAAGTAAGTCTTGTGATCAGCTTTTCTGTTTCCCAAAGGAAGGCAACTTTTTGACACCCCCTGACATTTTTATGTTGCAATGTAATCAACCACTCAAGGGACTGTTTTATATAAAATTGCTAACCACTTATAAAAATCCATGCAATTATCTCTACTCTGTGTGTCTTTTTAATCCTGAGTAAGGAAACAGATTTTTACAAATGTAGCAACATGAAACAAACACCTGGCATTACAAGTCAGAAGTTTTGAGGTTTCATTGAGCCCCAACTTTGAGCAACTAAGTAACCTAAAGTGGCCTATCTGAGCCTCAGGCCCTTTAATTCTAAAATGATGATGTAATTAAACTTCATGAATTATACTCAAAGCAAATGAGATTCAGTATAATAATATGGAAAACTAATACCTTGCAACAATATTCAGATTCCAGATGCTGTAACATAGATGCCACTTACTAATAAAGGATTAAAGATGAATAAGACACATTATCCGTCCTCAGAGTCATTATGTCTCACCAAGATGGACTAGCTTCCCACTGTTCAGGGCGGCAACTAGTAAGTACAGCAAGGAGGCTATAAACAAAAAGCTCTGGAATCAATGGAATTAAAGATGAATGAGGCTCACTCTCCTCCCTCCCGGCTTCCAGGCTTGCTCAGGTCATGCAATCCCAGAAACCCCTAAACCTGTATCTTCTCTCACATCTGGGAGTTCTCAACCCCAGTATTCCTTGTCTGCCTGATCCCAGGCCTGCTTGGGTCACATATTCCAGTGAAGCTGCCAGACCCGTGAGGTTCTTAGAATAGTGTTATTTTCCCACTCCTTTTCTCCCCTAGGCCGTCTAGGGTCACAGCTTCCTACTGGTACAGCTTGGTCATCCTACAGCATCTCACTTATCCTTTTGGCCATCCCCCGCTCCTAGGCATAGATGGGATCGTGAAGTCTGTATATTAGCCCAGACAAGCCCAGTCAACAGGAGGGAAGGATATACAAGTAACCATGGGCATAAAAGGGAAGAAGTCGCTCAAGACAGGAGGATAATAGGAGACAGGTACTATCAAGGGGAAATGGGGGGACATTTGAACATATTCTTGGTTACCAGTGAGGTGGAATCACCCTCATACTTCTAACCAAAAAATCAACACTGACTTATCTGTTAGCCCCCTCATATAGCAGCCACCCAGGCCACCCTACCTCTCTGGGTTGCATGGAGTTTGTTTTGGAACCTAGGGCTCAGGTTCCAAATGTTGCACCAATTCTTAACCGATTGAGACCAATTCTTATACCTTATTCTCATATCAACAAAAAGTGATCCCAAGACTGGACACCAGACATCACTCAGCTGGGCCTCAAGCTGACAAGCTGGAGTAACAGCAAACAGCAAAGACCAGATCACCTATGAATACCAAGAACACCAACTACATAACTCCAGAATCTGGAGTTATGTAGTTCCATCACAACACAGGAAACATGAAGAACACAGGTCTCCTCCAGAATTAGCACACCCATCATAATATTTTCTAAGGAAGGCAACCTAGCTGATGCACAAGATAATGACTTCAAAATAGCAATTATAAATATGTTCAAGGAGCTCAAAGAGGATGTGAACAAAAGACTAAATGAATACTGTGAAAATACAATTAATTGTAATATCTAAAACAATTCATGATATGAGATAGAATTTAACAAAGGGATACAGTTCATGATATGAGATAGAATTTAACAAAGGGATACACGAAGAACACCCAAACTGAAATGAATAATTCAGAAAGTGAAACACAGAGCTCAAAGGTAAACCTCACCAATAGATTGGATCAAGGTGAAGAGAGAATATCAGACCTTGAAAACAAGGCTGAGGAAATCTATCACTCAGGTAAAGAAAATGTTCTAAAATAACCCAGGAATGGGATATACAAGAATTCTGGAGCACTATAAAAAAAACAAATCTATAAGGGGCTGGAGAGATAGCCTAGCAGTTAAGAGCACCGACTGCTCTTGCGGAGGACCCAGGTTTGATCCCCAGCACCCACATGGCGTCTAAGAACCATCTGTAACTCCATTTCCAGGAAAACTCCAGTTCCAGGGGAATCCGAGACCCTCTTCTGACCTCTGCGGCATTGCACGACACAGGTGCACAGACCTGCATGCAGACAGTACATTCATACACATAAAAAAATAATAATAAATTTAAAAAATCTATGAATCATAGGTATAGAAGAAGGAGAATAAACTAGGTCAAAGGCACAGAAAATATTTTTAACTAAATTATAGGAGAAATTTCTCCAAATCTAAAGAAAGAGATACCTACAATGGTGTAAGCAGTATACAGAACATCAAGGAAACAAGGCTGAAAAAGAAACTACCTACATCATATAGTAGCCAGAGCATTAAATGTACAGAACAAACAAAAGATATTGAAAGCTTTGAGAGAGAAAGTTCAAGTCACGTGTAAAGTCAGGCACATCATCAGAATAGTAGCTGACTTTTTGATGGTAACTTTAAAAGCTAGAAGGACTGAGAACAAGGTTCAACAACTCAGGAAAGAACACAAATGCCAGTCCAGACCATTATATCCAGCAGAACCGTCAGTAACAATTGAAGGAGAAAGAAAAATTTTCCATGATAAAAACTGATTTAAGGAATTTCTCTCCAGGAAGCTCTAACAGAGACACCAGAAGGAATACTTCAGTCTGAAAATAAGGTTAACCAGACCCAAGAAGACACAATAAATACATAAAAATTTGCTAAAATCACTACAATGTCAATGTAAGAAGAATTAATAAGCATTGATCAATAACAACAATCAATATAAATAGTCTCAATTCCCCCAATAAAACATACACTAACTGATTAGATTAGAAAACAAAATCATATTTTTCTTCCTCCACAAAACACATATCAGTAGCAATGACCACTACTATCTTAGAATAAATGGATAGAATACACCAAGAGAAACAAGAACTAAGCTCTTCTGATATCTAAAAAACAGACTTCAAACTAAAACTACTCAGAGGATATGGGAAGTACATTTCATTTTCATTAGAGGAAAAATCTACGAAGAGGTTATTACAATCATAAGCATATATGCAGGAAAACATAGCGGCACCCAATTTCATAAAAGAAACATCATTAGATTTAAAATCACATATTGACTCCAACACAGTCATAATAGGTGACTTCAGTACCCGACTCTTACCAATAGACAGGTCATACAGACAAAAGCTAAGTATAGAAACCCCGAGGTTAAATCTTATCAAATGGACCTAACATATTTCCAGAATATTCTACCCAAATACCAAAAATACACATTTTTTTCTCAGCAGCTCATGAAAATTTCTCCAGAATTGACCACATAGTTGGACACAAAGCAAATATCAACAAATTTACAAGAAGTGAAATAGTATCTTTTATTATATGAGACCACAAAGGAATAAAACTGAATATCAACAAAAGTAAAAATGGGGAAAGTACATGAACTCCTGGAAACCAAACAACAGACTATAGAATGAAAATTAGGTCAAGGGAAAAAAACCAAGAAGGAAAATTTAAAATTCTTAGCATTGAATGAAAATGAAAACACAACAGACCAAAATAGGACAGTGAAGGCAATCTTAAGAAGAAAATTTATAACGTGACGTGCCTACATCAGAAAATTAGCAATATCTCATATTAATGACTTGATGATGATTCTGAAGGTCTTAGAAAAACAAGAAAACAACCCAAAAAAGAATAAGCAAGAAGAGAGATTCAAATGAGGGCTGAAAAGAATGGAATAGAAAGAAAGAAAGAAAGAAAGAAAGAAAGAAAGAAAGAAAGAAAGAAGGAAAAAAAAGAAAGCCCAATAACAACAATCAATGAAATGAAGAGTTGGTTCTTTGAAATTATTAACAAGATTGATAAAACTTTAGCTAAATTAATTAAAAGAGAGAAAGGATTCCCCATTTATAAAATCAGAGATGAAAAGGGAAATATTACAGCAGATACTGCAGAAACTCAGAGAGTCCTAACATAATACTTTAAAGACCAAATGTGGTGGTCTGAATGAAAATGTCCCCCATAGGCTCCAAGTATTTGGCCATCGTGCCCCCAGTTGGCTCTGTTTAGGACATTTTTAGGAGGTGTGGCCTTACTGAGAGCAGCATGTCACTGGGGGGGGGGCTATGAGACTTTTTAAAAATTTATTTTATGTGTATGAATGTACTGTCTACATGCACGTCTGTAAACCCATGTTGTGCAATGCATGCGGAGGTCAGAAGAGGGTGTTGGATTCCCCTGGAACTGGAGTTCTCCTGGAATTGGAGTTACAGACGGTTCTCAGCCGCCATGTGGGTGCCGGGGATCGAACACGGGTCCTCTGCAAGAGCAGTCGGTGCCTGTTTGAAGATGTAATGTCATCATTCTCAGCCCTAGCTACCACTTCTGCCATGCCTCCCCACCAGGATGGACTCCAACTCTCTGGAATTGTAAACAAATTGTAAACAAACTCATTCTTCTATAAGTGGCTTTTGTCAGAGTTTTTTTTTTTTTTAACTACGGTAACAGAAAAGTAACTGATACAACCATATTCCACAAAAATGGGAAAAAAAGAAAGTAGATAGATTTCTAGCTATGCATGACCTACCAAATTTAAACCAAGATGAGGTAACAAATTAAATGTTCCAACAACAAATACTGAGATGGAAGCAGTAATTAAGAAACCCCCATCTAAAATAGAGCCCAGGACAAGATGTATACAGCATAGAACTCTCCCAAAACTTCAAAGAAGAAATATAACTAACACTTCTCAAATTATTATGTAAAATAGGAGAGGAAGAAACACTTCCATATTCTTTTTATGCAGCTGGGTTCCTCTAATTCCAAAACAAGATACTGATTTAATTAAAAAAAGAAAATTATGGGCCAATCTCTCTGATGACCATACACGTAAAAAATTCTCAATACATTATTTGGAAAATGAATGCAAAGAGCAGCATCTTTTTGTGATAAAATCATTGAAAGTCTAAGGATATATGGGAAATAGCTGAACATCATAAAGTTACCATACAATAAGCCCACAACCATCATCATGATAAACAGAGAAAATTTCAAAATATTTCCACTAAAATCAGATACGAGGCAAGGATATCATCCACTCTGTCCATTCCTGTTCAGTATAGTGCTGAAAATGTTAGCTAGAGCAATAAGACAAGTAAAGGAAATAAAGATATACAAATTAGAAATGAAGAAGGCAGAGTATACTATTTGCAGATTATATGATTCTATATATATAAACCTCTACAAACTTAAAAAAAAGACTCCTAAAGATGGTAAACACATTCAGAAAAATAGCAGGATATAAAATTAACACAAAATCTCCAGCCTTCCTATGAACCGACAACAAAAACACTTAGGAGGAAATCAGGTAAATAATCCCACTCACAACAGCCTCAACACTTACTAGAGAAACTTCTTACACCAGACCATGATTAGCACAGAGAGTTACCCACTGGTCAATATGCAAGGATTTAGAGATTTCAGAGTCTTCTGTCTTAAATGGGACACTATATCGCACCCTACCATCTCAAGGCTCAGTTATCATTGTAGAAAGGGAATGGAAAAAAAAAAAAAGAAAGGGAATGGAAAGATTTTTTTCTTTTTTTATTATTATTAAATTTTTCCCATAAGTCTTACATCATTTCTCAAGATTTTAAGAGCCAGAAGTGGTAGACAAATTCAAAGAAACGGTGTTGTCTGGACACAACGAAGTGCTTGCACATACGATCCCACCATGCACAAAGCCTGTGCAAGCCCAAGCTGGACAAAAACAAAACCAAAAAACCAAAAAAAAAAAAAAACCCAGAATGGATGGGAGAGGTATGCTAGAGCCCCAGCCTGAGCTGGTGATCCATGAGCAATGGTACCTACTAGGAAAGGGACAGTTAATTTTCTTTAAGGATGTAACAATTTTTAGGTTGACTAGACTCCAAAGGATGGACCCACACCAAAGAGCAGTTGGGGAAGACAAATTAGATGAGTGTATAAGTGTATTGCCTACAGGTATATAATCACCTGGATTGTGCAATGCACACAGAGGTCAGAAGAAGACATTGATTTCCCTGGAGCTGGAGTTACAGACAGTTGTTAGCTGTATGTCAGAACCAAACCCAGGTTTGTTTGCAAGAGCAGTCAGTGCCCTTAACTACTGAACCATCTCTCCAGCCCCTTGAGGGTCTCTTTAATAAAGAAAAAAATTAATTATATAGGACACAAATATAGATGGTTAGTAGGTTGGGTGTGGAGACAGGGGAGAGAGTTTGAATATGATCAAAGTACATCATATGAAATTCTCATAGAATCAATAATAATATTTTGAATGAAAAGGTGTTCCTTCCCTAAAGTTCTTTCCAATAAAAAATATAAAGACAGGAAAAAAGAATGGCAGTGGGAGATTGGGCTAAGACAACAAGCCACCATGAAGGATGTTGACCCTGGGTCTAGGCCCAGGTGTCTGTCCTAAACTAGTTATGCTTTGCAAAGGCTTCAGAGTAGACGATTTAGACTCATTCCAGACTCTGCGGGGAAATTGACCTTGTCATGACTTAGTAACCCATGTTTAAATCTGAGCTCAGCACATTGGAAATGAACGCCTTCTGCAGGTCAGTCAGTTCATCAGTAAATCAGAGGTTTTCATACCTCCTGCACAAGGACAGTGCATCTAAGTGCAGGCAGTATGTGTGCTATGCACTCAGCAATGATGCTCCTGCCGATAAAGGACAGGAAGCACCTGACATGGGGAGTAGAAGTTCCTCCAGGAAGCAACAGTTGGAGTTTCACTAATATTCATGGCTCTCTTGGGGAGGTAACAGTGTTGCATGAGAACCAACTTGACAGATGGTTTCAATCCGTCTACTGCCATCCTGTAATTCAGTTGTGAGGCATGAAAATTCCATGTTGGCAAAGCTTTGCTGTCATATCTAGAAGCTCATGTGCATCTCCATGCCATTTGGAAATCCCATGTCCCAAAGAACTACATTTCTAGAAAAGTAGATGTCGGCCTTTCCCTTTCAAGATTTCTTAAATATCTTGATAATATTGATAAAACTTCATTATTTTCTAAAAATCCTTCTATACCTGCCATTCATCCCAGGTGGCTGAAGATCCTTCAGCTTTGTAGTGATGCCACCCACTTCCTTCCTCCTTCTTGTACCTCCTTCTGTGTATAGATTCAGCATACCAGCATCATGGTGCTTCGGTGACGAAGTCACCATACAGCATCATGCACAGATCCACATCAGCAGCAGCATTCGTTGGTGAAGGCTCTTCTAAAACTGGTTTCCTGGTGTTCCCCACAAGATTGTCATTACAGCCTTAGCATTCTTTTAGGGTACTTTATAGCTATTAATATCATTTTTAGTATCTTATTTCATGTATTCACAAGAACATGAAAAGGGTAAATATTGGTAGTTTTATTTTATAGAAAAGTTACCCCCAAATTGTAAAAAAAAAACTTGTTGGCCATGCTTCGTTGCACAATAAATAAGAAGCTGAATTGAAAATAAAGCCTCAGACATCTCAAAAGCAAGCATCTTTACTTTTCTTTCTCTCTTGCTCACTATTTCATTTTCATTAATTCAGGACTACACTAGAAATGTTAGAGGCTAGCATATATCTTGGAACTATTTCAGTCAAATAACTGACCTTATAAAACCAACTTATAAAAAAGGTAATAAGCTACATGTTTGGGGTTGATAAAGCTAAATAGAAAACTTGTATAAATATGGGAAGACTATATAAGCTAGACAACTTGTAATGTAATCTCTAACACACATTTAGTCCCACCTTTTACAAAATGATTTGAATACATACTTTATAAGCAACAGAGTCATTTTTGAGAGTTGGAAAGGAGCAAAGTATTTTGACAACAAACATTAGCATTCTGTCCCAGATTCTATGGCGTGTGTGTGTGTGTGTGTGTGTGTGTGTGTGTGTGTGTGTGTATCTGTGTGTGTATCTGTGTATATCTTTGTCATTTTTATCAATAACGTTGAAAATATACTTTCTATACTTCAGGCAGTACTAAATTTCTTGGGTGTATTCAGATGTTCCTGCATGTTGGAGCCCTGTATCACAATAGTTTAAATCTATTTTTGCTTCATATTATTTCTACATTTATTTCTTCCTTTTAGTTCAGTTACTAATGCTTGGACACATATACAGTTTATAGTAATTTATGGTGAATTTCTGGTAAAAAACACTTAAACCTTGTGGTTCCTGTGGTTTGGCTCCCCTGGAAAGACTTCTTGGGTGAGGGCAAGGGGGAGAATTTCATTGCTTAATTGCTCTACTCTGTAGAGTGTCACACACCTGCACACCAGCATGCTTACTGCTTCGCCTGCTGAACAGGTCTAACCTGGTCTCAGAAGTTAAACATGGCAACCAGCTGAGTCAGTGACCTGGGACAATGATCAACACCTGGCCCACTCCAGAAGGAAAGGAGCCAAGATGATTATATCTATATCTCTAGATATCTACATATCTCTCTCTATATATAGATATGTATATATATAGATATATAGATAGATATAGATATATAGATATATAGTTAGATATATATCCCAATTTTCCCCTGATTAAATAAGTCCACAGGAGCTCACAATCTGCCTGCTTCCTGGTATCTGTGTGTTGACTCCACTGACTATTCACCCCCATTTCTCAGCCATGACCCAAACTTCTCCTGCTGGCCCGGAGGAGGTTATAACACCTGGAGCCCAATGTGGGGCCTAATGGTGCCAGAATTATCATCATAGTCCTCCCAAACGACATCACTCCCACCAGCCTCTGTCTTCTTCTCATCAGGTGCCTGCTCCATTTTGCCCAAGGCCAGTAATGAGTTATTGAGATCACGGCCCAGGTCTTGATCGCTGTCATCAACAGAGGCTCTCATTGAGCCCTTCCTGATGACGTAGTTCGCATTTGGCTCTCTGCCATTTATGACTGGTGGGGGTAAACCCCCCTGCCTCTACTCCCACCCAAACTGTTCTAGCTTCTTCCCTTGGTGTCTGGTTAGCCAATGACGGGTAAGATCCCGTTAATCAGGACAGCCTAAGACAGGCACAGTCAAATGTCAGAATGCTAGGGGTGGGGCCAATAATGTCTGAGCTATGCACTCAGGCTCCCACTCTCTTTGTCACTCTCTTTAAAAACAAAGACAAAGGTGTGGAAATGCATAGAGTGTTACACACTGGCATACCACCTCTTCACCTGCCAAACAGGTCTAACCTGTTCTTGGAAGTTAACAATGGCAACAGCTGAGTCAGTGACCTGGGCCAATGATCAACACCTGGCACGTTCATGGAAGGAGCAGAGATGAATATATCATATATCCCTATTTTCCCCTGATTAAATGAGCCTGCAGGAGCTTGCAATCTGACTGCTTTTCACCTGACTCCTCGACTCTTGGTGTCTGTGGGTTGACTATGCTGAATATTCACCCCCATTTCTCGGCCATGACCCAAATTTCTCTGGCTGGCCCAGAGGAGGTTATAACACTACTCCTGACCAGTTGTGATCAGGTGGCCATATATAAATTAGTACCTCTTAAGTTTCCACAAAGCCTCCTAGATGTTTGATTGGCACAAACATCTTTGCTCACAGTTCTACAGGAACAAGTAATATTCAGTGAACAACTTGCTGTGTGCCAGCTGCAGAGCAAAAGTACTTTTCATGCTGTATCGTATTTAATCTCCTGATCCTGCATTAATAGTAGGAACATCTATATTCTCCCAAAGAGGAAGTAAAAAAGTGTAAACTACTTTCCCAAATTCACTGTATCAACAATGGGTAGTAGCCAGATTCAGATACATTTCTAAGGTCCTAACTCATATGTCCTGTTCTTAAGAATCAGAGGAAGAATCCCCAGGGCAAGCATGTGTAATTGGGAATCCATCGTTGTTACATTTGACAAAATCTGGATGATCAGAGGTAAGCGTACTAACTCTTCCAGCTGTTCCTCTGTTCTCAACGTAAACCCTTTGCTACACGCTTTTCTATCTCATGGCATTTCTCTGCCCTAATTTTCTAATAAGCAACAAACTCAGTTAGTAGGACTGGTAAAGGTGGTAGTTGGTTCACCAGTATTGTGTGGCGAGTGAGTTCACGGGCACATTCAGTACTCACTTCCCTGCAATTCTCACCCAACAGAAGAGTGATACAGAAAATAGTACTGTCGGGCTGGAGAGATGGCCTAGCGGTTGGGAGCGCCGACCGCTCTTACAGAGGACCTGGGTTCGATCCCCAGCATCCACATGGCGGCCGAGAACCGTCTGAAACTCCAATTCCAGGAGAACTCCAGTTCCAGGGGAATCCGACACCATCTTCTGACCTCCGCGGCATTGCATGACACGGGTGCACACACTTGCATGCAGACAGTACATTCATACACATACAGAAATAAGTAAAATTAATTTAAAAAATTAAAAAAAATTTTAAAAAAGAAAATAGTACTGTCTTCAGTGTCAACTCTTATCCCAAAGCTATTCTTGGGGAAGCTATTTTAGGGCTATTATGTTTGGGCACTAATAAAAGATTTTATGCACAAATCTGTTTCAAAGAGGTCCAAGGCCTAGTGTTGGGTAATAGACCTACTCTTTCTAGACACAGAGATATAAAACTGTATACTACATTAATACCATAGAGCCTCTAAGCTATAAAATGAGAAAACAACAGTTAGATAAACAATAAATTCAAAGGCAGTCTAGCAGAGAAGACAACTTGCTAATAGGATGGTCTGTTGTTCCAAGTACTGCACCATGGTTTGATATAACGTGTGTGCGTGTGTGTGTGTGTGTGTGTGTGTGTGTGTGTGTGTGTGTAGGGTTGCAAAGCAGTTGTGGGAAATGAATGAACTCAAGTTAGCAGAAGAAATTTCACCTTCCTAAAAAAGCTGTGATGATGACTGCAGCAAATTATTGGTGAGAAATATAGCAGTTAATTGACTTCTTTTTTTGAGAATGTATTTGTGATGGTCAGGCTGACCTCAAACTGAAGATCAAGTGATTCTCCTGCCTCAGCTTCCTGAATATTTTGGGAATACAGGGATGAATCCATTGACTCCTATGGCCCGGTATTCAGAAAACTGACTTTTCTTAAAAGACACATTTGTTCTTTGAGGGAACTCTTTAGGGAGAGAGGGAGAAAAAGGCCTAACAACATCAATTTACTTTCAATAATCTGAAGGGAATTAATGAGCAAAGAAATTGGAAAAGTTAATAGTGCATCAGTATCATAACAGCCTCATTTTTCCTTTCACTTCCTTAAGGAGGAGGAAAGGATGGGTCACTCAGGAGCAGCTGAGGTCTACCTGTAAAGGCAGGCATTTTTCTTGGTTTAGGTTATTCACATTCTATTGGACCCAGATCAATCCTCTAACTGGAAAAACTTCTAAATGTCATTTCCTATGAAGGCAACCTTCTTGTGTAAGCCAAATTTATTTCCATTATGCTCCTTCTTATCCACAAATTCTGATAGCAGCACCATTCACTCCTGTGCAACAATAGAGCATTGATTTCTTGAGGCTGAGAAATTGACAGGAACCTCACATAGAAAAATCCGCCTTGTTGGTGGGCATCCTGTCTGGGAAATTGCAACTTGAATGACATGGGCTCAATTCCATTCCACAAAGAGGTTTGGAAGCCTCACTTTATGCAAGGATCTTCATAAGCTTTAAAAGGTATATATAAACTGGATTCAAATTTTAGGCCCACAGTTCATTTGCTGTAGATTTTTGTGTGTTTTATGAAACTTCCTTGCATGTAAGTTTTCTTCCTGAATAGAAAATACAAGGATAATATGTACAGAGGATTATTATTTGAAATTCAAAATGCTCAAAAATCTTATCTGCTATGAATCTTTTAATCTAACATCTAATAATAATGATAAATTTAAAATAATACATATCATAGATTTTTAAATAATACCATGAAAATTAAGCACTCATGTTACAATAGGCATTCAAAACAGTCTCTCTCTCTCTCTCACCTTAGATTTCCCATGTGTGTTTATAAATCAAGAATCCACAGGCTTATCCCTGTCAATGGCAGATCAACTGCTCAATTTCCAAAGGGGTGCAGAAAATAACTAAAGGACTTTGGTTTCATTTTGATGTGTACATTTCCATATGTTCTCTAAGAAAAGCCATCATCCAGAAATGGGATGAATTAAAAATAAATAAATGAAGGATATGTCAGGTTAGGTTTGGTTACGGCAAGAGCAGGGACAAATCAAAAGGACAGATGTGTTTAATGGCCATTGCACTTATCCAGAGGAATCATTTTTACTGGCTAGGTGCCCAATTAAACCTGTAAAATGGAAATCCAGAAAATCAGATTAACGAGCCAGTCATTAGTAAGGAAAAGACCCAGCTAATTCTGTGTTTAGCATGACTGATGGGCCCTGAGCAAATAATTGGATGACATTCATCAAATGTAAAATAAAAGGTGTCACTGAACGGGAGAGTAGTAATAATCTCTGGGATTTACAGTGCCAGAAAATTTGCTTGTAAGGAAGAGGAAAGTTCATCAAAATAGATTAATAGTCGCTAAACTTTATTTCTTCCTGTGTGGTTGCCAGAGAGCCACACAAATAATCACAGAAAGACAGCAATTGTGTCAGCCGGCTGTCTCCCTAGCACTGGGAGGCTCTGTTCCTGAAGGTGGAATACTCAAGCTTCTGTCTGGAAATAAAATCCTCTGACCAGCCTTGAACAAACAGGAGTAGAGAGCAATTAGTAATCCATACTTCATTCTCAAAGAGGAAACCAGACCTACAGTCTGTGGTTATGCGGACTAATGCCAGTAATCCATTATTCAGTTGGTTAGGAAGTATTGACTCCCTCATCTGCACCTGACTGTGTGGGCATGTGTTCCTGGGTTTGGGCAGAGGCAGGAGAAGAAAACCAAGGTTCGGTTTCTGGCTACAACTATGAAAAACTATGCAATGTCAGGCAAGTTGGTTTATTTCTCGTTGCTTTAGTTTCATGACCTGTAACTTCAGGATATATAAAACCAAATGAGGTGTGGTATGTAATGCGTGTATCATTTTATCCTCCATGTGATAAACACTGCCTGCATGGAGGCTGCTATTGCTTGTTTTTGTTACCTCATCTCACCTGAGAAGACTGTTTTTAAAAGGCAGCATCCGTGTCATAATAGGTTTTCTAGGAATGTAAAGAAACATACATGTCAATTCCAGAGCTTCTCAAGTCATTTTTTTTTTAATTTTTTTTTTTTTTAATTTATTTCGGTATGTGCATGAATGTACTGTCTGCATGCAGGTCTGTGCACCCGTGTCGTGCAATGCCGCGGAGGTCAGAAGAGGGTCTCGGATTCCCCTGGAACTGGAGTTCTCCTGAAATTGGAGTTTCAGACGGTTCTCGGCCGCCATGTGGGTGCTGGGGATCGAACCCGGGTCCTCTGCAAGAGCGGTCGGCGCTCTTAACCGCTAGGCCATCTCTCCAGCCCCCTTCTCAAGTCATTTTTAAAAAGATGTGAGAACGGTCAAGAGTGGTGGTGCACACCTTTAATCCTAGCACTTGGGAGGCAGATGCAGGCAGATCTTGGTTCAAGGCCAGCCTGGTCTACATAGTAACTTCCAGGACAACTGGGGCTACAGGAAGGCTTTGTCTCAAAAAAAACAAAAAAAAAAACAAAAGTGAGAATCAAGGAAGTGTGTTGTTACAGTTAGATGAGTAAGATAGATAGAGGACTCTTCCTAGTCACTTAGAGGAAGAGGGGTGCAGTTTTAGAACCAGTCTTTCTGAGGTTCAGAATTGTCTTATCTTGAACAAGCCACTCATCACCTTATAGCCTCTGAAGGGTTGTATAGAATTTATATAAGAACTTATGGGAATTCTGTAGCGTGATTGGTGAGCTCAACAAATCTTAGTCAAGTCATTACTTTCATTATCATATATCCAATAAGTAGCTTCCAGGAGATAAGCTGTGTCAATTCATTTCTGTTTCTACAACAAAATATCAAGCTTGTGTCGTTTATAAAGAGTAGAGATGATTTTTTTCACATTCTGGTGGTTAGAGAGTCCAGGGTCAAGGTACATGCTGATTCATTGCCTAGATGTGTCTCAGCCTTTACTTTCAAAATGGTACCTTCAACACTGTGTCTTCATAAGGCAGAAGAGAACAGGAGGGAGGATTAAGTACTCTTTCCAGCTCTTTTCTAATGTACTGATACCTTCATGAGGGAAGAGTCCTCATGGCTTAATCATCTCCTAAAAGTCTCCACTTTAAAATTTTTTGACTTATTTATTTACTGTCTTGTGTGTTTTGGCTGCATGTATGTAAGTGCACTGTATTGTGCAATGGCCCCTGAGGCCAGAGGTGGGTGTTGGATCCCCTAGAACTGGAATTTCAAATTGTTAGCTCCTATGTGGGAGTTTGGAACTGAGCACAAGTGTTTTAGAAGAACAGCCAGTGCTCTTAACTGCTGAGCCACCTCTCAAGCCTCCTGAATTCTCCACTTCGTTTTTTTAACCTTTTTTCCAGATTTTATATGTATGAGTGTTATGTCTGCATGTACATAAGTATACCTGTGTCGTTCAATGCCTGAAGAGTCGAAGGTGTTGGATCCCTTTGATTCCATTTGCAATGAATTACTCCTAATTTCAACAGAGACCTAATTGCATCATCCTCACTATACATATTTGTAGTAGTATTCTGATTACATTTCTGAGAAGGCTGAAGTTCTCTCCAAAGTTTTCCTCTTCTTCTGAGCCTTCACCTCCTTTGCCTTAAAACTCCATTCATCACTATTTAGGCTTCTTTCTCCCTTTGCATTCATTTCTGAGCTACTACAGCCTCTACCCATAGCTCCAAAGCCATTTCGATATATTATGGTACATATTCTAGCAGCATCTCCTTTTTAGTACCAGTTTAGAACTCAAACTGCTGCTGTGACAAAATATCTTAAACTAAATAATTTGAAAAAAAAAACCAAAAATATAATTCTCAATATTTCCAATAATCTGGTAAGTTTAAGATAGATCAAGGCAGAGAAAGCTTAAATTTCTGAAAGTGCACTGTCTTTGCTTACAATATGATACCTTGATCACTATGTCCTCACATGGAAAAAGGGTCAATTGGGCAAAAAAGCTCAAGGTAGTTACCTATAACCCTTCTATAGGGTATGGATCCCTTTCAGAAAGGTCAAGAATTCATGACTTAATCACCTTCTAAAAGTCCTAAACTTTTAATATTATTTCATTGGACATTAAACTTCAACATAAAATTTCAAAAGGATACAAATATTAAAACTATATAACCATGTAATTGAGGAATGAAGGAGTCACAACATTGTAATAGGGCATGGAGGAACAATTATAGAGATATGCCTGCTACAAGAGGAAACATTGAAAGCTCCACAGAAAAGGAAACACTGAAGTTCAGAAGCTGATTGATGGGAGACATCACAGGAGTTTGTTAGCATGTAAAACCTATCAGTAAACTTATGAGACTTATGTTGTGTTTTTTTTCAAGTTCTTGATTGCTCAGTATTTCTTTTTTTATGTTGCGTTTTAAGCATCAGTTGAATTTTGCCAGATACTAAGAGGGGTATAGTCAGGAAAAGTGTCAGGAAGTGTTTTGATATCTCTGAGATGTTTGGTAGCAGAAGTCCTTGGATGACCTTTGGGCTATATGGTCTTCCTCTGATCCTTTCATGTTTTAGACCATGCCATAGTGCATGTGAGCTATAATTTGTATTCATTCTCCATCGTGAATGCTCCTAGATTGTGTATGAGATTGTATGTGAGAGAGAGTCACAGGGCATTTATAGACATGGCTAGACTGAGTTCTCAGTGCTGTAGGGGCTATCTACAATCTTCATCAGCCCTCAGTGATAACTGAAAACTTATAAAAGGACTTGCCTTACCTGGAAATACTGTCATCTTCTTGCCACTGGAGTCAGCTGGTGTCTGGAAAGAGCTTCTAATTGATGAGTTCACAACAGAATTCCTGAAAGAACTTGCCTTCTCTGATGATTTTTTTCCCCAAAGCATACTGGATGAGTTTCTACAGAGAACTGGATTTCAAACACATGATAGGACATATTTGTGGGGCTCAAATGTTACCATGCATATGAGAATTCCTTTGGGGATGATAAAATGCCTTAGACCAAAATAGAGAAGAAAATTGAACCACAAACTGCAAATGAACTGAATGATGTTGAATTGTGCATTTTATTTTATTTTTTTAAATTTTTTTTAAATTTGTTTTTTATTAATTTTATTTATTTCTGTATGTGTATGAATGTACTGTCTGCATGCAAGTCTGTGCACCCGTGTCGTGCAACGCCGCGGAGTTCAGAAGAGGGTCTCGGATTCCCCTGGAACTGGAGTTCTCCTGGAATTGGAGCTTCAGACGGTTCTCAGCCGCCATGTGGGTGCTGGGGATCGAACCCGGGTCCTCTGTAAGAGCGGTCGGCGCTCTTAACCGCTAGGCCATCTCTCCAGCCCCGAAAATTGTGCATTTAAATGGGACAATTTAGTTGTATTGAATTTCATCTTAAGGTCACACAAAATAAGTTCACATACTAAATAAATAAATTTAAGAAATTTCATATGAAATATTGGCTTAGCTATTATGTGAATTGCTCTGTTGTCATACTAGAAAGTAAAATCTTAGAGGTCCACCAACTCGACTTAGAATCAGATGTGACAGACGCCCATCTTGTTCTGAGTTTTAAATAAGCTATTTCCAAGGTACATTCTGCAGCTATGCATTAAAAACTCGAAACTAATGATCAGAGGTTTATTAGATTGGAGAAGTAATATATATATATAATAGTATATATATATATATATTATAATTAAAAATAGAATCATATCAAACAAATAAATGCATAGGTCGTATAAGGTCTAAGAGTGACTGTATGTTCAGGTCCAGGAATTATGTTTTAATCTGATATATCCACCCAATGATTATTTTAAAAAGAAGAAATTCTCCACAAACTATTGACTCCAATATGTCAACAATCCCATCCAAGCCAATATCAAACAATATAGATTTATAATGGGTATTTAAAAAGAATAAAATTCCTGGAATATAAGAATGATTTTAATTAGAAAACAGAAACCTAAGATAGCTCTAAATAACAGAGAAAACCAATCTATCCTCTTAATTCACTGCCTAATCTTCTGCTTCACACTTTTTCTAAAGCTCTACTTCATGCTGATTTTAACATCTGCTCTACCTGGCAGCTTGGAGTACCTGCTCTGGGGGGGGGGTCTTCCAATCTGTGCAGGAGATGGGGAGGACCATGCGAAGGGCCCTTTCTCAGAGTAAGGAGTGGCTTTCAACAGAGACATTGTACCTCTCAGTTCATAGCAGTTGCTGTGAATGTGTGCCAGGATTGGATTCGAGAGAGGACTGGCTGGTCTCCAGCATGTGCTCGGGCCTTAGTGGGAATGGACCATGTGTCTGGAGTAATTGCCTCCACTACAGTCTGGTTTCTATTGTAGTCCTGCTATTTTCTCTGAACAGGCCATGTTATCTTCTCCTGTGAATATTAATTTCCCCTGAGTTAGAGTAATTGGACTGGGAGCAGCCCACCACAGAGCTGTGCCATATTGGCAGGACTTCCTAGCAGGCCCAGGCCGAGTCTATTTCTTAGAGTGGCTTTTAAGTCATCTCATGAAGAATCCATCCTTTTCCAAGTGAGGTGGCAGAGCTCATCCTGAACCCTTCGCAGCTCTGAGCAAGCACTGCTAGGACTCAAACTCAAGATGAATTCCAAATCTGGAAGCATTTTTCCTCTTATCTTTAATGCTTTCAATTTGCACATGGAAAATCAATGTGTCTGTTCAATGCACAGATTAATGAATATGAAGGAAAAAGTTTGATGAAATCATAAGTAAAATTAAATTTCAAAATAACAACCCTGAGCAATAATAATTCAAATTCAGAAAAATATTACTTTTGATCATTGTGACATGGAAGCAATAGATTAATAAACCATTAACAATAATGACTGAACAAATAGATCATAAATGAAACTGTTGTTGATGGAATCCTTGTTTTCAGTTGAAAATATGTATTAGGTGAGTATCATCTGCAAAGCACAGTGATAAGAACAGATTCAGCCCTTGTTCTCTCTGGGAAAAGTAGTGAGAGTGGAACAATTATTAGAATTGCACATTTATGTCTCAGCGCTATGACGTGGAAACACCAAAGGAGGTCAAGAGACTACATACTAGCACAAGATGCACTCTAAAAGGCAGTTGCAAACATATTGTGGTGGCAGAAGAACGGTACTCTCCAAGTTTCCTCGTCTGTGTTCCCATCTGATCTCTTTGCGTTTCCTCCATGATCCAGGTAACAACAGGAGGAAGAGCCAGTTACTATGTGTCCTACCGAAGAGAAGCCTTTGCACAGATAAAGCTGCCCAAGTACTCCTTGCCAAAGGTATGAATTATAGCACCTGTTGTCCTGAGTTCTGCTAGATAAAGCCAAGGATGGAGAGGCTGTCTCCTCGGACTGTGGGGAGCACCACTGGCATTTAGTTTGGCATGCTTCTGAGGTTCCTCCATTATGCAGGAGCGTTATTAGGAAAGAGAGGTCAAGTTCAGACAGGAACACAGCTGCTACATGTGTGCATAAGAGTGCACAGATAAGGCTGTGGTGTTCTTGCTTCTCTTACATTTTGAGAGTCGATACAAACACTGCATGTGTTTTCTCTCCTCTCTGCCACTGGGTAGTTAAAATGACATAACTTACTGGAACAATAGCAATGGTAACATTTAATTTCTTTTGTTATAAAAGCATAAAGTGTATTCTGTGTATCCCATTCCATGTGAACATTGGCTTCTAGGGAAGGATGGATCTTAAAGATCAGTGTGAACAAAGAATTTGATTTCCTCACTTATTGGAGATGCAGAGAAGCTGTCTTCAGGTGAACACATGTGTATTTGTCACTTTTCTGTTGCGGTGATAAACCACCATGACCAAGGGAACTTATAAAAGGAAGAGTTTATTTGAGCTTATGATTGATGATTCCAGGGAATTAAGAGTCCGTTGTGGTGGGATATAGTGCCATCAACTGGGGACAAAATGTCTGAATACTTGAAACCTATGGGGGACACGCTCGTTCAAACCACCACAACATGTGTGCTATATGACAAGGACATGGGCCTCCTAGTTGAGACTAAGAAACAGTGTGAAAGGCTAATGAGAACTGAGGTGGGAACGGTGTAGGATAAGAAGGTGGGTCAGCTTAAATCCCCTTGTATTTTTATTGATTCAGTTATTAGTGTATGCATGTATTCACTCTATCACTGATTCACTTGTTCATTCTTTCATGCATCTACTCAACTCTTCTTTCTTCCACTTATGTGTGCAGTCTAAGGTAGACATTGGACAGACTTCTATGGCTAGAGTGATGCATAAAGCACAGATTGTCCCTGTCTTGGTGAAGCTTATATTCTGTTTGAGAAGAGGTACTCTACAAGCCATTGTAGGTATAGAGAGTATTGGAGAAATCTAAGGAGCATCTAGGGATAAAAGGTATAGTGAAAGTGTATAGTGAGGGCAGTTTTCTAGAGAAAGTGATGTTTAACATAAGAAAAATAAGGAATTCAACCTGTAAACAAGGGAATGGATAAGCTGATAAGAAGTGGGGTCATCCCTTATAATCTCAGAGGAATTGGTCCCAAGACATCTGGGAATGTCAAAATCCATAGATGATTATACTCTTTATGTAGCATGGCATAATATTTCCATAGAACATATGCACATCCTCCTGAATATGTAAAAATCATCACTAGATTATTTATAGCATATTGTTTAGGGGATTGTGACAAGAAAATAAATCTAGATTTGTTTAGTACTGGTGCAGTTTTGATCTCTGGAACCCAAAGGCATGGAGATCAGCAGTAACGCGAGCAGAAGCTTTATTTTAAGAGAGAATGTGGCTCATTTGCCAAAGTAAAAATTCATCTTCTGAAGAAGAATTAGTTGCAGAGTTTGGTGGCAGGTCTGATGAGGAGGAAGGCAGACCACATATGAAATAGTCTCAGGGACCATGAAAAGCAATTTTTCATTTCCCCCTAACCTCTATGTGACTGATGTTCACGGGAACATTGTATAGGGTTATAGTTTCAGGATGTGCCCATCAGAAGGCCTGAACACAAACAGGAAATCATTATCCCTGGTGCAGAGGATTAGAAAGAGAAAAATCCATAGTTAGCATCTTTCTAAAGGAGAATGCTATTTGCTTTCCCCGAACTTGGTAATCTCCCTACATTCACCTAAAATACATACTTCAGGATCATCAAAACCATCTCCATTGTAAGGACATTTTCGCTTCTCTGTGTGTGGATGCTTTATGAATCTTTAATCTTTTTAGAAAAGCAAACACTTCACCCTCCTAGGCAGTGCAAGTGCAGGTAGAGACAAGTAAAGCCCCCAGTTGATTTCCACCAGAGCACTCCATTAATGATTAGCAACCCTATGGCAACTTATTGTGGGGGCATAGCAAACCGTACACGGGTACCCTTTACATCCAGGAGAGGCTTCTCATTAATACTAAGCTGCAGTGAAAATAGTGTGGTGGTTATTGATTTTTTTATTCCTGGTGTTGGCCCAGATTTTCATAATCAAGACTAAGCAGCTGTGGGCAGAGGGAGTCAAGTAAAACTGGCTCTTTCCACTGTTTTAAAAAATAAAATGTTTTTTTAAGCCAGTTAATGCAAGTCCCACAGCACTATAGCTGCTGTTAGTTGTCTTGGATAGAAACAAAAAGATAGCAAAGTTTCCTGTCATCACTGCCCCTCAAATATCTGTTCCCAGTCTAATTGTTCAGAACATACACACCTTGGCTTTAGAATGTTTTGCAGAGAGTGAGATGAGTGACATCAGTAATGTGTAGCATTGTTAGGATAAGGAGCCTTGTGCTGAGTCTTCCTAACTTGGACACTAGGCACTGTCTTGGGACTCTCTGCTCACGGCATGGAACTCATGCATCGGTTGGAAAGCATGTTGGGAGATAATAAGTGCCAATGGTGGCCTGTGGAAAAGGCTGTTGAGCTTATGAGTAGAACCCCCAACTTTCTAGCTATGCTACTTGTTCATGAGCTCGTCTACTCATTTGTGAAATGGGGGTAATGATACTATTTGATAAAGTTGTGAAGATTTAATGAATGGCTCAGTGTTGGTCCAGTGTAAAGTACTCAGTAAAATTAGCAACAGTTGTTAACCAGAGAAAATAATATTTATACCATGATCATACCTGGCATGCCCATTAGGCTCATGATGGAATCACACCATAGACCACCTGGATCTTCATACTGCTTAAAGCTGTCATTCTGATTCTGACATAATCATTTATCTTAAACTGTAGGTTTATTCATAGTTTGCTATTCTAGTAATCATTTCTACATGAGACCAGTTATTTACATAAAAAAAAAAGATTCAGGTGGGTACTGATGGTGCTGAACTTTGCCTGAGCCCTTTCCTCTTGGATGAGTAACCAAGCTTAAGAAATCACATGCTCTGTTGTGTCTGGGAAATGGCGTAGTAAAAAGAGCTCCTCCCCCATGTGAATTGATAAGTCATGTGTCTACCTCATTTATCCTTAACAAGGCTATATTCTTCTTCATCTCAGCTAAATGATTAGCTCCACTGCTGTCCTACTAACCAATCTGGTGCTCTCTGCTTCTGAGCTTTGCTCAAACTTGTGCAAGCACTGTGATCTTGGGCAAGCAGTACAATGAGGAATGGCCCTCCACTGCTTTACAGCCTTTCTGAGAGTCATTTGACCCCAAAGAAAATGTGTCTTTCAGTTGTTCCTTTATGCCAGCTGCATGCCCTGCTCCATACCCAGTCCTTGTCCTATTTCACTTTTCCACACACACACAAAAAACACAATTCTTGGGGCTTGTCAGAAGACACAAAAGATAGATAAACATTTGCTATGCCTACCTTGAGGACTAGGTTTTAGATCCCAATACCCACATTAAAGCTAGGTGGTCTTGGAAGCTTGCATATACTTGCCATGTTGGGAAGGCAGACATAAGGGACCCGGGCAAACTGTTCTAGCTGGATTACATAGTTCTAGTTTCAACAAGAAACCCTTCCTCAATAAAATAAATAGAGAATAATTCTTAAAGACACCTGAATCAAACTCTGTCCTCCACACACAAGCAGCTACACATATGTGAACACTATTTATATAAGCATGCAAACCACACACACTACACATATGTGAATACTATTTATTTATTTATTTATTTATTTATTTATTTATTGGTCTTTTCAAGACAGGGTCTCCCTGTAGCCCCAGCTGTCCTGGAACTCACTCTGTAGACCAGGCTGGCCTTGAACTCACAAAGATCTGCCCGCCTCTGCCTCCCGAGTGCTAGGATTAAAGGCGTGTGCCACCACGCCCAGCTTCGAATACTATTTATATAAACATGCAAACCACATGCACATTCAACACAAAATTAAATAAATAAAGACAGAAGTTTCAAAAGAACTCATAAATTCAAAACCAATTCTTTGAAAGGTAGGATGACACATACATATAATCCCAGCACTTGGGAAATAAAGCCCACAGGATCACTAGTTCAAGGCCAGCCTTGGCTCTGCAGACTGAGTATGAAGACAGCCTGGGATATATTAGAACTTTTCTAAAAAAAAAAAAAACCCACCAAAAATCAGTTATTTCTTCCTTGCAGATATTGTGATCACAAAGTCTGTAGTGGCTTTTTCTTGTCTAAGTCAGGGTTTGTTATTTGACTGAAGTATGTCCTCAGTCCTCTTCTGAATAATAAAAGGTAGAGGAGGGTACTATATATTTAAAATTATCTTAATAATTGTGACTAGAATATTAGCTTTCATCTCCTTAGTTTTACATTTCTGGTGGGTAACAGCTACCCTTCTCAGGGATTCATCTGGAATTCCATCTCCTCTCATTTTCTATTCTCTCTACTGTGTCCTGCTGGTTGCCCTCCATCCTCTCATCCTCTCATCCACTTCTCTGGTATTTCACTGAAAGTCCTGTAGCCATTGTTGTTCATTACCACTTACATGCCAAACCTACTACACATCTCTATACTTCATTCACTTCTCCAGGGTATTTGGTGTAACGCTCGCTCCACCCACCCCCAATCCAATCCATACTGATGCTCTTCCATTTAGGTTTTACTTTGACTTCCTTTCCTACATGCCCTCCTCTGAGTTACTTTTTGAATTGATCTCCTTTTTGTTAAATTGATCTCCTTAGATTCTTATGACAATCTGCATGCTCGATAAGGGGCTTTATCACTTTTTAATATTGGTGATCGTGGTGTGAACAGCCTCAGCCCATATCTCACTCCCAAGTTACCTATCAAACTACCTATTCAAATAACATCCTCTTAATGATCTTATTTAACCAGTCCAAAACTGAGTTAATGTTCACTTTGTATTTCTTGTATGTCATGATTAGTGATTGTAATGATTGATACCTTTTAAAAAAATTTATTAGTTAGACATCTGAAACACTGTAGATATAGATATGCTTTTCCCTATTTCCCTGTAGATTGTTAATATCCCATCAATCCCTTTCATAGAGACAGAATAAAGAGTCTACTTCTTTAGACCCTCATACATTATCATCTGGCTTAGTGCAGGAGTCTTCTAAGCGTTACTGTCTACCCTCTAGCATCACCTTGCTCAAATCCACTTTTAACACTGTTTCCATGAAACTAACCCTGGTCAACCAAATCTCTGAGTGGGTCCACTCTGATTGTCATCCTTTGGTGCTGTCTTCCAAACAAAGGATAGTGTGCCTCATAAGACCCCTTGTGATGCAATCCCTCTCTCTGCTCTTAATTCCTGCACAGGGAGATTCACTGAGTTCCACACACTTGTGTCCTTGAACATGCCACTCTCACTCCCCTGTAAACATCTCATTTTAATCTCTATATTCAATTTATCTATGTAGTGCTTGTTGGGCCTGAGAAGGCAAAGATGATATATAATGCCTTCACCCATGGGGGGTCATCTTCTTAGGTTCAACTCTTATCTTTTTCTTGTCTTACCCTCAATATGGTGTCTAGGATGTGGCAAATGCTCAATCATGTAGTTATTTATGTAAGAATAAAGTATAACTAGTCCTAGCTTATAAGAGCAATATTTTAAGAATAAGGAAGTATTTTCAGTAGTGTTCCCTTAGAATGTCCCAGGTTTGGGTTTTTTAAAGGCAACTATGCTTTTCCCAAATCATTGTTGAGAGAGCAGCAGGTGGGAGGAGGCTTCTTATTGATCATTGCTTTCCAAATAAAATAACATATGTGGTTATTTCTGAGGCCTTTTTATGTTTCATCTTTAGAAAAGTCCCAGCCTAATTGTATTATTATATTTTCTTTCTTTCTTTCTTTCTTTCTTTCTTTCTTTCTTTCTTTCTTTCTTTCTTTCTTTCTTTCTTTCATTTTCTCCTTTGTTCACCAAATTTATTCCTGCATTTTCTCAAGACCAGCAAGGAAGAAAGTAATCCATGATTGGAGATTAGAATGAAAGAGGAACTCTATTCAAGAAAATGTTCCATCGTTCAAAACCCCACTGGACTAATTTTATTTCATACTGCTTTTATTTATTCTTGAAGATTTGTTATTCTAGTTATTATCTGTTGACCTCTCTTCAGCCATGAAACCATTTAGGGAAACGTCACGTGCAAGCATTAACACCTGTGGCCCCAGGGCTGTATGTATCCCAGAGTAGCTATTCATGTACCCTAACATGAAGTCTTAAACTTACTTAAAACATTATCAGTTTTTGTGACTCAGTTGTGTGGTGCTTGAATATGAACTCTGTAGATTACAATATTATGTTCAATGTCAAAATTGAGACATGCCTGGTAAAGCTTTATGAAAGCAGATCCCCTAGGCTCAGATGCACTGGGATCATCTGGAAGGTTTATTCAGATGGTAAAATATAAGGCTCTAATCCAGACATTCTCAGCTGTGGTCTCAAGCTGTTAGACTCATGAGTCTGCATACTGTTGAGATCTCAAGATCACACTGAGTGTGATGGTATACATCTGTTATCCCAGCTTCTTGGGAGACTGAAGTAGGAAGATTCCTTGAGCCCAGGAACTCTAGGTCGTCCTGTATGTCTTACTTTCCCTGTTGCCATAATGAAATACTCTGGTTAGAGGGTATTTTTAATGAAAATAAGGGTTTGTTTTGGCTCATAGTTCAGGGCTACAGTCCATCATGTCGGGGAAGTCACAGCAGCAGAAACTAAAGCTGCTGGTCACATTACATCCAAAGTTGAGAAGCAGAAAGCAAATACTGCTTATGCTCGGTTCACCTTCTACCTTCTGTATAGTTCATGATCCCAGCCCAGGGAATAGCAGCACCCCCAAGGGGTGAGCCTTCTTCAATTAATCTAAGCAGTATGACTTACCACAGGCATCCCAGAGGTCCATCTTCCAAGTAATTATAGCTCTCATCACCAGGCAACTGAGATTAGTCAGCATATTGTACAACAGAATCCTATTTTTACAATAAGAAAATGAAGAGATTGATAAGAATCTGTAGGTCACTTGAGTCATCAGTTACAATCTAACTGATACACTGCTTTAAAAGCTAGTTTTTTTGATTAAGGGTACTTTTGGGTTTAAATCTTAATAATGGGATTTGTCAAGCGAGTGACTGGCAAATAATGTACTTCTCAAGTGGACAATTCAGAGTTTCCTACGCTGGAGACATTGTAGCTCCTACTGCTAGAGATTTGATACCTGCTCACCAGCTGGCATAGCCCCAGGACAGCGTTTACCTAAAATGTCTGCACAGCCAACCTGGTTGCCTCCAATCCTGACTAGGCCTTAGTGTTCTAAGTTGGTTTTCCCACTTATTTTACATTAGTTTAGTCTCAAATAACTTAGCTCATTCATTTTTATGACCAAAACATCTGGGGAAAACCAGGCATTTCTATTGCATTTTAAAGAGAGTAAGTGAATTTAATCTGTATTTTCTGTGGCTGCTATTTCCCCTCCTACTGGGTTCTTGGGCATTCATTCCATACCAACACAACACAATTTCATCACGTGGCTTTTAAGAGTAAGCCTTCTTTCTGTTTCCAAGCAGTTCAGCAGGAACTTGTAATTCTGTAGGATATGAAGGCACAAATAAGCAAGTGAGGTCTTAGTCAAGGTGACCTAAAGAGTTTCAAAACTAGGGGCTACGTGACCAAGGTCCTCCAATAAAAGGGCCAATCTACCCACCCACCCACCCCCTGCCTACTTGTCAAGATCATATAGACTTGTTCCATTATAAATAAGGGAAGATCTCACTCTGATGCTGATATTGAAAACACTGCTTCCTGTTTTTATTTAAAATAGTTTCTGTTTCTGAGAAAGGTTGTTTTAACAATGCAAAGGCTAAGCCCAATCTGATTATTAATTTTCTATTGGCCCCAGTTACCAACGGTCCACTTACCAATGCATCCTCCGCCTACCCCCAGAAGCAAATGTGGTTTTCCATCATTACCTATTATGTGCAAACCAGAAATATACTTTCATCCTTTTGTAAAATTTAGCACACTTAGCAAATGTTTATCCATGCCAACATATCCTCTAGACAAGTGCAGATTCTGTGATATGCACTTGAATTTATGATAAACATGGCCCAGTCATGAATAGGGACTGGCTTTAGTAAATTAGTACTGAACTACTAAATTAGACTTTAGGACGGATCCAGACGAAGATTTGAAACTTAGATCATGAGCTTAATGCTAGTATGTAAGGGTCAAGGATTGGATCATAAGAACATATAGCTATGGCAGGCTGAGACCCCAGTGGCTCCAACTCCACCCAGAACCCTAGAAATTCGATTATTCCTTGTAGGATATAGTCAAACTGACGTTTGTAATCATTCTTTACTCCAGCGTTCATTCAAAAATCATTGACTTAAAAATTATATATTCAAATGAAGCTATTATGTTGGAGTCAGATCTTTACATGTTCAAAACCTTGAACTACCATTTACTATATGTGGGGCCTGAAGCAATATGATAAACTACTGTGTGTCTTACCCACTAAGCCCTTTACACACATCTTTCTGTCAGTTAGCAAGTACTAGAAATCAGGAAGCTCATAATTTATAGCCTTAGTCCAACACAGAATCGGTTAATGTTGCCTATAACTCAAGTTTTTTTCTGAACCGTTTCACAAGTCATGGTAGTTACTTGGGGTCCCAGTGGGAAGGAAACTATGGAGATCTTCTTCCTCACAGACATCCCATCTCATTACAGGACATGCACATCATCAGTACAGATGAGAACCAAGTATTTGCAGCAGTTCAAGAATGGAACCAGAATGACACATATAACCTCTACATCTCAGACACACGTGGGATCTACTTCACTCTGGCCATGGAGAACATTAAGAGCAGCCGAGGTGTAATGGGAAACATCATTATTGAATTGTATGAGGTATGTAGCCAAAATTGTTCCTCCTTGGACTGACCTTTCTTTTTTGTGTGTTTTAAAGGTATAAACAAGCATTAGAGTCCTTTGTTCAGACACCAGCTATTTCACTTGACAATTGTGGTTTGAAGCAAGGGGTATAACTTTGTACCTTGATTCTAAAAAAGTAAAGGTAAAATCCACACCTGATGAGGTTATTGCAATATGAGCTGTTTGTTGTGTATGTCAGGACTCAATAAAGTCAGTGGTCTAATGTGAATGAACATTGTGGAATGCTGGAACTGAAGACACGTGGTGTAGATAATGTCTTAAGTAACCTTTTAAAACTGTGCATCTTGTTATGAACCTTGGTAAAAAGAGCTTTGCTATGCACATGCTGAAATTATTTTTGAAAACTGTGCTTATGAACACATTTTTGATGGAAACAAAAGCAAATATCACTTGCTGATAAGAGTGAGAGTAAATGCCACAACCTGCTAACATCTGCATATGATGAAAAATTTCCCTTGACGTAAGTGTATCTCATATATATATATATATGATATTAGATATTGTTTATGCATTTAATATATAGTGTGGATGACAGTTAAAGTAGTTTCTTTAGGAATTCAAATGACTCCACATAGGAATTGGAGAAAAAAATATTTTCAATAACCCTTGAGACATGATGTTTCATTAATTTCTGATAATAGCAGAAACAGTGAAGTGACTTGAATGATTACAGTGATATGATGGATTAGGGTGAGCAAAGAATATGTCATATGTCTTGTGATACGACAATAAGTAGTGGCTGATGGATAAACCACACAGTTGTGATGAGGGAGACCAACCACAGAAGGGGAAGTTGGCTCTGGGGGCGGGCCTCCCATGACCTGAGTGAGCTGCTGTCTTCTGTGTTTTCCTTTCTAGAAAGTAAAGGTGACTTTTCTGAGCAGAAGTTTCAGTGCATGGCCTTATGGGCTCCTCTGATTAGGCAGCATCCCTTATCCGTATCTAAGTTGTCTACTCAGTTTCTGAGAGTGGTAGAAGTTTTTAAAGTAGCAGCTATCCCATCAGATAGGGAATGATCACATTAAGACTGGGTGAATGGAAATACATTTTTCTTTGCTGATAACTCATGAAAATTTTTCTAAATATAATAATTTCATTTATTCTTGGAGAAATTCGTATATCCATACAATATACTTTGATCTTATTTCCCAACCACTAGCTCTGTCCAACTTCTCCCAGGTCTTCCCTCACATGTCTTCTCTTAACTTCATGTCTTTTTTAAAAATAACCCCTTGAGTCCAGTTAGTGCCGCCTATATATGCGTATTTATGGGGCCATCTGCTGGAACATCTTCAACTTACTAGGAACCACACCCCTAAGCAAAACTGACTTTCCCTTCCCTAAGCACTCATCAGTGATCAAAAGCTCTGCTGTTGGCATAGTGGGTGAGTTTGCCATTGTGCTGTTTCTTCTCTAAGATGGGGAGCCTGTATCTCCCTGGTCATTTAGGACCATAAGACACTGATCTGAAGTGGAACATGAATCAATATGAAGACTATACCCAGATCTAGGCAGCTATTTTTTCCCTTTCCTTCCTGCTGAATTTGGTCTTGTATTTTCAGTAACGCTGGGGGAAAAATGCATAGTGCCATTGCGTTTATGGAGAAGCAAAGCACAGTAGAGGAGCAAGGGGATGTATTTAAAGCCATATCTGTGAGCTAGTTCTCCGCTCAATTTTAATGGCAGGGGACTGCAACCCTTCTCTGGGCTCAAACCCATGACAAAACTTGCCAAGATTCCCGTCCACCTGGAGCTTGCTGACTAGTCTCCTGGGTTTCGAAGGGGTTAACTAAGGAAAGAATGTATTTTACCTGTCCAAAGCTAGAGCCTAACTGAAGAATAGAGGAAAGAAACAAATGGAAGCCAAACATAGATTTTATGACTTTAAAAAAGTTATAGAAAAAGAAATATCTCAGAATTGCTTTATCCATGTAGTTCAGGTTCTAGAAGACATGTAATAATAAGTGAATAAATCAGAGGCTGATATTATTTAGACCATGACCATATTGAAGATTTTAGTAACCAGTAAATTTCTACATATAATTTAGCTAAATGAACACACCTTCACTAAGTACTCTGTATTGTGTCTGGTGATAGGAGGCCTGATGCATAAAGACCATCTTCTGGACAGGTATAAGTCCTGTGATCCTCCTAGGGAGCATGCACAATTCTACCATGGTGTGGAGCTCAGGAAAGAGGAAGTTGAGGAATTTTCACAAATTAGAGGTGAACTGGCTCCAGTGGTAGACTGCAGGAGATTGGGAGAAGAGAGCTCAAGTCAGATAAGTCAAGGCTTGTGTTCAAAGAATGCTAGGTGGCTTTGTGGAGTAATGGTAACAAAGATTATAAAGATACTGGTGCTTAATTTCACTAAAGAAGAGTTGGGCATTTACTTTGAGTTAGAGTTTCTCTTTTTCTCTCAAATTTATTCAACTGGCAAATAATATTTACATATGGAATATAGTCTTCCAGGCTAAGTTAGTTTGTAACTTTATACTATGATAAGGTACTTCTTTTGTCTGAGAGGGAATTGTCAGATGTTGGTTGGCTTGGATTAACTTTTACCACCTAAAGCTACAGCTGCATCTCTCCACCTTTCCATGAACCTCTCAAGCCTCTTCTTGACAATGGAGAGGAGGCAATAGTAGTGAGGAATTTTGGAAGAATTTACCTCGTAAGTCTTGGCACTGAGGGTCCCTAAAGACTGAATTAGATTAATTCCACTGAACTCTGTCAAATCGAAAAAGGCTGACAGTTTTTGTAGTCTGCTGCAGTAATCTCCAGATATGGAGGTTTTCTTGCTTATTCATTCTTAAAATATACATATATATATATATATATATATATATATATATATAGCTATGGCCAGGCATTATGATGCACGCCTTTAATCCCAGCACCAGAGAGGCAGAGGGAGGTGGATCTCTGTGACTTCAAGGCCAGCGTATTCTACAAAGCAAGTTCCAGGCCAGCTCGGGCTACAGGGAGACCCTGTCTCAAATATACACACAAAAATATTTTATTTATTAGTTTTATTTTATATGTGTGAGTGTAATGCCTACATGTAGGTAGGTGTACTCATGCCATGCAATGTATGTGGAGGTCAGAGGAGGATGTCAGATCCCTTGGAACTGGAGTGACAGACATTTGTTAGCCTCCATCTGAGTGTTGGGAATCAAAGCCCAGTCCTCAGCAGTTAAGAGTCAGTGCCTCAGAGGCAGGCAGATCTTTGTGAGTTCAAGGCCAGCCTGGTCTGCAGAGTGAGTTCCAGGACAGCTGGGGCTACAGGGAGACCCTGTCTCGAAAAGACCAAAAAAAAAAAAAAATCAGTGCTCTTAACTGCTGAGTCATTTCTCCAGCTCCACTCATTCTTTAATCCCTACTCCAAAGTTCAATATTCATGGCTGTAATTATATAATTACAGGAGAAAACAATGCTCATAGGAAAAATAATAGTCAATCTCTTCTTTCAGGTGTCAGTAGTCGGCCTCTTTAATACAAGGCTGGTGTTAACAGTGGATGCAGAATATTCTTTTTGTGCTGAGTTCTAGTATGGGATTTCTTTTTCATATTCCTAATAATAAACTACATTTCATTTTAGTTACTCTACTAATAAAACAAAAATACAAATATTCTTTCTAATACCCAGTTATGCTATGGAGGCATGCTCTGACATTCTGGTCAGATGAATCTTCTTTGATGCCTTCCAAGATATTAAATATTCAACTTGTAACTCCTTAAAATAACAATGGCTTAACAGCAATGCTTCAGATCAGGATTGACAGCTACTGTAAGTATATTACATGAGCTCCATAGATACTTTCAAATGTTTACTAGCACATTTCATAAAGTAAAAAGTAAATAGATGAAATTAATTATAGCAATACACTTTATTTCAATGAAGTATCTATTTTATTGTAAATGCTGAATATAAAAATTACTCATGAGATATTTTATTATTTTTATATTAATTATACAAAGTCCAGGATATATTTTATACTCCTCACATATCTCAAATTCACATGGTAAATTTGCACTTGAAGTAGTTGATCCACAACTATATTTCATAAAATTTGTGGTAGATAAAGGAGAGTTGCATTCCTAAGATACTATAAACATAAAAGTTGCCAATAACCAAATAGAGTATCAACTCAAATTCATGTTGGATCAATGATGAACGTATGTAAAAGTAAAAGCCAGTGTTATTAGACAGGTATCATGATGCCATGTGTGGCAGGTGGCGACCATGGTAGACTTCACAGAACTAAATCATAAGTACATTTTTGTTTATCTCTCAGAATATCTTTGTTGTTGACATTGTTCCCTCAGGTGACTATAAAATTACAAAGTTGAAAAAAACTTAGTAGGTCAGCTCTCTTCAGCTACAACACCAGGATGCTACATTTGAAAGACTTGATGTCTGTCTATCTAAAATGCCAAGAATTTTTTCCATCCTTTTCATTTTGTACAGGTTTTATCAATGAGACATAATTCATATGCCATAAAACAAACCCTTTTGGTGTATACTGTGGGCTTTGACAGGTGGATGCAGTTGTATTGGCACCACCACTGTCAGAATGGGAAGAAATCCATTCCACAGGATTTTCACCTCTATATTCTTTAGCATACAGAGAGCCCATCTCCCACCCATGATCACTAATGGCCTTCCATTTGACTTCTTGTCTTGTCTTTGCCTTTTTCTAGACCGACAATCAGTGGAGCAATACAGTATGTGACCTTTGGAGTCTGGTTTTCCTCATCTCAGAAGAAAGCATCTGAGCTCCATCCAGTTTTTAAGTGCATCAGCTGCCCCTTTCTATTGCGGAGTAGTATTCCATTCTGTGGATGTGCTGTTGTTTATTTTTCATCAGTTGAAGCACATTTAAGTCATTTCCTGTTTGGTATGATTATGAATAAAACCACCACAAATATCCCCATGAACGTTAATTTTTAGTTTGCATGAATAATAACTCAATGTAGGACTACCAAATCAAACATAAATACATAGTCATAAAAGCCATCAGAGTGCTTCTAAGTTACAGTCTCTTTTGTATGGCCGCCAACAACATAGGAGCATTGAGGTGGTTTCACATTTTTACCTATTCTTAGTAGCAACTGTTTTGTTAGAGAGACAGAGAGAGGAGATGATTTAGTCATTTGGATCACAATGTGGGTGCTCCATCATTGTGAGTTGAATTTTTGCTTCTCTAGTGACTGATTGCACCAACCCCCTATGCTTGGATAAAGTAGAACCCTCTGAGCCAGCTCTAGTGTCCCAGTCTCTGCTCCTTAATGGATATTTCCTTGCCTTCCATGTCTCTAGTGCCTGCCCCATTCTCTGCTTTATTATGACTTTTAATGACCTTCCTTGGGCCAGATGGACAGCTGATTTTAGGCTCCCCAGGGACCTTTTCCTTACAATGACCTTGTTCAGATCCTTGCCATAGTTCTGACACAGAGACACCCCAGGGCAGATCATGGTAATTGCTTTTCTCAGCAGATTCCTGGTTTGTTTGTCCTGAGGTCCCAGGGTAATGACCGACAGATGATTGCTGGACCACGCCACCTGGACCATGCCACCTGGACACCACGCTCTGCCAAGGGGCCCACTGTCAATGTCCCTCAGCATCTCAAACTCATTCCCAGAGGGAACGTGGACTGTCCCAAGCTGACACTGCTGCATTAGGTTTTCTGAGGGAGATGCAAACAAATGTTTGTTGACTTCAGGACACCAGTGACAGATCAAAGTAAGATTCCACCACAGTCCATGCTGGAACCCCAGTGACTTTATTGGACTTAAAAGATCGTGGGTGAGACATTATTTGTAAAAACCCTTCAAAAGCTGTACCACTGCAAAGTCTTACCCAATATAGGATAATGGCCCCTTGAAAGCTGTGTTAAGGAGCTGGCCTTTCAGTTATCCTTTACCTTCCTATGTACACTAGCATCTCCCAAGATCGTTGCCAAGATCCAGGTGGTGGTGGAAGGAATAATGGCTAAAATCCCAGGTAGGGGTTCTGTGACCCTCTCCTCCTTCTTGTACAGCATATGGACAACCCTATTAACAAACCATAGATAGCTTCTTCTATATTGTTCCACTCAGTTAGCTGTTGTGGCTACCTGGCCAAGGTAATATCTATTCCAAGATGGTGATTGTGTTATATCCAGCCAAAAAAAAAAAAAAAATCTGATACCTTGTACCCTTTTCTTGTGGGCATCATCAGCAGTCTTTCCCCTATACTACCAGGACTATGAGCAATAGCTGCACTTCTGATTTCAGACAATTTGAGAAAGAATATTTAAAATTAATTTATGGCTAAAGAAATGGCTCGGTGGTCAAGAGTGTGCACAGATGACCAAAGTTATAGTTCCCAGCACCCTTGTTAAGCATCTGATAACCACCTGTAACTCTGGTTTCCGGGAATCCAACACCTACTTGTGGCCTCCTTGGGTACCCATTCACACATATGCATACATGCAGACACATAAATAAAAATCTTTAAGTCATTAATTGAATGCTAAGTACTTCCTTAGATTAAGAGTTATGTATATACATATATATATATATATGTATATATATGCGAATACTATACTATGTTTCAGAATGAGCATATTCTTTTTTTTAAAGATAGGGTGAAATTTGAATTATTTTATTATTATTATTATTATTATTATTATTATTATTATTATTTGTCTTTTCGAGACGGGGTCTCCCTGTAGCCCCAGGTGTCCTGGAACTCGCTCTGTAGACCAGGCTGGCCTTGAACTCACAGAGATCCACCTGCCTCTGCCTCCCAAGTGCTAGGATTAAAGGCATGCACCACCACGCCCGGCTAAAAGTTAAACATTTTTTTGTTTTGTTTTGTTTTTGGTCTTTTCATATTCTTAAATTGCAACAAAACAGTTAAACTTCTTGGCTTGAAACACACAAAAGTTAAGGGCATCCAAAGTGATCTTCCACTTATTTATAAAGATGTGGAGCCAAGAAGCAACTCAAAAATATTGTAAGGACTGTGAAATATCTGAACACAAATGGAAAAGGCTCTGGGTCCTTTGGGCAGGAGGGAGATGGCTGTGTCATTCTGTTCAGCTGCAGGAGAGACACCTTCAGAGCTGCCATCCATTGTTTTCATGGATGTATTTCTTCCTTACAATTTCTAGTCTCAATTCTCTTGATTTTGACTATAGAACCTTGCTGGGTAACACACACAGTACCCATCTTGCTGGGTAACACACACAGTACCCATCTTGCTGGGTAACACACACAGTACCCATCTTGCTGGGTAACACACACAGTACCCATCTTGCTGGGTAACACACACAGCACCCATCTTGGCAGTGGAACCCTTGTTGGGAAATAAAGCAGCTACTGTTATGTTGGCCCACCATGCTCATGTTTTCACATTTCTTCTCCAGGTGAGAAGCAGGCTTTGATGTCAGAGGTACCTCAGAGTAACCATGGGTCACTGGCCCAGGAGTCTTACCTGTATATTTTCTTCCAGGAAGTGTATTGTAAGGCCCTGGGTGTGAGTTGCAGGTGGGCAACTGATTTAGGGGAGACATGTCTGGCAGAGTAGATAAGAGGTACTGTATTAGTCACTTTTCTGTTGCTGTGATAAAACCACCATGACCAAGGAACTTATAAAAGGAAAAGTTTATTTGAGCTTACAAACTGATGGTTCCAGGGAATTAGAGTCCATTGTGGCAGGAGGCATGGTGGCTGGAACTGGAGTAGCAGGCCGAGGGTCACATCTTGCAAAGATCACAGGAAGCAGAGAGAGGGCGACTGGAGACCACGAGGCTTGTTAAACTCACTAGGCCTGACCCCAATAACGTACTTCCTCTAGCCTTGCCACACCTTCTAAGACCTCCAAAAACAGTGCCACCAACTGGAGACAAATGTCTGAATACTTACAGCCTATAGGGGACACTCATTCAAACCACCACAGGTACCAAGTTTGTAGCCAGAGAAAATACCAGAAAAAGCTTCTCTGTGGCAGGTGTATCTAGAGAAAGTCAGAGTCTGTTATCTGGGAAGATAGCTAGATGGAGGGCAATTAGATCTAATCAGTACCTTTGCTTTAGACTTTAAAACATAAGGCTAGGAATTTAATAGATCAGTGGCTGAGAGCACTTGCTGAAATCAGAGTTCAAATACCCACGCCTACATAGCAAGGTTGGCATCCACCAAAGGCTCACAACTCCAGATCCAAGGGGTCTGATTACTCTTTCTGGCTGTTCTGCACACAAAACTGTACATATACTTCCTCACATGCAAACACATGTGCTCTCTCTTACACACAAACTCATAAGTAAATCTCAACAAAAAAGACCAAGGCTGCCTGGAAGCATGTGGAATCTCAGCTCTGCTGAGAGCAAGCTGTCAGGAGAAGACAGGTACAGCTGAGGACCCAAACCATTTTCTCACCAAACCCCATCATACTATCCTGGGGTTCACTCCTTGCCACCTTCTGCTAATCTGTTCCATCTTTGGCCTCTATCAAGCTCCTCAGATAATGTCCTTCCTCCTGACATTCTCTGTCTATATGTTTGAGGGGTTTTTCTTTTATTTGGGTTGGCATTCTCTTTCGAGGCCAGTAAGGTTACTGTAAAAACAAACTAAAAAAAGCCCTCAGTTTGTCAACTAAAGTATGTCATTTAGGGGAGGAACACTCCCTCTGCAGAGCTCTTCTTGCCTCCCACTGCTATTCTTTCAGAGCCATAGTGAATTCCAGTTAACCATATCCTTAAAGAAAAGAGGATAAATAGAATTAAAACTTCAGTTTATCTCAATGTTTTCCAGTATATTAGCCACTTTTCTTGTTGCTGGGAATGAATGCCCATCAAAAGCAATTTAAGGAAGAAAATGTTTGGTTTGAGGCACAGTTTGAGAACATAACCCGTCATGACAGGATGGTCATGGCAGAAGAAGTGTAAGGCAGCTGGTCACATCAGGTTCATCAGCTGCAAGTGGAGAACGATGCCACTTTGCTAGCTCTACCTTTTATATTCAATTGGATCTCTCGGAACATTAAATAGTGCAACCTACATTCAGGGCGGGTCTTCCTTCCTTAGTACATATCTACAGAGTCGTGTGTGTGTGTGTGTGTGTGTGTGTGTGTGTGTGTGTGTGTTATGGTGATTTTTGGCTTTGGAATATGCTGGAACTTTCTTGAAAACCCACAAGAATCTTTCTTTGACATAGGATGCTGTTCTAAGTCTCCCTTCTCATGTCTCAGCATGTAGAATGAAAGTTTAAGTGGAATTTGGTTTTTGTTTTTGTTTCTATTTTAATATTTTTTATGCTTTTATGATGTTTGGTGTATTACAGACATCATTTTTCAATTTAGTTTAGGCATATTCCCTTTTACCTCCCCCCCATTAAGTGGAATTTGTATTTAGCCTAAAGTTCCTGTAGTTGATAAATTAACTCCAGCTATTGTTTGCAGTGATGCTTTGTCTCCCTTCAAAATACCAAGGACATGCAAGTCCCAATACGTCAGGAGCTCTGGCAAGAACATTTTGCCTTATTTCACAGGGCCTTTGCCAGCCAACTAGGCAAAAGGAGACTAAGCACCAATTTTGAAGTGACCCAGAAATGATGTGTGAATTTTCCAAAGTCATGCAGTGTGCTAGAAACATGCACTGAAGCGGTGCCAGCTCTCCAAGATGCATAACCTGCCCTAGGATATCTGTCTCACTACTAATTGGGATCACTGGACTGCCAACCTGGAGAGTGACTCCTTGATGCCTTCAAAACATGTTTATCAGACTATCTTGAACTAACACCCATGTCTCTGGAAGGAGGTCCTTCACTTGCTATCAGAAGAACTGTTCATAGTTAATTAAAGATAATATCTTATGAAAATATAGAGACAGGGAAAGTGGGATAAAGCTGACAAGTAAGGGGGAGGGATGGTGGCATTTAAGGAGGTGGTGTGTACAAAGATGAACTTAAGCTTCTTTCAGAAACCACAGGGCATATTGCATCTCTTACCATGTTCTTTTTTTTCCTTTTTGTATACCATGCCACTTTCAATGGAAGATGCTGGAGGTTGTTCAGGTCTTCTTCAAGACTACTGGCATTTTGGCACAACATGGCTCTCCATCTTGCACCTTTTTTCCTAGGTAGCAGGGATCAAGGGGATATTTCTGGCAAACAAGAAGGTGGATGACCAGGTGAAGACATACATCACTTACAACAAAGGCAGGGATTGGCGTCTGCTACAAGCTCCAGATGTGGACCTGAGAGGAAGCCCCATTCACTGTCTTCTGGTCAGTTGTCCCACGTCATGTAGGGGTCACAGTAGCAATTTCTCACAACACCCAGGGTGGGGGTCTACAGGCTTAGAGAGTGCTGTAACAACTAAGTAGAAGTCTCAGTTGGTTTGTATGAGTTTTCACTGAAAGTAGATGTGGTATAGTGCCTCTTAAAGAAGTGGGTAGGAAGATGTTCCTATACCCAATGATAAAATTCTCAAGCAGGGCTTAGAAGGGCTAAATTATCTGTTAACTGATGATAACATGGTAGTTTGATAAGTGATCTATAAATGTCAGGGTAAGCAAAACTTACCCTGGGGACTCAGGAGGGTCAGTGTTGTTTGATTATATAGGGTAGTCAGTTAAACCGTCAGCTTTCGAACATCTTTGCTGTCTAGGATATGGTGGAAGACATCATGGAGGGTGTAGCTTGTAAGATGATGGCCCTGCTCCCAGATGCTGCAACTGCCCCCATAACGAACAATAATAAACCCTTCGGTGTTGTCTTAATTGAGATGTATACCAGAAGTCATTCTGAGATCTCAGAAGGGATTACGCTTTTCCTATCCTTGTATTTACAGAGTTTTGTGACCAATTAGATGATTTCTTCTTTAAATTATGTTAAAAATCTAGATGTATAGTCCAGTCTAGGTCAGGCAGGGTCCTGACCAATTTTTTTCCATTTTGTTTTCAGTCTAATTCCATACATTTTTGTTTGTTTTGATTTTGCTTTTGCTTTGCATTGCTCTGGATACAAGGAATGTCGCAAACTAATGGCCGCCTACCTGTAACAACAGCTTATAGCATGCTTGATTCATTGATTCATTGACTGATTCTTTTTTTTTTTTTTCTTCTGTTAAACTATGGGAATATCTTCATCTTACTCTCCCTTAAAATTTTTTTTTATTATTTTTATTTTACATGTGTGTTGTCTGCACATGTATAAGTGTACTTGTGTAATTCAATGGCTGTGGAGGTCAGAAGGCATAGGATCCCCTGGAAGTGTAGTCACTGCTAGTTGTTAGCTGTCATATGGGGACCAAGAATTGAACCTGGTCTTCTGCTAGAGCAGTCAGTGCCCTTAACCACTGAGCCATCTCTCCAGCTCCCATATTCCTCTTTTAAAGTTACCTTTCTCACAATTTGTCTTCTTCTTTAATTTATTTTATAGGTTATATCTTTATATATCCCCAAGCCCTTTCAATAGTGTCATAATGAGCATGGAGAAGTAAATGGAAAACATAAATTTAGATGAGTTTCAGATGATGGCTTAAATTGTTTTAGGTAAATTCATTCAAGTAAAATTAAAAATAAGAACAAAGTACATAAAACAGTGATGGAAGTCATGTAGCTGAGGAAAATGGTAGAGGATCTGGACTATGGCATGTGATTTCCCTGCTTCAGTCCTCTTGGGAGATCCTTAGCACTGTAAGGGTCAGAGTTAGGTGATTAACATGAGATATGGAGGAGACATTGTCATCTTGTAGAAAAGAAAGACCCAGAAGTCTTCCTAAAGTCAGCTGTTAACTAGAACTTGAAAAAGGGAATGAGGAAGAGTTGGGAAGGTTTATGGAACTAAGGGGGAGCAGAGGAAAGAAGAGACTGTAATGACGCTCAGGGTAATGTCTAATGTGAAGTGCTATGTCAGACAGACACAGGTCTGCGGCTCGTCTTCCAGTCCTTTGCAGTTTATGGAAGTGGGACATCTGGAAGCTCCATCATGTACAGGGCGTGGGAGAGGGTACAGCAGGATTGTCCTGCAGTAAATGATTTTCTTCTTCATTTTAGCCCTTCTGTTCCTTACACCTGCACTTGCAGCTCTCTGAAAACCCATATTCCTCAGGAAGAATCTCCAGCAAGGAGACGGCCCCAGGACTTGTGGTGGCCACAGGTAAGGACAATATTCTTTGAGCTGCCTTCTTACCAAGGCCTTCTAGAATAATTTTATCACTTATTTATGGATTATGTGCTCATTTGAGTATTAGATGGAAACTCCTTAGAAAATATGCCAGAATCTTGTATCCCCAAAGCCCATCCTATGAATCTAGAGAAAGGCTATCTTTCTGGGCAAAGTAAATGGACTGATCAGAGGGATTGTAAAAGGGATTCTCACCTTCAGGAACATGCTGTGTGAACTTCTCAGCTCTCCAAATATGAGGTAGGGCAGTTTTCTCTTTACCGAGAGGATACTTTACAAAGGGCTTCACCCCAGAGCTGTTTTTAATCAGGAGGTCTCTGGTGCATGTAAAGGTTTGTTTACACATGATTAAGCACTTGGCAGAGAGCCTAGGGGAAAAGGCCGGAAAAATCCAGGTTGCGTTGTTGGAACCACTGTCCACTGAACATCAATCTGAAGTGAAGCTAAAGCAACTCTGAGATGAAAATGGAAGTCTTTGGGGAGTGAGCTTTGATTAGCATGTATTTTATTTGCATACATCCTTTTAGGAACACATTGCTGGCATAAAGCAGTGCAGTGCAGGCTTCTAATCTTAGAAGCTAGAGCTCTGGGCTGAGAGATGGTTCAGCAGGTAAGAGTTTTGGCTGCTCTTGTAGAGGACCTAGGTTTGAGTCCCAAGGTAGCTAACAGTTGTTCATAACTCCAGTTCCAGGAGAATCCAGTGTCCCTTTCTGGCCACCATGGGTTTTGCATGACATAAGTGTACATATACACATGCGGCCCACTCCACTCATATACCTAAAATAGAAATAATATATAAAATATATATATTTTTAAAAGTTAGAGCTCTCATAGGACTGGAAAGGTGGCTCAGAAGTTAAGACCTGCCTGCTTTAACCTCCTTGCAGAGGACCCCGGTTCGATTCCCAGCACTCACATGGTGGCTAACAACTGTTTATAACTCCAGTTCCAGGGGATCCAACCACTTATTCTGAATTCTATGAGAACTGTACCATATGGTGCAGTTACACATATGCTGTACTTACACACATGCAAGCAATATACTCATATACATAGAATAAAATAAAATATTTTTAAAAGTTAGAGCTCTCATAGGACTGGAAAGGTGGCTCAGAAGTTAAGACCTGCCTGCTTTAACCTCCTTGCAGAGGACCCCGGTTCGATTCCCAGCACTCACATGGTGGCTAACAACTGTTTATAACTCCAGTTCCAGGGGATCCAACCCCTTATTCTGACTTCTATGAGAACTGCACCATATGGTGCAGTTACACATATGCTGTACTTACACACATGCAAGCAATATACTCATATACATAGAATAAAATAAAATATTTTTAAAAGTTAGAGATCTGGTATCAGACAGCTTTTTTCTTTTTTGTTTTGTAATGAAAGTAGATAAAGTCACAGTGACTTTCTGAAGTGGTATAATCTGTTTTTCCTCATCATTCCAACCTGTAGATCTTCTATTCTTCTTGATATGGATTCTATCTCTAAAGCTCTAGTCCAATGACTTTTTAGATACCAGCAGTGACCAATCACTTTAATAGGATTGAAGACAGGTATAGCCTGCTGCCATCTCATTCAGTACCTTTCTTTCCAGTGTGGACCAGATCTGCCATGACAAACACTGTGTTTTCAAAATCCCAGTGCAGTGAAAGATAACGGCAGGCTCTGGTCCTGGCCAGAGAGTGATCCTTAGAGCCCACATTCCATGACTTGGTTCTTCCATCTCTGGGCCTGGTAAACTCTCTGCCTCTCTTCAGATCCCACAGGAGAGCCAAGGCCAGAGCGGACGTTGCACTAGAAAATGGTCACCGACAAAGGAGACATTTGAATGCTTAAGATGTAGCTAGGCATTGTTCAATATGGCTAAACCATTCTGAACTTTAGTGTTTTCATTGGCAAAGTGGGGATAATAAAATTGACATAACTGAATTGCAGGGTTAAATGAAGCAATGAATTTTCAAATGCTTCGCACAGGGCTGAGAACATAATGAATGCTCAGTCCAGGAGTACCTATCATCATCCTGAGTATCCTGGATGTGACATTTGTTCTTTTTGAATCAGAAGATACTTTGTTCTTCTCCTTTAGTAGGACTCATATAAATCACATGCATACATTACACACAGAATGAAATTCAGGAACTCTGTCATCCTGCCTTCTAAACTGAGCCCTGACACTATGCTGGTGAACTTGGCTTAGGTTATTTTTAAAACTTCTGAGCTTTTTTCCTCCTCATTTCTAAAATAAGGATTGCTTTCTTCTTTGTCAAGATTTTGCAAGAATTAGAGATGGAGGACCACATCTCTAAGACTGTACAGAAGTATTTACTCTTGAGTCCATCTCACAAAGTTGTCTTTTTCTATTTGCTAAGCTAGAGCTCAGTCTCTATAGTACAGCTCTGCTGAATTTGTCCTGATGTGTACACAAAACTCCTTGCTGGCCAGATATATCCTCAACTTAAGTTGCTTAGCTGTTCTTTCAGGAAGTTTACATATCCTGCACTTAGGGAATGACTCAAAAGCTTAAGGACTAGAATTGTGGTAGTCATGGAAAGTCATCCTTTTACTGCAAGTTGGTCTGCATCTTCCTTACATCCATAGAGCCCAAGGAAGAACTGTAGTGACTTTGCCCAAGGAAACATCCTGCTTTATCTTGCCTTCTCCTCATAGCCTCAGAACAGGAAGCTTCCGTAACATGAATGTTATATGACCTCAGAGTTCTGGCTACTTCCTAGGGATCTTACCCACAGTCTGTTTTGAGAAAGTCTGATCTGATGATTTCTTGTCAGTTATGTTGTCTAGGCATGTTGGTTACCCAGCTCCATCAGCCCAGGGCTTCCATTGTAATGAAGAGAAAGCTGTCGTATGCACGTTCCTTTTAAGATAAATGCAACCTGGTCCTGGTATGGAGGGAAAGGGGGAGGAGCCACGGAGCAGCCTGTGGAGAGTTAGCAAGTAATGCAGTACAGCAGCTGGCTGTAAGAGTGTTTGCCCTACAGTCCAGTCTCAGTGACTATCTGCTGCCTTAGACACTTGGCCTTTGAGTCTGAGTAGCTGGAAACTCCCCAAGACAGAAAACTCAGACTGGCATCTTCTGCAGCCTCTTTCCAGTCAGTCCCTACCGGCAACGTGACACTCTCCAGGGTGGTGATCTGACAGACAGCCCTCTTTCCAACCAATCCCACTAACACTCAACACTCAAACACATGCATGGAATTAGGAATCCAGGGACCTTGTTAGGTTGCAATGAAGATCCACTTTGTTGTAGGCAGTATATTTTTTATATAGCCAAGATGATGCCACTCCTTATAGCCAATCCCAGACCTCTGCATCACGCCCCCTGTGTACATCACTAGCTATCAGTTAACCCCTGCATCATGTGTTTGGGTCACAAGTGAGACATGAGTTACTGTTAACTCTGTACATTACTCACCTGTGGGGTGGAGTCAGGGATGTCTTATGACCCACACCTGTGTCCCTGAGAAATGCTGACTGAAAAGCTAGTCCCTTCATACCTAACTCAAACTGGATTTTCCCACAGAAAGCTGTAGTTTCATGTGGCTTTTACAGTGTGCATCCTTTTGAAGTTCTTTACTCCATAACAAGAAAATGTCTTCCAGGACATTTTATGCAGTCTCCAAGGTATTTTTAGACAACTATAGATGTTCTTGTGTCCTGTCTGCTTTGATTATATGATTAGCATAAGTGATGGCCTGCTTCTCTCTTGTAACTTCTTTTATACCATGTGCATCTGGAAAATATAAACAATTGGCCACATAAAAAATAAAGGCTGGGCAATGTTATTAGGCTTTAGTGAGGTAGGATTGACCACAGATACTTATAAATTAATATGTTAGAGCTTCAGTGATTTGACAGATTTAAGACATTAGAGGTGTGTTTTGGGCTATTTTAACAATATATATCAAAATTATTAATTACCTTCCTCTCCATATATAATTCCCGAGGGTTCTTGAGAGGACTAGAGCATAAGAATGGACATGATTCAGATGCCAAGATCATGAGCTAATTTTCTGGCTTCTAATTTCTCATCCCCAGCTTTCCTTACTCTAATGGCCTGGTTTTTAGGGGAGATTATTTGCTTCAGAACAATAGTCATGAAGTTACTCAAGTGTGCCACAAGTGGCCTACATGAGGATTTTTGATGCAGGAACCTTGTCTTAAGAAGTGGTTTCAGGGGTCTGTGGATGAATGTGTACCCTGAGATCCATTTCTACCTCCTGCTAAGGAAGGAAGAGTAATGACAGTCTAGAGATTTCAGCAGTTTTAGCAAATCATCAGTAATGGAATCTTTTTTAATATTTTATTTTTATTTTATGTATATAAGTGTATTGCTTGCACATGTGTAAGTGCACCCATTTCATGCAGTGCCCATGGAGGTCAGAAGAAGGTGTTGGGTCCCCTGGAACTGGAGTTACAGATAGTTGTGAGCTGCCACATGGACGCTGGGAATCAAACCCATCTCCCCTTCAAGATCGCCTGGTGCTCTTAAACCACTGAGCCTTCTATCTAGCCCAAGTAATGGACTTTTCTATATCCTGAGCACTGGTTTCCACTGGTAGTGAAGAGTGTCCATGCTCACAGTGCCTTCCAGTGTGAAAAGCACATTCATTTCCTTGATTGGAAGCAGTGGTGTAGATGTGGTAATCAGTCTTTTTCAGTTGAGAGATGGAGAACTAGAAGGCAAGTGGAAGGAGGCATCATGGCCATGCCCTCCCTCTTGTTGACTTCAGGACAGTTCTGTAACTGTTCAACACTTGCCTACAAACCCCTAATCATGTCAGCTCCATAGCTAACCCATGCTTACTCTGTTTCATAGAAACACATGTGGGATTGGATGTTGAAGAAGGCTGTTGGCCTGAGGCTCTTCCTGGGATGGTGGTTCCACAGGCAACACACAGCTACGAAATTGCTGGTTTTATAGCCAAACAACCAGTCGTGTATGCCTCATGTATGGACACCAGGTGATGGGAAAATATCAGTTCCACAGAGGAACAGGCCATGGAGCAGTACACAGGCGCGGTTACTTCAGTAATGTCCCAGAACACACAGAAAAGAATGCAGTTCAGATTTATTTGAGGCAACACGTCATTTATGTAGGCAGTTTGACATCACCTCCTAGCAGCCAATCCCTGACTCTTTACATCATGCATTCTTTACATCACGCATTGTTTCTGTTGTCTGGGAGGCAGGCTCAGGCAGGGACATGTGGGTGAACAGGTCAGCTCATGGCAGGAGCACATGCCCACCCTTACGTGTGCAATTCAGCCTGAACCCAGGACTGCTGTCCCACAAACGCTGAATGTCCTTGACTCCTTTTGCCCCACTTCTTGGGAATATTTTCCCTATGCAGTTGGCTGCGTGGGGCTTCTTCTCACTGAACTCTTGGCATCCTTGCCCAGGAAGCTTCTTTTTCTATCATCTGTCACTGTAATTGAGCTTCCTCAGATCTACCTTAGCCAGTTAAGCCCTGTAGACGTCTTCCTTCTCTGACATCATTGCCCAGGCTTTTCCTGTCATCGCTTGCCCAACCGGCTGCACAGAGGCTGAATATGATCAAACATCAGACCTAACTAGGCACCTTCTGCTCCTTGTGAGCAGAGTATCTTTCAGGATGCCCTTCAGACGATGGTAGACACATTAAAAACAAAGTTCTCAGTGAACCTGGGGTTCTTACCACTACAAAGCTGCAAAAATCAGCATAATGAACCTTCAAAAGAGAGGCCGAATTTATCAGAAAGGATGTCTAATGAGGGGAAGAGGCAGTGGAATGAGTTTTGAGAGACCTTGCTAGGCAGATATGAAGCACACGCACTTTCTCTCTCTCCTTATTCATCTCTTTTCCTTCCCTCCATCACTCCTGTTTTTCTTGATAGACATCACTAATGGATCAAATGGATCATGACCCTCTCTTCCTTAGGAAGCACATATGCCTTCCAAATCCCCTTTACCACAGTGCTCCTGGGCAGTTACAGCAGAACAACTAGAGTTGACCTTCAGTGTCCTATCCCTTTATGTTTTCTTCATCTGTGTTCTCTAAGACTTGTGTCTGGAAAGATGCAATCCAAATTCAAGACAGATATCCACCGAGTTTCTCCAAGAGCTTCCGCACTCTCCTTTTATACCTACTGCCTAAGCCTGAGCCCAGGGGTTATTTTTGGAAGCCTGAGTGTCAAAACAAGTTGGCTGGCTGTGTGCCCCCTGATGCTGATGGGAGTCTGACAAGCTGTAGCCTGGATTTAATTTCTCATTTTGAAACATTAAATGTCAGAAGCTCAATTAACATTTTCATTATTGCATTTTTATTGTGCTCTTATTTAGGTTACAGATGTGTGGGAGCTAGCACTCCCTTCATGCTATTTTTAATGGAAAAAAAATATCAGCCACTATGATAAACTCTTATGGGTTTAGTGTGTTTTCCTGTTTTTTGATAACATGTCCCCAAGTACACATCAAGATCAGCAAATCATCCAATCCTTTATTTACTCAAGCAATCACTCTACAATTATTTATTGTGTACTAGTTATTATATATGGATAAGCATTATAGGATTTGTGATGGGAATGACTCCTTGAAAAATCTAGGATTGACTACAGGGGAATCTATGCAGAGTAGAAAAATATTACTATTTACTTTTCATGCTTATCTACTGTGTGTGGATGTGTGTGTGTGTGTGTGTGTGTGTGTGTGTGTGTGTGTGTGTAATCTATACAGAGTAGGAAAATCTCACTATTTAGTTTTCATGCTTATCTACTGTTTGTGTGTGTATATGTGTGTGTTTGTAATCTATTCAGAGTAGGAAAATATCACTATTTACTTTTCATGCTTATCTACTGTCTGTGTGTGTGTGTGTGTGTAATCTATTCAGAGAAGGAAAATCTCACTATTTACTTTTCATGCTTATCTACTGTGTGTGGATGTGTGTGTGTGTGTGTGTGTGTGTGTGTGTAATCTATACAGAGTAGGAAAATCACTATTTACTTTTCATGCTTATCTACTGTTCATGTGTGTGTGTGTGTGTGTGTGTAATCTATACAGAGTAGGAAAATCNCCATGCTCACAGTGCCTTCCAGTGTGAAAAGCACATTCATTTCCTTGATTGGAAGCAGTGGTGTAGATGTGGTAATCAGTCTTTTTCAGTTGAGAGATGGAGAACTAGAAGGCAAGTGGAAGGAGGCATCATGGCCATGCCCTCCCTCTTGTTGACTTCAGGACAGTTCTGTAACTGTGCAACACTTGCCTACAAACCCCTAATCATGTCAGCTCCATAGCTAACCCATGCTTACTCTGTTTCATAGAAACACATGTGGGATTGGATGTTGAAGAAGGCTGTTGGCCTGAGGCTCTTCCTGGGATGGTGGTTCCACAGGCAACACACAGCTACGAAATTGCTGGTTTTATAGCCAAACAACCAGTCGTGTATGCCTCATGTATGGACACCAGGTGATGGGAAAATATCAGTTCCACAGTGGAACAGGCCATGGAGCAGTACACAGGCGCGGTTACTTCAGTAATGTCCCAGGACACACAGAAAAGAATGCAGTTCAGATTTATTTGAGGCAACACGTCATTTATGTAGGCAGTTTGACATCACCTCCTAGCAGCCAATCCCTGACTCTTTACATCACGCATTCTTTACATCACGCATTGTTTCTGTTGTCTGGGAGGCAGGCTCAGGCAGGGACATGTGGGTGAACAGGTCAGCTCATGGCAGGAGCACATGCCCACCCTTACGTGTGTAATTCAGCCTGAACCCAGGACTGCTGTCCCACAAATGCTGAATGTCCTTGACTCCTTTTGCCCCACTTCTTGGGAATATTTTCCCTATGCAGTTGGCTGCGTGGGGCTTCTTCTCACTGAACTCTTGGCATCCTTGCCCAGGAAGCTTCTTTTTCTATAATCTGTCACTGTAATTGAGCTTCCTCAGATCTACCTTAGCCAGTTAAGCCCTGTAGACGTCTTCCTTCTCTGACATCATAGCCCAGGCTTTTCCTGTCATCGCTTGCCCAACCGGCTGCACAGAGGCTGAATATGATCAAACATCAGACCTAACTAGGCACCTTCTGCTCCTTGTGAGCAGAGTATCTTTCAGGATGCCCTTCAGACGATGGTAGACACATTAAAAACAAAGTTCTCAGTGAACCTGGGGTTCTTACCACTACAAAGCTGCAAAAATCAGCATAATGAACCTTCAAAAGAGAGGCCGAATTTATCAGAAACGATGTCTAATGAGGGGAAGAGGCAGTGGAATGAGTTTTGAGAGACCTTGCTAGGCAGATATGAAGCACACGCACTTTCTCTCTCTCCTTATTCATCTCTTTTCCTTCCCTCCATCACTCCTGTTTTTCTTGATAGACATCACTAATGGATCAAATGGATCATGACCCTCTCTTCCTTAGGAAGCACATATGCCTTCCAAATCCCCTTTACCACAGTGCTCCTGGGCAGTTACAGCAGAACAACTAGAGTTGACCTTCAGTGTCCTATCCCTTTATGTTTTCTTCATCTGTGTTCTCTAAGACTTGTGTCTGGAAAGATGCAATCCAAATTCAAGACAGATATCCACCGAGTTTCTCCAAGAGCTTCCGCACTCTCCTTTTATACCTACTGCCTAAGCCTGAGCCCAGGGGTTATTTTTGGAAGCCTGAGTGTCAAAACAAGTTGGCTGGCTGTGTGCCCCCTGATGCTGATGGGAGTCTGACAAGCTGTAGCCTGGATTTAATTTCTCATTTTGAAACATTAAATGTCAGAAGCTCAATTAACATTTTCATTATTGCATTTTTATTGTGCTCTTATTTAGGTTACAGATGTGTGGGAGCTAGCACTCCCTTCATGCTATTTTTAATGGAAAAAAAATATCAGCCACTATGATAAACTCTTATGGGTTTAGTGTGTTTTCCTGTTTTTTGATAACATGTCCCCAAGTACACATCAAGATCAGCAAATCATCCAATCCTTTATTTACTCAAGCAATCACTCTACAATTATTTATTGTGTACTAGTTATTATATATGGATAAGCATTATAGGATTTGTGATGGGAATGACTCCTTGAAAAATCTAGGATTGACTACAGGGGAATCTATGCAGAGTAGAAAAATATTACTATTTACTTTTCATGCTTATCTACTGTGTGTGGATGTGTGTGTGTGTGTGTGTGTGTGTGTATGTGTGTGTGTGTGTAATCTATTCAGAGTAGGAAAATCTCACTATTTAGTTTTCATGCTTATCTACTGTTTGTGTGTGTATATGTGTGTGTTTGTAATCTATTCAGAGTAGGAAAATCTCACTATTTACTTTTCATGCTTATCTACTGTCTGTGTGTGTGTGTGTGTGTAATCTATTCAGAGTAGGAAAATCTCACTATTTACTTTTCATGCTTATCTACTGTGTGTGGATGTGTGTGTGTGTGTGTGTGTGTGTATGATCTATTCAGAGTAGGAAAATCTCACTATTTACTTTTCATGCTTATCTACTGTGTGTAGATGTGTGTGTGTAATCTATTCAGAGTAAGAGAATCTTACTATTTACTCTTCACGCTTATGTACTGTGTGTTTGTGTGTGTGTGTGTGTGTGTGTGTGTGTGTGTGTGTGTGTGTGTGTATGTGGGGATGTGTGTCATAGAAACATGTCATGGCACCTGTGTGGAAATCAGAGGAAAATTCACAAGAGTCATTTCCTCTAGCATGTGGGTCTCAGGGGATGGAACTCAGGTCATGAGGCTCGGCAGCCAGCCTTAACCTTCTGAGCTGTCTCACTGGCCCTGGCTATTTTTTCTTAATGAGCATAACCATAGTGATAAAGTGCAAGGAGAAAAGAAATACAGAAAAGCAATGTGAAGAGATGAAGAGGATATGGGCTACGGTAAAGGCCGTCCATCTAGCCACCAACTAGGGCCTTCTTCCAGGCTTCATGGCCATGGCTGTGGACAAAGCAGTTCATCTACCAGGAAACTGATGCATTCTTCCATGCTTCATGACTATTACTGTGGTCACCTTACTCTGGGAAATCTCTAGTTTAGGTCTGTACACCTGCATCATTCAAATGTCTGGCACTCAAGATAAAGGTCATCAAATGTAATTTGGGACACACGTGCATGCCTTTAATCTCAGCATCCAAGAAGCAAAGGCAAGTGGATCTCTGTGAGATAAAGGCCAGTCTGTACTGCTTAGCTAGTTCCAGGCCAACTGGGGCTACAGGAAGAGCCTGTCTCAAAAAGACCAAAAAATATAAGTTGGAAACATCCACACATCTGTTTACACACTGCCCACACACATACATACTCATACATTAACTTTTCTTTTTTTTTTTTGGTCTTTTCGAGACAAGATCTCCTGTATCCCCAGCTATCCTGGAACTCACTCTGTAGACCAGGCTGGCCTTGAACTCACAAAGATCCACCTGCCTCTGCCTCCCAAGTGCTAGAATTAAAGGCATGTGCCACCACGCCCAGCTAAAATTATACTTAAGGAGTAAGAGACTTTTGTGTCCTTCTGCCCCACATTTCTGCTCCTCCACACTCTGCCATCTTCACAGGATATAAGAGGGAACAATTTTCAACAGATTGGGAATACTGAGCTAATAATGCAAGAAACTCATACTCATCAATATTAAGGCTCTGAGCCTTACCATCTAAAGATGCATTCCTGTTGCACAGTTTCCTTGTTTTCCTTATAGTGAGGTTTTATTCATGCTCAGTTTTTATTTGTGTATAACTTCAAGAAAAAGAGTGCACAAATAAACTGTAAATATACTTAGGAAAACTTTGATACTTCTTCTCTAACCCTGAGAATACATAAAATGTAAACTGCTTGACAATTTTAAATGATCTGTTTATGTTTCAGGGAATATTGGCTCGGAGCTCTCATATACTGATATCGGGGTATTCATCTCCTCTGATGGGGGCAACACATGGAGACAGGTAACTGGGATGATTCAGAAAGAGGAAAGAGTTCTTCCAGCATCTCCATTCCTATAGATTCTTACACTAAATATGACTTCGTAGTTGCAAAACATTTGGTCAGCTATTCGGTTAGTCCAGTCTGCCAGTTTAGAGGGCTGGTGAAGAAGGGAAGAGAACTGGACAGAGAACAGATAGACCTAGATTTGTGATGACTGGTTTGTCCTTTCCTTCAGAGGTGTCCACGTAACAGTCTGCTGGTTCCTGGGGATATGCTGATACAATTGTTTCTGTCGTCATCTGTGTGCCAGGACTTCTTGGCAAGAAGTCCTCATCAGCTTTCTGGATCTTTCTTTATCTACAGAGCAAAAGGATTAGAGTGTGAAAATTGGCAAAGCCATGGAACAGTGATTATTTAAGAATTCTGTAGACTCATCCATAAGTAAATATAAGATAGCTTAATACATATATGACTAGAGGAAAAATCAATTCAGTGTTACTAACAATAGAAAACTGAGTGAAAACTGGAATATTTTATGTCTTATGTTGTCTCATATAACTGCTGGATTTGGTTTGTGATGAGTATGATCTGAACTTCTGGGTTATCTAAAATAACTTAAATATAAATAGTCATATGTAACTACTAATTTGGTTGATACAGACTTATCAAATGCCAACAGGTTACAAAATAGCCTCAAGATACATTCCTTCCTTTAAGGGCTCACAATTAAACAGATCGAAGGTTTCACATAAAATGAAGTATAGTTCAAAGCGATTGTATTATTATAGTGGTACTGTTACTATTTAGAGAGAAGAATTGACTCTATGTAGAAAACTGGGAAAGACTTAAGAGTTATAGGTGATATTTTACTAAGTCTTAAATGAGAAGACTTCTAGCTGGAGGTAAAGAGAGAAGCACACTGAATGTCTCAAGAGGCAGGTCAATGCACAAGAGTCCACTCAGCAGACAGGATCCTATTTAGATGCCTGAGTAAGACTTGCATCACCATCGTTCTTACCATCATCACCCTCATTGTCACCACTATGACATCACTGAGAAAGTTACCAATCACTTAACAGATGCAGCAGCAATTTTAATTACTACACAGAACACAGTGAATAGCATGTCAGATTTCCTGCTCTGAAGGCTCTAACCAAGTGGCTAGGAAACAGACAGAAAGAGTGATGAACAATCAAAACATAAATAACCCAATTGCAAGGCCCCAAAGTCTGTAGAAGCAGGAAAACACTCATCCAATTCCAAATTCGTGACAGACAAATCACTGTTTCTCCACATCACCTGGCCCGGTGTCCTCTACAGTATTCCCTCTCTGTGCTGTCACTTCATTGACTCCCCTCTTTCCCAAATGGACAAAGCTTCTCCTTTGCACTTTGTTGCCAGGGATGGGAAGAGTTATCAGAAGCTGGGGGCAGCATCCAAAGGGAAGTGTAAGGATGACTTTTCCCTCCTTCCCTGGCTTCGGTCCTGCTCCCCCCTTATGGGACTTGCCATACAGGCATCGCTTAAGCTGTGGAGAGAAAAATAGGCATTGCAGGCTCCTGTCTGTTCACATATGATATATATATGTGGATTATGTCTTTACATTTTGCATGCTAAGACTTGCCATTAGAAAGTATTCTTTGCTTACGAGAAATATGAATGGTGGGGAGATGTCTCAGTGGCTAAGAACACTGGCTGTTCTTGCAGAAAACCTGGGTTTGATTACTAGCACCCATGTGGCAGATAACAACCAAACTTATTTCCAGTTCTAGGGGATCTGACACCTTCTTCTGACCTCTGTAGGCATCGTACAATATGGGTGCACTTACATCCATTCAGAAAATACCCTCATACATATAAAAATAATAATTTTAAAAACATGAATATAAAGAAGGCAAATAATCATTTCAGGTCTGAGAAACTTACTTCTCTGCTCTGTTCAATGGAGCTTATGTACAGTAGACCCCATTCCTCCAATTTATCACCCTTTTAAATCTTCATATTGGTTTCCCTCTTCTAGTCCTCTCTTTTTTTTTTTTTTTTTTTTTTTGTTCTTTTCAAGACAGGGTCTCCCTGTAGTCCCAGCTGTCCTGGAACTCACTCTGTAGACCGGGCTGGCCTTGAACTCACAAAGATCCGCCTGGCACCATCCCAACTTCTGCATCATGAGCCACCATCATTGATTAAGTGTGAGAAGAATTCTTAATGCCTATTTCCTCTATAAAATTTGAAGTTGAGAATTCTTTGCTGAATAAATGTTACTCATGGTTTAGGCCAGAGTCATAGAAGACAAACATTGATGTTTGTGGGATTAAGTCTGAAAACTCTCTTAGCTGAGAATCTTGTACGTAGTTGGTGATTAACAAATGTCTAAGACTAGATGGACAGATGGAGCATTGAATGAGTGGATGAGAGAATGGGTATATTAATAGGCTATGAACAAATACATAGTTCAAAGAGTGAAGGACCTTAAGTTCCTGGAAGTACTATATTGTAATGTAATGTATAAAAGTGGGTCACAGGCTCCAAAGTTAAGTATTCTTCCAACCTTTAGAGCAACCTGGAAGATAATGGCTAAGTGTAAATAATTATTCTACTGTCTGTGGTAATTGTCTTTTAGGTCCTAGGCAAGTTATAAATGGTAAAGGATATAGATAATTTATTGATCAGCAAAGACCAAGATAGATAAGGAAGAAGAGAAGATTGACATGTAACCTATAAAGAAGAAAAAAATACAAAAATTTCCTTGAAATCATATTCTCCTTTGGGTTACATAGTTGAACGTATACCATAGTCCCCCATTTCCATGCAGTGCACTGGTTCACATAACTAATCAGAAGTGTCCAGTAAATGCCATTTCAGTATGATAAGGAGAGCTATTTGTTCTCTGTGATCTCATTTTCCCATTTATCACATGCAGATTATATTTTCCAGACTGATTGGGCCACTGGAAAGCTCAGAATCTAAAGGAAACAATGACTGAAATATCGTAAAGTGTTAAGCACTATGCAAATGTAATGTATTGCTTTGATTATTGTTGCTGTTGTTATTGTTTCAGATCTTTGATGAAGAATACAATGTCTGGTTCCTAGACTGGGGTGGTGCCCTTGTGGCCATGAAGCACACACCTCTGCCAGTCAGGCATTTGTGGTAAGGAGATCCCTACCCTATTCATGAGCCCCTTTTTAGTGGAGAGGGTTGGGTCGGGGATTTGCATGTGATCTTTGCTGCATTTCCTCATTAATTGTTTATCAACTCATCTGTTCAATATCCTTACATCATCTAGCTCATAGCTAGCAATAGTGTACCAGATAATTTAGATGGAGAAGTGTGATGAAGGAAGTGGGGGTGGTAGGAATCATGGTCGGTTTATAAGGCAGAAACCAATGTAAGGACTAGCAAACCTAAGCAGTCGAGTTTTGGAATTCAAAATATGAGGGATGGAAACTGCTATAAACAGATGTTATATATTCATATAACAGATCTGGATCTCAGTTCTATACAAGTTTAATTTGTGATTTCTATGAATATTCCATCATAGATAGCTAAGAGTTGTCATATATATTCATATAAAGATAAAAGGAGTAATCTGGGGGCTGATATTCTAAATTTTTAGCCATTATGTACTTAGGTACTTGGGGCTAGTTAAAGCCAGGTTGTAGAATCAGTGTTTTAAGAGTCAACACAATGAGGGAAAGTCAGGGATTCTAATGAAAGGATCTTTCTTTGATAAAAACAAATTTTCTTTTTTTTAATTTTTTTTTATTAATTTTATTTATTTCTGTATGTGTATGAATGTACTGTCTGCATGCAAGTTTGTGCACCCGTGTCATGCAATGCCACGGAGGTCAGAAGAGGGTGTCGGATTCCCCTGGAACTGGAGTTCTCCTGGAATTGGAGTTTCAGACGGTTCTCGGCCGCCATGTGGGTGCTGGGGATCGAACCCGGGTCCTCTGCAAGAGCGGTCGGCGGTCATAACCGCTAGGCCATCTCTCCAGCCCGATAAAAACAAATTTTCATAGTGTGAGTGTGGAAATTATGGAATAGTCAAAAGTGATATGAGCAATAAAATAGAAATCTAGAGAAAATGTTTTCATGGATGCTAAAAATGAAATTATGAATAGATTTAAATTCTATAATCAAATCAGATCAGATCAGTTCTGGAGTGAGAGATGCTCTGGGATTAGGTGGCTAAATAACCCATTGCAATCATTCTCAGAGCAGACTTAAAACAGAAATAGAGTTGAAATTTATAAAAGAATGGGTGGATAAATGAGTGAATAATAATGCAATGGAACTGAGAAAATATGGATTATTCATCTCAAAAATGCATGAAATAGAGATCATACATGGGAGTTCTTTGATGAGGCCCAAGAAGTTAGTGGTATATTTTATGATGGTGTATGTAATGATGGTTTGTTGGTGTTATTTAAGTTTTGGGCACAGGATGGAAGAATCTCTTGAATGCTGTCTGAATTGCCAGACACCACATTCTCCCAAATCTCTTGGTATCTTGTACTGTGTCCAAAACAAATATCCCCATTCTCCTTTTCTCCATCAAAAACGAACAATAAGTTCTTTTTGTTTATTATCCATTTTATGATAATAGTCAGCGTTTATTGAAAGAATATTATATTTCAGGCAGTATTTTAAACTGATGCCATGAATTATTTAACTTAAATCTTTTCCCAATGCTATACATCTAGCTGTTGTTTCATTACCCATTTATAATGATATTGAAACACAACTCTATTAAATACCTTGCTCAAGGTATTAGTACACAGGTGATAGTTGGAAGCACCAAGGCTGGCACTCCTTGATTTTAACTGTGGATGCTGCAGGTACTAAGGAGCTCACAGAGGCTTAAGGCATGGTTTCTGCCTTCTGGGAGATCACAGTCAGTGTAGGGAATTTAGGTAGTTCATATTACCACCAGAATTCAGAAGGATGTCTTTTGTAGGATGTGGACTGTGTATATTGTGAGACAGGGATCCTTCTCCTTGCAACAGGTGTCATGAGCTTGATCCTTAAAGGAAGTATGCTAGGAATTACGAGGAAGAGTGGTGAGAGGCGAGTTAGGGAAAGTGGAAACTAAACCAAGGCTAACATTCAAGAAATGTACACATTTAAGAAATGTAAACTCTATTTGGTGTTAATTTGCTAATATTCTGAATTAAAAGTAGGTGGGACTGAAAAGAACCTAAATGTCACTTTGGGGTTGCTATAGTTGAGCTGGCATACAATTCTCCCATTTCCAAAACTCATTTCTGTCTGTGGTGGGAAGACCTGCTTATTGAGGACTGAAAAGGACTTGAACTAACAGTGAAGAAAATCTTGAGCCTTGTTTATTTTTTAACCAAGAGAGGCAATGTTTCTTAAGTCCTAACATTACCCTTTAGGAACCCTCCAAAAGATAAGTGTCCTGAAGACAGATATAGGTTAACTAATTCTTCCCCCTTAAGTCTTGGGAGAAGATAGCAAGCCCTTCTTATGCTTGAATGTCACCTTTCTCTCCTTCTTCCTGATCATGATAGAGATCAGATCTGATACTTTATTAGCTATTTCTTTATAGAACTTCCAGTAGAGAACTTTCCTCGTACCAAGAAAAGAGTTTATTGTTCATTTTTGATAGTGAAAAGGAGAATGGGGATATTTGGTATGGACACAGTACGACGTAGCAAGAGATTTGAGAGAATTTGGAGTCTGGAACATCTTAGAATCTTTGTGTCTAACAATTCAGTTTGATCTTTAGGGGTTTCTCTCCAGAAGCATGCTCACTTCTAAAAGGACTTTTCTGGGATAGCTTGGAGGCTAACCATCAAAGTTAGTAAACTTTTTGAGTGTTCACATAGGGATCAGAAGGATCAAACCATGTCTCTTAAAATCCTGATTATAAACTTTGAGTTTCTCTGCTTCTGTGAAATATCTCCATTCATGGAAAAATATTATTATCTACAGTGAATTTTGCAATTCAAAGAGAGAAATTTGATTATACATCCCAAAGAAATGAGAAAAAAATTTACTACTAATTATTCTGAGTTAGTTGCTACCTAATATATGAATGAATTGACCATCACATTGCACCTCATATATTGTATAAATGTCACATGTCAGAAAATTAATTGTAAAAATAAAAATATGTGAAATATTTGTAGGTCTCACAAAATAAGAGCTTTTAAAACATTATTATTTTAAATTTAAACTTTTAAGACAGAATTATCTCACTTAAAGGATGGTGATACTCACATTTCCCATAAATCCTCCAAATGATCTGAACTTGGATACGGATGGTGATTTATGTTTACTTGCATATCTGTCAATGCTGTTCGTGGGGAGGGGGGTTCAATAACTTCCCAGCAGTTAAATGTCAGCTATTTGAATGTTTCTTAGAAACAACCACAACCACTAATAATTCATTCAGAAACTCTCCTTTGTGTTTCTTTCCCAAAGGCTTAGGGAATATTTTGTAAGGGCTTGACCAAGTCATTATTGTCAATATTTTCTTACAAAATGGTTGACTGATTTTTGTCTCCTACAAGCTTCTGAAACTGAAACACAGTTTCTTCCTCACTAGTAGCTTCTAATTAAGACACAACCTCCGAGGTAAACAAATGACTCATTTAAGAGGAAGAAAGATTTAGTAATCAAGTCATTGCTATTTTCCCTTGCAGAACTTATTGACACTATTTTGTGTACAGTTGTACATATATATTTGTACAAGAAAAAGGTATTAGTTTACCCAGTCTCCCACAAGATTACAGAGGCTCTCAGACTTAAATAATAGCTGCCTTGCTTTTCAGAGAAAATAAAAGTCATAATTGAAAAGGTAGGGAAACTTTAGCTAGGCTAACAAGGCATGTTGTTTCTTACAAATTGAAATGATAGGTAGCTAGATAGGCATGAAGACAGAACAGCATACAGATGGACCCATCCATTTGTGACATGTGCCTTTGGATGCATAGAGATTAGAATTTAAGTGCTATTTCAGGTAAGTCCTCTATCTAGTATTATCACTGGGTCTTAGAAACATTAGGGGGAAATGAGAAATAGAGCCCGATTGAATGCAGTGTTCTAATGAAAATTCACAGCACACAGGATGTCTAATTGGCAGGTAGGCTGAGGGGAGACTATTTGCTGAGCCCTGACAAGCTGTGCCTGCTTTGCTTCAACGCGATGTTCTTGGAAACAGAAAGGAAAACATCACCTGGCCTTTTGTGTTCTTTTGTTCATGTATAAATGGTTGTGGGCACGAGCACTTTGTTTTGTTCAGAGAAACATTTCCATGAGAACAATAGTTTGAACCAATGCATGCCCTGAGAATGAACATTGTATGTGCTGTTCTGAAGAACTACCAGATGGCCAGCACGCCACCTCACTGTATGTGAATTAAAGTAAATGGAAACATCCGCTTCACTGGGAGAGAGAATGGGGATTCTCAGTGACCTTTCTGACTCTATTTTTTTTTTTATATCTTTAAATTTTTTTTTAGTTTTATTTATTTCTGTATGTGTATGAATGTACTGTCTGCATGCAGGTCTGTGCACCCGTGTCATGCAATGCTGTGGAGGCCAGAAGAGGGTGTAAGATTCCCCTGGAACTGGAGTTCTCCTGGAATTGGAGTTTCAGACGGTTCTCGGCCGCCATGTGGGTGCTGGGGATCGATCCCGAGTCCTCTGCAAGAGTGGTAGGTGCTCTTAACCGCTAGGCTATCTCTCCAGCCCCTCAGACTCTATTTTGTTGGACTTTTGGAACTTAATGACACCTTGAAGGGAAACACTTCAGGAGAATAAAACAAAACAAACCCAAGACAGAGTTCCATTACATAAATGGCTTTAGTTGATGGGCTGGAGCGATGGCCTAGCGGTTAAGAGCGCCGACCGCTCTTGCAGAGGACCCGGGTTCGATCCCCAGCACCCACATGGCGGCCGAGAGCCGTCTGAAACTCCAATTCCAGGAGAACTCCAGTTCCAGGGGAGTCCGACGCCCTCTTCTGACCTCCGCGGCATTGCACGTCACGGGTGCACAGACTTGCATGCAAACAATACATTCATACACATACGGAAATAAATAAAATTAAAAAAAAAATTAAAAAAAAAAAAAGAAAATGTTCTTAACACTTTACAATGATGAAATGTCTTATAGAGTTTGCCCATTGAGTCCAGGTCTGTAGAAATTTTTTTTTTTTTTTTTTATGTGTACGAGTGTACTGTCTGCATGTAAGTTGGTGCACCTGCGTCATGCAATGCTGTGGAGGTCAGAAGAGGGCATCAGATTCCCCTGGAACTGGAGTTAAAGACGGTTCTTAGTCGCCATGTGGGTGCTGGGAATCGAACCCCGGTCCTCTGCAAAAGCAGTCGGCACTCTTAACCGCCGAACCATCTCTCCAGCCCCAAGAAATGTTTAACTGTTTAGTTGGAAAGAACATCTAGATCTTCTACTATTTCTAAGTTTGGCCAAATACTTAAAAATGCAAGTCAATAATATATTACCAGTTTATTTATTTGTGTTGCCCACATTAATTGACCCCATCCTATATGTACATTCAACACTATTACAGTGGCTGGGTATGCTGATGAACAAAATAATGTATGTGAGAGTGTACATTCTGTATGTAGACTGTGTTAGACTGCTCTTTTTAGTGGAATTGCAATAATCTACTTCTTTCTGTATTTTTTTTTAAAAATGATGGGTCTATGTACCTAATTCCATTCTCTCTAAATTTCTTCACAGGGATTTTTTTATTCTAATAGTAAACAAGCAGAGTATTTGTTCTAATATAAAATATACAGAAACCTCCTTATTTAAAATTAACTTGAAAATGATAATTAATTCAGTCTCAGTCTTATTTTATCCTAATTTGGCTGTCTAAAATTCATAGAACTCATATGTAGAAAAACTCTTTCACCTTGATTAACCCTGATTGTCAGGTCTTTCATTGTTTGTGTTTTTAACTAGGACTGAAACTGAACATAGCATTTAGTATTTAGTAGATTTCTTGTATTATGTAACCTCTCTATGGACACTTACTAGACTCTGTAACTTCATTGGCTTATTGGAAAATACTTAACTCATGATTGACAAGAAATACAGTTCTTTTTGCCTGAACTTAGAATTTTGTAAATTAATAATTCCCTTACTTCAAGTGTAGAGCTTTACTTTTTTCTTTTCTCTTAACTTTCTAGTTTTAAATTGGCCCTAATTCATAAACTATAGCCCCAAACAGAAATCCAGACCTATCCATCCAAAGGTATTCTTGACAAAGTCACAACATGGAAGTTCAGAAAGCATCTGAATCTTCACATGGACCAAAACAGAAAGTGGCCATTCCAAGACCTTGTTTCTCTTGTGCTTCCCAGTTTTCTCTTAATTTTATCAATATTCCCCAAACAATAGTTTCCATGATTAATTAGATTTTAGGATTATATAGACTATATATAGCTCAACCCCAAATCCTGTTGACTTTACCTCTAAAATTATCTGAAATCTTTCATTTCTTTATCTTTTTCCTGCAGTGACCTTTATTTTAGTCACATTTAGTACTTGGTCTCTTGCATTTTTACCATCTGCCTCTTGCATTATGTTTTCTTTTTTTTTTTTTTTTCTTGAATCTACTTTACTTTGGGTCTTGACAAACTACTCACCACAGAGAAGTCAAAGCTTGCTTTTAAAGTTTGAATCATTTCATGATTCTCGTAGTTCAGCCAGAGACAAACTGCTTTGTGATTGGCTTCTGCCCTTTTTTCTGTTTCCACTTTTTCTCCCATGCCCTTTCCATTATGCTATAGTCACTAACCATCTTTCTATCCACAAAATATGATCACTTCACATTGGCTATTTCTTCTATAATAGTTCTCCCCTACATCTTTGAATGTCTACTTCTTTGGTGTCATTTAAGATCTCAGGTTAAGCTGGGCGTGGTGGTGCACGCCTTTAATCCTAGCACTTGGGAGACAGAGGCAGGCAGATCTTTGTAAGTTCAAGGCCAGCCTGGTCTACAGAGTGAGTTCTAGGACAGCTGGGGCTACAGGGAGACCCTGTCTTGAAAAGACCAAAAAAAAAAAAAAATCTCAGGTTAAATACTACATCTTTTGTTAATAATTTGGATCACTGACAAATCATTTTAGCTCAGAATAAGCACTATTTGATCAAGGGATTTTATTTTATTTTCAAAATGTATTTCTATGTAACTACTATTTGAGAGTCATTTGGAATTTTATTCTTTCTCCTGGAATACTGATAATTTTACTGATTGTAATTTTTTGTATACACTTAGCATGGGATTCCCCATTTCTTTGTCTTGGACATTAATGAACTATTGACATGAGGAGGAGAATGAGAATCCTTTGGGAATGCCACTTAGTATAGCTATTTCTGGACATTTAAAATGTCCTAATTGGGGCTGGAGAGATGGCTCAGTGGTTAAGAGCACTGACTGCTCTTGCAGGACCTGGGTTCCATTACCAGCACCTACATGGTGGCTAAGAACTGTCTTTTACTCCAGTTCCAGGGGAATCTAACACCCTCTTCTGACCTCCGTGGCATTGCACAACACAGGTGGACCAACCTACATGCAGACAGTACACTCATACACATAAAAATAATAAATAAATAAATTAAAAAAAATAAAATGTCCTAATCACCACTAATGTAAGGCTACTCAGACACAAATTTCATGTAATTAAGAGATTAAGATTTTGATTGCATTTCCTGGAGTTTCTTTAGGGAGTTGTTTCCTTCCCTCCCCCACCTCCCCCATCTGTTCACAGCCTGAGTTAGTCAAGTGTTAGGAATTACTCTTCTCAGCTGGGGCTACAGGGAGACCCTGTCTCCAAAAAAAAAAAAAAAAAAAAAAAAAAAGGAATTACTCTTCTTAGGAAACTATGCATATGGTAGAATCCTAAGCATCCAGCTGTACACTAGGCCATAAACAAGGATGACATGATTCTTTCCTCATTCTTCCACTGGAGAACATGCACTTTCCGTTGTTTAGGCCATACTAGATCTCCACTTCTGAGGGCTTCTTTTCCTTCCTGGGCCTTTCTTTAGGTATCTGTTGATACTATTCTTCCCTGCAGCCTGCGAATTGGCTCCTTTCATATGGACCGGATGTCAACTAGTACATCCTTGGTCTTCTACAATTTCTATGTCCATTCGAGCTTAGCTTTCTTTGCCTTGGTGCTTCCATCTTGATGCTAGAAGGTATAATGTACCCTCATGTTTTGCCTTATGATATTTTTCCTTGTATGAAGTAAAAGTAACTGCCCTATGCCTTATAGAAAATGTAAGATGAAGATTTCATCTATCTTAGGATACAGGGTGCACTTACTAAAGTTTGCTCTACTAAGGTTGACAGCTAATGGTTTTTATCAATTTTTATCTACTTTATTTTTTATAATACTTTTATTGATATTTTGTATATTTCAGACATCATTTTTCAGTTCAATTTAGACATATTCTCTTTACCTTACCCCCACCCCACCCCAGATCATGCATTCTGCCATAAATGTCCTGCATCTTTCTCTCAGTCTTTTTAATTTTTTTCTCTTCAAAGGTTTATTGCTTTGGGCAGAGTTTAACCATATCAGTCTGTTTTTTGACCCAGTCTTTATGTTGTTGTGGATCCCTCCCAAGTGTATTGCTCCAAAATATGCCTATATATACATCATATATGTACCAGGATTATGTCCTCCAGGAATAAACTCCAATAAAATTTTAGTAGTTCACATTTTTCCCTTTAATTTTATATTACTCTTAAATATGAATATAAACATTCTGCCCATATATATTAAATACCATGTCTGAAAGTAAGTGGTAAGTTAATTCTAGGGCTCATTAAGAGATTCACATTATAACATCACAGTTGCTTTCTGATAGAGATATAATAATAACATTGCTCAGCTTTTCTTTCAAATGGGGGATTTGGTACTAGAATTCACAAATGAGGGAAACCATTCCTCATTTGTTTATTGGGGACTGTGTTACTCCACTTAGCATAATGGCTTTGAGTTCCATCCATTTACCTGCAAAGTTCATGATGTCATCTTTCTTTACCGCTGCATAGAACTCCATTGTGTAGATGTACCACATTTTTGTTATCCACTCATCAGTTGAGGGGCATTTGGGTTGGTTCCAGCTCTTTCCTATTGTGAAGAGAGCTGCAATAAACACAGATGTGCATATATCTTTGAGGTAGAATGAGTATTTTGGGTATATACTCAGGAGTGGTATGGCTGGGTCAGGTGGTAGGCTCATTTTGAGTCTTTTAAGGGCTTTCCACAGTGGTTATAAGAGTTTACATTCCCACCAGCAGTGGATGAGTGTTCCCTTTTCCCCACAACCTCTCCAGCATTTAGTATCTTTTGTTTTCTTGATCTTATCCAGCCTTATCAGAGTAAGATGATATCTTAGAATGGTTTTATTTTGCATATCCTAAATTATTAACAATGTTGAACACTTTTTAAGATCTTTCTCAGCCATCTTTACTTCCTTAGTGGTGAAGTCTCTGTTCAGCTCTGTACTCCATCTTTTGAGTGAGTCATTTGTTTTCTTAATTTGTTTTTTGAGTAGTTTATATATTCTGGATGTTAATGCTCTGTCAGATGTATCACTGGTGAAGGTTTCCTCTCATTCTGGGTTTTCTTTTCTCTTCCTTGATTGTTTCTTTTGCTGTATAGAAGCTTTTGAGTTGGACTAAGTCCCACTTATCAGCTGTTGACCTTATTTTCTGTTTGATTTAGACAGTCTTTTCCTACTACTATGTCTCATAGATTGCTACCAACTTTTTCTTCTATCACATTCAGAGTTTCATGTTTCACATTAAGGCCTTTGATCCACTTGGAGTTGATTTTTGTTCAGGGTGTGAGGTAGTGGTTTAATTTTGTTCTTCTACATATGATGATCCAGTTTTGCCAGCACCATTTGCTGAAGACGCTATTTTTTCTCCAGTGAGCTTTTTTGGCCCCTTTATCGAATACAAGGTGGCTGAAATTGTATGAGCTCAAGTTTGAATCTTCAATTTTGTTCCATTGGTCAACAGGTCTGATTTTGTGCCAGTACCAGGCTGTCTTTATTACTATAGTCCTGTAATATGGCTTGATGTCTGGTAGGGTGATCCCCCCTGTATTGCATTTTTTGTTCAGGGTTGCTTTAGTACTTTGGGGTCTTTTGTTTTTCCATATGAATTTAAGGGTTTTTTTCGAAGTCTGTGAAGAAACTCATGGGGATTTTAATTGGGATTGCACTGAATCTGTATATTAATTTGGGTAGAATGGACATTTTTACTATATTGATTTTTCCAATCCATGAGCATGTGAGGTTTTTCCATCTTTTGATGTCATCTTCAATCTCCTTATTTAAAAATTTTAAAGACAAAAATCACACAATCATCTCAATTGATGCAGAAAAAGCCTTTGACAAGAGCCAGCATCCCTTCATGTTTAAAATTCTAGAGGGAATTGGACTGAAGGGAACACTCCTAAATATAATGAAAGCCATATACAACAAACTCACAGTCAACGTCATCCTAAATGGAGAAAAATTAAAACTTTAGGGTTTTAAAATTTTTGTTGTAGAGATCTTTGGTGTCCATTTGGGTGGTTTTGTTACCCAGTTTTTTTCGTTTTTTTTTTTTTTTTTTTTTTTTTTTTTTTTTTTTTTTTGGAGGCCTAGTGTGGTCGGAGGGCTCATGATATTCTTTCTCCAGTTGCTGGTTGTTGGTGTAAAGAAAGGCTACTGATTTTTCTAGGTAAATTTTGTATTCTGCCACTTTACTGAAGCTCTTAATCCTTTCTCGTTTTCTGGTGGACTTTTCAGCATCCCTCAGGTAAACTATCATATCCTCTGCAAACAGGAATAGTTTGACTTCCTCTTTCCCAATTAGTGCTCCTTTAATTTCCCTTTCTTTCCTTATTGCCATAGTAAGCCTTTCAAGCACTATATTGAAGAGGAGTGGCGATAGGGGTCACCCTTGGTTCTAATTTTTCTCCATTTAGGATGACGTTGACTGTGAGTTTGTTGTATATGGCTTTGATTATATTTAGGAATGTTCCCTTCAGTCCAATTCCCTCTAGAATTTTAAACATGAAGGGATGCTGGCTCTTGTCAAAGGCTTTTTCTGCATCAATTGAGACGATTGTGTGATTTTTGTCCTTCAGTCCATTTATGTGTTTTATGATATTTATTGATTTATGTATGTTGAACCATCCATGAATCTCTGGTATGAATCCAACTTGACAAGTAATCTTTATCAGTAAGGAAATTCTGAATGAAACAGGAGAGAGTCTGCAAATTCACTTTGGCCTATGAAAATAATAATCATTGTGCCAAAAGTCATCTAAACATGTTTGTAAACTAGAAACCAGGGGCTGGAGAGATGCCTCAGCAGTTAAGTGCATTGATAGCTCTTGCAAAACACCTGGATTTGATTCCCAGCACCCACATGGAGGCTACAAACCATCCATAATTTCCGGAGGATCTGATGGCCTGTTCTGATGTCTGCGGGCATTGTATGACATGATTGCACTTACATACATGAAGGCAGTAAACTCATAAACATAAAATTAAGAATAATGGATAAAATATTTTTAAAAGAGAAACAATAAAACCTAAAGTATTTTCCCATACCTGCTTGACATTACCAACATTGTTAAATACTTAGTAGTAATAGGATGATATGAAACACTATTTTAGGAAATGCTGTGATTAATAAGCAAGAAGGCTGAAATGTGGTCTAATCATGCTCTTTTCTTCAGTTTGGGTCTTCCCGAGTTTCTCTGAACTAGCTTAAATAATTGCTTAGCTTTCATTGTATATATTTTTAAAAGGCTGATATGAACAAATTCTTAAATTTTAGACACATGCTGATAAGTTAGGAACTCATAAAAACATTCATGATTGGCTGCTTTATTTTTATGGATATATATCCATTTAGATATACCATGAATATTAAAATTTTCTGACAGGTTAGTTACTCTAGACAAGTTAAGATGTTTGCTTTAGTATTGATTTTAATCCATATTTTTGGATAGAAAGAATAAGATAGGTAAACATCAGGCTCATAATAGCATAATAGAAAGAAAGAAGTGAGTAGATGAGAGATTGAGAGGATTAGTGTTAAAGAGAAAGAGACTCCAACATGCTGTGCATGGATGTTAATAGAAATCATACTTGAAAAAGTGATTGAATAGATTTTAAAAGGCTCCTTTGTATTCATTCCTTCTTAGATTCATTTAGCACTGACATAGTTCTGCTAAATGTGGAGGATGTATAGATGAATGTTACAGTGTTTCACCTCAAAGAGCTCACAATTTAGTGGAAGTCAGAAACATTTTGTGATCTATAAATGACCTATAATGTGAAGGAAGAAACATGATAACAATGCCTATGTGCTTCCAAGGAGTCACTCAAGGAACAAGATAAACATGGTTCCTGTACTCATAGAGCTTATAATCCTGAATTTAAGAGGTCTCTGCATTGGGGCAGGGGGATTCCAAATCTTAAACTTTGGACTCATGGAAGATTTAGGCATCTGACAGAACAGGATGAATCATAGAGGATGAAGGAGCCAAAGATTCATCATTGGGCCATTTCCTCTAGTTAAGTCAAGATGCATAGTGGACTTTGATTATATCAAGAAAGAGAAGGAAGAAAGCACTGTGAATTTTTGCAGTATGCTCCACTAGGAGCATCTTTTAAAGAGGTACATACTCTTTGCATCCACAAAGGACCCTTTCTCTTACCTTTGAATAAAAGATGGAAGAAGGTGTTGAGAGCAGTTCAGGGTAGCCATGCCTAAAAGCCCCTTAAAGTGGCATGGGAGGGGGTGGAATAATCCCAACATCCATTTGGAACAAATAGGAAATTGCTTTTTTTAAGCTTGATCCGAACCACACATATACCCCCTTCCCATAGGGTACACACCACACTACTCAATTTGTCTGTGTCAGAAACTCCAAGGGCAGAATTGATTGTGCTGTAAATTGAACCTCGGGTTTCATTCTGAGTATGTGAAACGTGACACTCAATTCACTGAGCCCTCCTCCTTGTGTTTTCTTTCTTCTTTCTTCTTCTTTTTTTTTTTTTTCTTTCGATTCTAATGTGTTGAAATATTTCTGCAGCTCTGGAACAATTTCTGCTTGGTTTGAGAAATGCAGTTTTGATCAAATCTTATAATATGAGGAGATGTTGAAGATTGCTACCTACTGATAATCCAGACTGTCAGATAGTGAGATACAAAGGAAATTGAATAGAATATGGTTGCCAAAGATTGTGGCTTTATTTTTCAGCTGCCTCTTCCATGCATTTGTTTCCACCTCAGGGTGAGTTTTGACGAGGGCCACTCCTGGGACAAGTATAGTTTCACGTTGCTACCTCTCTTCGTTGATGGGGCTTTGGTGGAAGCAGGAATGGAGACCCACATCATGACGTGAGTACCTCTCTGCTGTGGAAAAAAGGAGATCAGAATCCTCAGTTCTTTCCCTGGGGAAATCTACAGTGGGGTTTTCTTCTCTAGGCCAAAGTTTCTTCATCTAGGAAATGGAAGTTTTTACATTTATACTCAGCGGCCCACAGAGCTACTGAAAGAATCTAGGAAGGTAGCACCCAATTGGACCAGTACAACTTTCTAATGGTTTTATAATATGAGAACAAATTCCCCTTTACTTCAATCCTAGTAAATGAGAAAATGAAATCTATGATGTATTTAAGAGACATGACACTCATATGTGAACATCTGCTCTGAGTTAGGGACCAATTCAGACCCGGCCCACCACTCTGGTCAGAAATGAAAGACAAGATGTCAAACTATATAAGGAATGACATCAGTTCAGCCAGAGGTAGACACATCAGTGACTAATAGCTTTAGGTTGAACTTATTTTGGAGTACAACTTTTATGGGCCCATCTGTTGTAAAGTGTGCATGAGGATTTCCTCTAGATTTGTTGTTCAGTAACGAATGCTGTTATTAGAATTTTGTCCAGTTATTTCTTTCAGTGTCTTCAAATATTCCCTAAGCAAAATTATCTCATGGCCTAATAACCCATTATAAATTAACTTTAGCAGTCCTCATTTGTGGATGCTAACACCAAATCCCCAGATGAAAGGCAAGCTGAATAACATTATTGTTATATTTCTGTTTATCTGAAACAACTATGTTGTTATAATGTAAATCTCTTAAAGGGCTCTAGACCTACCACTTACTTTCAGACTCTGTAATTACTATATATGAGTGGAAAGTATGTGTTCATATTTTAGTGAAATATAAAATTGAAGGAGGAAATGTGAGTTCCTAAACATAAAAAAAGACAGAGAGAGATGTAGGACAGTTTTGGCAGAATGCATGATCTAGGGTGGGGTGGGGGAAGGGAAAGGGGAATATGTCTAAATTGAACTGAAAAATGATGTCTGAAACACACAAAACATCAATAAAAGCATAAAAATTAACTTTATTTTTACATTACCAAGTTAACTTCATTATATGCAAGCCTAGTTTTTTAAAGTACAGATGGTATTGATGTCAAAAAGTATTGTCAATGCATAGAGGCCAGTGCCTTATCATTTGTTGATATACAGCAGCCATTTGCAGCAATAGGAAAAAAATCTTAGCTGTTTATAGCCAGTTTAATAAAATAAATTTTATTTTTAAAATGCAAATAACATGGAAGTTCTGTTGACACTCAGATATTAGTAAATGTGTATGTATTGACACATACACATATCCACCTAGTTATGGATATGTGTTTGTGAGACAAAGAGAATTGGGGGAGAAAAGAGAGAGAGGGAGAGGGAAATGGAGAGGGAGAGGGAGAGGGAGAAGGAGAGAGAGGGAGAGAGAGAGAGAGAGAGAGAGAGAGAGAGAGAGAGAGAGAGAGAGAGAGAGAGAGGAGAGTATAGAAAAACAACATTGAGAGAAACTCTTAGAACATATCATTCATCCTGGCAAAATCCTTGTTAATTTACATGAGAGGAAGTAATTGGCATAACTGGCAAGGTCTGCTATGCACCAGATACTGCTCTATGTGAACAAATCAGAAAGAACCCCTGCTTGCTACTGTTATATTAAATGAATATGGTAAGGAAATAACTCTGCTTTGGAACCCATATTGCTGTGCCAACATATTCAAATTTTTGTTATAGTTCCAGGAATTAAATGGAACACTAGTAACACCTCCATCACTATTTTCTCTTTTTTAAGATTCCTGAAAATAAGCCAACTTTTCCTAATTATTCCTCAACCTTCACTTAATCACTAGGCATGAGGCAGAAAGCTTCTGCCTTTGTGGGAATTTCTCTCATATGATCATTACATAACTTAGGTTCTCACTAAGCTCTATAGAGCATAGGTACAGCTATTCAAAATATTGTATAAGCTACTCCCTGGGTGGGGTCAGGCCAGAATTCATTACTTATCCTATTCAAGTGTCTTATAGGCCTAAAATCTTGACCAAATGTTCCCAAAGTCAGACACTTCAAATTTGTAAGCTGAGGGGCCTATCTGTTTGTTTCCTCTTCCCTCATAACCTGGAGTGTTCTGCATGCTCTTGTATGAGGCCTTCTTGAACTCAGTGCATGCTTCTGTTGGGCATGAATTTGAAAAATACCATGTGTACACTAATCTCTCCATGACTCAGTATTCCCAAGAAGGTTTAAGGCCACATTTGAAATTCTGTGTTCATCTAATCTTAAAAGTTAATGAATTTTCTTCAGCTTCGTGTGGAGGTGAGCTGGTCACATGCGTATGGAGGATACTGACCTCAGGGCCAAACCACTTACTGAAGGGACAAGATAACATTCTGTCATCCTTTTCTCTCCTCTAGTACTCACAGGAACTTCTGTCCCTTTTCAGCCTTGCCTATCAACATATTAAAAACACATGACATGATTTCATATAGATGTGGGAGGTGAAAGAAATTAAGGTGGGTCTTGGAAGCATTCATCACAATGAACAAGCAATTTAGTGTACTTCTTTTAATTTTTTAAAATAATTTATTCTTTGAGAATCTCATACATGAATATATTTTAGTCACATCCTTTCCTACCTGTGCCTCTAAGCTCTGCAGTCATCTGCTGGTCCCTGCCTAACCTCATGTTCTTTTCTTTATTCCCCTACATTTAAAATTTTTTTAACTTTCTTGTTTATCTGTGTATTTTGTTTTGTTTTGTTTTGAGATAGGGTCTCCCTGTAGCCCCAGATGGCCCATAACTCACTATGTAGATCAGGCTGCCTTTGATCTCATAGAGATCCTCCTGGCTCTGCCTCCCAATTGCTGGAATTAAAGGTGTGTGCCATCCGATCCAGCCTAAGTTTTATTTTTGAGGAGTGTTGTTTATGCATTATTTCCATCCCTACCAGTCCCTCACCAGTTCCTCCTATGTTCCCACATTCTGTCTCAATTTCTTCCATTCTTCTTTGATCATTATTGTTACATATACATACATTGATGTGTATATATATATATATATATACATATATATATATATGTATATATGTATCAATTAATTCATTCAATGACTTTTTAAGCTTAACTCACTCTTTCCAGGTAGTGTTTCTTGTCTGTACAGGATGTAGGGCTGTCCACTATTATTTGGGCAACCTACCATGAGCCACACCCCTGAAGAAAACTGACTCTTCCTCCCCAGAGCTGTCAGTGGATGTAGCTGCTTAACTAGGAGTAAAGCCTTGAGAACACTTCCATCGTCCTCGCTGCAATACTAGCTGCTCTGAGCTTGTGCAAGTCTTGTGGAATGTAATCCAGACCTATGAGGCTGTTCAGACAGGCAGGAGGATGAGGCTGCCAGGGGCTCTTTCTATCTCCATTTTAGACTTGGCTAACTACTGTTTTTTTCCACAATAAAGCAGAAGTTCAGGAAATTATATATTCCTTAGGAATTATGAGATCAGGAATGCATTTGAGGACAAACATACTTACGTTTGCCATTGAACTGAAGCTTTACCAATGAAATAGGGCATTTGAATAGAGTGTACCCACTTTTAACCTTGATTAACTTAACTGCGGCCATAGAAAAAAAGGTTGCAGTATGGTCCTATTTCTTTATCATCTTGATCTGGAGAACTTATATATTTAATAGCTCATTCATTTAAAATAGTTTCATTATCTTCTAGTGTATGACAGAATCTGTTGGATCTCAGGGGATGTTAAAAAGGTGAATGAAATTCTTTCCATTTAAGGAGCTCTCAGACCAAATTGTTGGGAATAAGTATGGGCATATAGTCATCAAGGGACCCTGGCTATCCAGCCAGGAGGTAAGCATAGGACATAAGAACTTCTTACACACAGAGACACCTAGAGAGGGAAAGAGAGAGAGAGAGAGAGAGAGACCTAGTCAAGGACAGAGATAGAGAAAGAGAAAGAGAGACAGAGAGAGGGAGAGAGATAAGAGAGATATAAGCAGAGAGAGGGAGAGAGAAGGGATGGAGAGAGATAAGAGAGAGATAGAGACGGACGACGGCAGGCAGGGGCCGGGAGGGAGGGAAAGAGAAACAGAGAGACAGAGAGAGAGAAGAGAGACAGACAGACAGAGAGAGGGAGAGAGGGGGGAAGGGAGGGAGGGAGAGACAGAGAGGAGAGAGAGAGAGAGAGAGAGAGAGAGAGAGAGAGAGAGAGAGAGAGAATATACCAGGTGATAGTTGAAGGTGTCTGGAGGTGCAAGAGCACTTCACTAGAAAAAAGTCAAATAATAAGCAATGTATGTAAAAGAAAAAAGATTTTACCCAGCACAGTAGCTCACAGCAGTAATCCCACCACGGGGAAGAAGAGGCAAGGGGGATTGGGAGGGCAAGGTCATATCCAGCTACAGAGCAATTTCAGAGCTGGCCTGGGTTACCTGAGAGTCTGACTCCACTCAAAAAAGATATCCACCAGTCTGAGGACTCCTTGATTTGATAACCTTTCTCTGACACACTGATTCCTTGTGGCCACAGAGTCTGTCTTTACATCTACCTATAATGTGCCTCTCTTCCCTCCTTATACATCCAAACATTTGAGCATCTTGAAGGTCTCATCTGTCAGTTATTCAAGCTTCTCTCACTTTAGTTCTCTAGATCACGTTGGTTCCCTGTACTGTATGGTCTCATGGTCCCATTCACATCAGTTTTGATACTAAAAATGAATAAAATGACGTTCTTTTAAAAATATCTTCTGTTATTCTCACCCTTAACACACACATGCAGGTATGAGGTTAAGTTCCTGTGAAGGAAGGTGTTTCTAGATCATGTCTCTTGAGTGCTATATAGTTAACACTTTTGTGCAAACACATAGAATTTAGTGATATATACATACACACATATAGGATGAATGAATTGCTAAATGAGTGAATGAACAAATAATCCTGTGACTCTCAAAATTTGACTTGTGTTATGATCATTATGACTGGTATAGTCCACAGCCCTTGGATTTGGGGAAATAAATTATAGACAACCAAGAATTTCAACATACTGTTATTAGAATCTAGAACTTAGAGGTTGATTTGGAATCATACTAGGAAGGGTGTCTGGGCAGAGGCATATGGTTAAGAGTGAGGAATGGCATGTGGGTACAACAAGGCAGCTGCTGAACTGGGACCCTACCAGGAATGTTTTCTAACTTTCTCCTCTTGTGAGAATTGTCCAGCTTCATACTATGCATCTGAGAAGGAATGTACATGCGAGAAACAGGACAAGCCCCAGCTTGGAGGTCTGTGATTTGCTTGCTTTTATTGCTCTTTTTTCCACTGTCGTTTCAAATGTTATTATTTCAGCATCTCCCTGGTAACCTTGACAGGAGTCATCTAGTCTAGCCTAATTCACAATGAAATGTGACCATTCTTATTACTTAAGGCTGAGGATACAGCTGCATGACTGACAAGCCAGAATGCCTATCCTGGTCTCAGACAGAGGCTTATGCAGTAATGAGACACCAGTGGCTGCAGCTCTTGGACCCTTATGGTCTAGTATTTTTATGAAAGGTTATTTGCCCCCAAACCTAAATAGCACTTTAAAGTAGTTCTTGCTCATTTGGTTCAGGTGTAGGATCAGGCAGAAAGCTTCTCTACTGCATTCTCAACACTGCTTTTGCTATGCTTTGCTAATATGAAAAGCTTGAAACAACTGGCTGTGATTTAGCTGATCTTTTACAGAAACTGCAGTGAACTAGGCAGCTTCCCAGAAAAAGAAATCAAAGGTGGGGATAGTATAGTTTTCCTTGAAGAAAACTGTTACTTCTGAGAACAAACAGCAAAACACCTAGGGGGAATTAATCTGAGCTGAAGGAATCCAGCAAAGACCTGATGCCAGTCTGCATCCATCCATCACCACCCTCTTTGTGCCAACTCTCACAGGAGGTGCTTTCTCCAACTTGATTTCATTGGAATCTCCCAACATCCCTGTAGAATAGATGGGATTGTCATCGCTGTGTGCATGAGAATGCTGAAGCTCAGAAAAAAAAAAAAATAAACATTCAGCCCACATGTTCAGAAAGAAGCAAAATAAGAGCAAGGAATGTGAACTAAAGTTGAGGAGAGGGACTTGAATTCTCCAAGATTTGTTCAATCAAGAGCCACTAGAGTATGTAAGGAGAGTGTTGGATGTTAGTGATTCATAAGTATTAATGAGTGCTCCTCTGCATCACCCTTACCAACAGCACAGCAGACGGAGCCCTGAATTTTAACTCATAATGTGCTTGTGCTTGAAAAATATGATGAAAGGAATAAAAGAATTAGGGAATAATTAAGTGTCAAGATACATGGCAAATTGTGCTTGCCATTGGATATCAAAAGGCAGAATAGCTACAAAGGGCTTCATGGCTGTGCAGAGAAGGAAGAAAGTCATTTCAGGCAGGGGCCACAGTGGGAGAAAACAGGGAGGGGTGGAAATGGGCCGGGGCTGTGGAAAGGAGGATGACAAGAAGGAAAGGCTTCAGCAAATTGGCTAGGGCCAGCTGTCTTGCTGTCTTCTTTGTAAATCCATCTCTAATTGGTATAAATCTCTCATCCATTGTTCTACTCTCAGAACTAACAGTGGAAGTGAAGGAGAGAGATAACATTTTGCCTAGAATATTATGCAAACCCTAAGGGTTTGAAAAGAAGGTTTGAAAAGAAGCAAAGCTCATTTCCACTTTAGGAACCAGCTCTAATATGTGTGACATGGAACATACCCTTAATTACATAGCATGAGTATTGGGTGGAGCCCCAAATTTAAGCTGTAAATGCATTGTTTAGCTTCTAGTAACTGCATCTGATAAAGTCCTTGGAAATAAAGCAGAGTTACTTCCATTGATCTGTTTTTCAATTTTCTGTTGTTTGCTGGAGGAGCCTAATTTTACTTTGCCCAAAGTAAGTCATTTGAGTACTTGGCAAATCCAGTGTGGCTCAGTCATAGCCTCTCACACTGGCCGTTTGATTCCCAACCTTCAGTTTGTTGCCAGGCTTTCCACACACTCAGAGACCTAACTTTCATTTGTGCCAAGGAGTGCAACAGCTGAATGCTGGAAGGCAGGGCCTTCTGCATAACAGTGGGGTGTACAAGACCCTGCCAACAACCTGGAGAGAAATATGTATTTAGATCAACAGATTTCCACATGGGGTCAAGAGGACACATTAAGGAGGTTGACTGTGGGTTTAGAAGGGCCACCTTCAGGGGCTGGCTTCTCACCACAGACGGGACTTCAGCTTCCTTTTTTTTTTTAATTATTTATTTGTTATTTTTTAAGTGTATGAGTGTACTTTCTACATGTAGGTTGGTGCACCCATGTCGTGCAATGCCGTGGAGGTCAGAAGAGGGCGTCAGATTCCCCTGGAACTGGAGTTAAAGACAATTCTTAGCTGGCATGTGGGTGCTGGGAATTGAACCTGGGTCCTCTGCAAGAGCAGTCGGTGCTCTTAACCCCTGAGCCATCTCTCCAGCCCCCAGCTTCCTTTCTTAACCTCCCTCTGGGCACCAGTTTCATTACTGGGATGTGAGGGTGAAATGAAATAACACACATTGAAGGGCATTGAAGAAGTCCGTAGGACTAGGAAGATGACTCAGTTAGTAAAATGCTTGCCTTGCAAAAGCAAAGACTTGAGTTTGTTGGATTTTTGGTAAGAGCATTTGAGATGAGATCCACCTTCTTGATGTAAAGTACAGAGAACCATTTGCTACTACTAGGCGCTGTGTGTGCTTGTACTGCACAGATCCCTAGATCATAGTCATCTTGCATAACTGAAACTCTCTACCCAATAAACCAGTTTTCCTTCTCCCAACTCCATGCAACCACTGTTTTACTCTCTGCTTTATGAGTTTCACTGTTTAGGATTCCTGACATAAGTGACATCAGGAGGTCTCACTGTTCTGAGATGGAATTTTACACAGGGAGTTCTAGCTTCATCAGCGTTGTAATAACGAATACATTTAGCCTTGAAACAGAAGACTCCTCTTTTCATTCTTTTGGATTTTCTTCTTTGTTTTTGAGACAGGAGTTTCACTCTGGGGCAGACTAACCTAGAGTTCACTCTGGAGCCAAACTTGGCTTTGAACTGCTGGCAACCCTCCTGTCTGTGCATCCCAAGGACAGGGATTAACAGGAGCTGCCATGTTTATTCAAATATATGGACAAGTCTCATGTCTTTCAGGGAGACCTCTGTGATTACACCAGTTCTTACCCATTACCTTATATTATGTTTTTTGATGAATTTTTGTGTATTTTATACAGAACATCTCAATTTTAATCATCTTTTCTATAAATTTATTTAATATATTTATTTTATATGTATGTATACCCACATATATGTAAGTGCACCTGTGTTGTTCAATGTCCAAATGCCTGCAGAGGTCAGAAGCTGACGTCAGATGGATTCTCTGATACTGAAGTTATGCATAGTTGTTAGCTGCCATGTGGGTATTGGGAATCAAACCCAGGTCCTCTGCAATAGCAGTCAGTGCTCTTAACCTCTGAACCATCTCTCCAGATCCAACTTAATCATTTTTATGCTTTGGTTCATAAGAACATTTTATTCAATGTCTACTTTTTCTCAAGAGGGAAAAGTTCACAGGTCAGGAGCATTTTGCATCATTCAACTCAAGTACCTAACATCTAACCTTACGCAATTCACAAGGCCCGACACTTAGAATGGACTGTGTTATTATCTGTTCTGATTCTCACCTGATATGCACGTCTCTACTTCAAGAGCCTCACTTCACCTTCCACACGGAAGTTGCTCTCCTGACTGGTAATATTTGGAATTTAGATTTCAGGTCAATCATTTCATAGATATTTTTTCCTTATTTTTGTTAGTTCTTTGAGAATTTCATATCCTCCTACCAGATTTACTTTGTGTCCTCTTTATTGCTAATCGAAATTTTAACAAAAACAAATTGTGGAGTCCATTTTGTGCTTTCCATATTCTTGTATGTGGAAACATCCACCAGGGTGCTGTGTTCTGCCTATCAGGTGAATCTTCCTTTCCTTAGAAGCTATCAGTTGCCAATAACTCCTAGCTAGAGGTTGGGAATTCTGCCCACCTGCCCCTCTGTGCTGGGATCTGCTCTGGCTTGTGCTTGCATAGGTCCTGTCTATGCTGTTACAATCACTGTGAGTTCATATGTGCTACTGGCTTGTTGTGTCCAGAGAACACTGTTTCCTTGTAGTCATCTAGTTCCTTTGGATCTTAAAATTTCATAACTCTTCCATTTATTCAGTTTCAATTTACATATCCAGAAAATATAGAGATTAATATAATAAAGTCTGTGTACTTGCCACATGAAACTAATAAAACTATTATATTATCACTTTGGATTCAATGTTTTAAATAAACATTTGATGGAGAGCTGATTATTTTTTCCATCTCAGACCCATTTTCCTTTCTGCTTCCATAGAACTTCTAAAATAATATTGATACCTTTGTATTTAGTTATCCATACAAACATATTTGGTATTGTTTGCTGTAATTTTGTACATTGGGTAATTTAGAAAAGTTATACGTGCATTGCTTTTTGTAAACGTGTAATTTATATAGGTGATACCATCACCTTGCATATGTCTCTCAGTCAATATTAACTGGCTTATGGCCTATCCATCTGGTCCAGGCACTTTGCATGCTATATTACATTCTGTCACAGTATGAATATGCACAGTTTATCCATTCTGTTATCAATGCACATTTGCCTTGCTTCTGATTTTGTACTTTTGCAAATAATATCTTGCCTTCACTTGTTTCTTCAGATAAGTAAACAGGTTTTCTGAGCTACAAACATACTTAGGAATGTAATTGCTGGATCAACATCCCCAATTGTACTGTTAATATGCCCCGATAACACAATGATAATTCTCTAAGTGTTTTACCTACTGATTGTCTCTGCATTAGAGAGGCCTTTTTTGGGCTCTGGAGATACAGGTTTGCAATTGTTTCTTAGCATCCTCCTCCACAGCACTGAAGATAATCAAGCATGTGCCTAAGTGGTGCTTGAAAGCTGGATAGTGACTGGTGCTACTGGACTAGACTGCAGACTGTTTAAGAGCAGGTGCTGGTTTTCACACTCTGGTACTCTTGGGTTTTTGTTGTTGGTTAGAGCTTGACATAGAGAAGTGAATTATAATGGCAGAGAAAGCAAGTCATCCTTTCCCCACTCCTCTATGGCACTTTTAAATCCTCTTGTTAAAATCCTGGCTTGAGCATCAATCTTTGTCCTTGTAGTGTTTGTACTCCATTCCTGACTTATGTTTTATAGGTTTATAGACCAGATTTTCTCCATCACCATTGTAGATCTTATTCTTTCACATCCACTAAAAGGGCTTCGTTTTGAGAAAAGAACCAAGGTTGTTTGGACACAAAATGATTCCTTAAGCTAATTTTTAAATAATTATCTCTACTACTTGGCTTTGTCAGTTCTAATGCATTTTACATTCCTTTCTCAATTTTCTTTTCATCCCCATCATCTGTTCATGTCTATTTTTAAGGCTTTTAATCCCTCAGTCTTTCCACTGTCTCACCAGCATTGCATCAAGCAACTAACACAGGCTCTGCTTGCAAGGTTCTTACTGTTGATCCCCTGCCTGCTTCTATTAAGATCTAGTTCATGTCTCACTTCTGCTCAATGCAATTTCCCTGGTAGCCGCTGACCTCCTTTACCACTAATCCCATCCACACCCTAATGGGAAAACAATCAGGTGGCCTGGATGCACACCAATAGCCACGCATGCGGCCTGGATATTTGGAAACCAGCAACCACTGTCTGCTGGTGGCTGCCCTTTTCAGGATACTGGTCTTTCTGCTTTGATTGGAAATCTATCCTTAGCTGTTTCTTCCACAAAAGTAGGGGAGGAAAGCTCCAGGCAGGGGCAAGGAAATGCATGGAGAAATAAGCTTTTCAGAGAGAACTGAAGTCTCATAGGAGTGAACAGAATGCACATATTACTATTGTTATAAGAACAGTTATAGTTTTATTTGACAAAGTGTATTGATAGCCAACTATGAGTAAGGCATTGTTTTATGAGTTCTAGAAGCTAGTTAAGACGTACATTCATAGTTAAACCTCTTTTGGGTGGAAACTTACATTCTAAAAACATTTTCCTTCCCTTGTGTTTCCTATATGATTTATGTTGTCTGTAGCATATGTCATAATTTATTCTGAGTTTTTGTGATGATAATAGCAGTGGTAGGGGTGTGTGTGTGTGTGTGTGTGTGTGTGAGAGAGAGAGAGAGAGAGAGAGAGAGAGAGAGAGAAAGAAAGAAAGAAAGAAAGAAAGAAAGAAAGAAAGAAAGATTTTTAAACATTGCCCTAGGTCTCAAGGTATTTCTGTCCTGTCCTGGGTGTGGTTTGTAATTATTGCTTATATCTTAAAATGACAGTGGATAATACTGTCAGAGAATGAGAAAGAACATCATAGACTATTAAAAACTACTTGCATTAGGACTTTTTTCTCATCTATAGATTTTTTGAATATTTTTTCAATTGTTTATATAACTAATATTCATTATATAATGAACCAGAGAAAAATAATTTATCAAAATAGGCACATAAAACCGTCTCTTAAACAATGAAAGGGAGAGGCTGCATTGTGTCAGTGCTGGTCACTCTATGGTTCATGCTTATTTCTGCTTTGAGCTTGTGATACAGAGGAACGGAGAATCTTAACCTACCCAGTGCTACTTTTTTGAGCCAAGCAATGCCCCGAGTAATAGCACTACATCACTTCAGACAAACATATTGCTGGAAGCCAATAAAAGATAAGAATGGAAAATGGACCAATCCTACCCATAAAATAAAAATTCAGGAAATTGCTAGATAGTGCCTTCTGATGAACCAGCACTCTACATAATTTCTTCAAGGTCATCTGGTTAATTTATGCTGCATTTGTACATTATTGTGTATTTTAAAAATTAATGAAAGATTTAATTATAGCAGGGTTGCCTGTGACCTTTTGTGAAATGAATTCATCATAAATCTGTAGGCATTTCAGAACTGTTTTCCAGGTTTCTAATAATTTGCTCTCAAATTAATGACATCCAGGCAGTGAAAGGAGTTGAGTCTGGGTAAAAGGATTGAATTGGGATTTGTGGTTTCCTAGCAATAGCTAATTCTGTGCCCTGGACAGAGGAGGGAGAGAAGATATTATGTGACTCACTGGAATCTACAGAAGGTTTAACTATTTACTTAGAGGAACGAGAAATAAAGCCAGTGTGTCAATAAGGGAGAAACTGCATGTAGTCAAACTGGGTCAGTGCGGAATTATGGCCCAGTTATCTCTGTGTGAATGGTGGGGAGTACCTAGACCAGTGCGCTAACTCTGTTCTCTGGTTGCAGAGGGTCTCCTTTATTTGCTAAGTGCTGGTGGTTGTCTCTAGCCTGCTGTTTGCCTGGGAAGGCCAACAAACTCTTCCTCTCTTTGACCTTTACCCTGCACAGAGCCTCAGTGAGAACAGCTGAGTTGTCTCAAGGGAAGCAGGCTCATGCACCCTGAGACCATAGCACACATTGTCTAATCTGTGTCTGTTTACCTGACCCAACAGTGTGGAGAAATGCAGTGCAGAAGAATGAAGCATCTAGCCATATACAAGAAGTAGCTGACAGTGGTAGTTTCAAAGAAGAAGGCTAGAGTTTATAAAACTCGGAGAATTTTTTATGCTCCCAAGCCTAGGAGAAAAGGCAGGGAAAATGGGCAGGTAGGTCTTGGCTGATACTGTCTATAGTTAAGGGCAGACCTAGACATGATCACTTATCTGTATACTCCTCAAGGAAGTGGTTCCTCATGATGCTATAATCATAGAAGTCTGTATAGATGAAGGAACTTCCCAAGAAAAGCCTTCAGCATGGGAAAGAGTTAGATGGCAGGAGACTTGAGTTCTAATTCATTCTCTTTTTGAGTGGTTCAGTGCATTGTACAGGCTTTAATTTCTTACTAGCATATGAAGGAATCAGGCCACAGTAACTTCCCTTAAGACCCTTGCAGCACTAACACTTTACAGTCTTTTTTTTTTTTTTTTTTTTCATGCCTCAGGGATGCCTGTCTAGAGACCAAGCCAAGACTGTCATAGTTCAGGGTTAAGTACATAATTCTATAATTCTCTACACGGTACATGCTTTAGATCTTGAGACAAACAGGATCATAATGGGAGCTGTCTAGTTACAGATTTTTCCTTTCTTCCTTCCTCCAACTGTGCTTTAAGGTTTGTAAATTTCATTGTGTTCCTTCCTTTTGTGCAAACAGGGTATTTAGAGCAGGAGGCAGGAAGCTCCCCAACGGCCAGGCCTCAGTGCCAAACTGCGCAGCCAAATGGTTGCTAATGAGTCACATAGCACTTAAGAGCACAGTGCTAGTGCTGAGAACTGTGTAAATACACTAACAAAGTTACACCTGAATCTTGACTCCCATCATTCACTAGCAGTGTCACATTGTAGCTTGTTGTTTAATTTCTTTGGAGCTCAGTTTCTTCATCTGTCAACTCAGAATAAATGAAATGAGATAATCCATACAGAGTACTTAGTGTACTCTAAGTTCAATAACTCCAACCTGATATTGGAGTAATAATTATTATTATTTGATTGACTTCTACTGCTTACCCACTATTTGCAAAATCTTACAGGAGAGATTATAGGTATACCTAGGTATACTAGATGACCAGAAAATTCTCAAACATCTGACAAAATAGATCATTTAAATGATCATAATTATCATACAATACATTTTGTTGCATGGGTGTGTGGCTGTGTGTATGTGCACCTGTGTAGGAGTACAGGGGAAGGCTAAAGGACAACCTTGGATGTTACTCCTCAGATGCTAGCCACATTTGAGACAAAGTTTCCATGTGACATGGACACAGTATGCTAGGCTGACTATTCAGCAAGTCCAGGGTATCCTTCTGTAGCAGCTTTTACAGAAATGGGATTACAGACATGCCCAACCATCCTTGTTTATTTATTGTATGTGAGTTCTGGGCATCCCACTTGGGTTTTCATATTTTCAAGGCAAGTACTTTATCAATCAAGCTGTATTTCCAGCCCTTATATAATAAAATTCATAATGGAAAATATTTATTTACTCAGAGTACACAAGATAAATATACAGCACACTTTAACCTCTGAACTGTGCTAGATTTTATAATTAGCCTTATTTTATTTTATTATTTTTGAAACAGAGTCTCCCTTGTTCACTAAGTGGCTTGCAACTCTCAACATGGACCAGACTGGCCTTGATCTCATAGAGATTCACCTGTCTCTGCCTCCCTAGTGCTTGGACTAATTACATCATGGCAAGCTTTATGATTAGCTTTATTCTGTATATGATGAAATTGAAATTGAATGTGGCTGAGGGACTCTGTGTCCACTCGCATCTGGTTTGCCTATTGTGGATAGCTCTGTGCTGAACCATTGGATCCTGGGGCACTCAAACAGTCACCATGTGAGACGCACTTGTAAACATACAGTTCAGCTTATGAGCTCCGTAATATTCTAAGATTTTTAAACCTAGCAATGAGGATAAGGCACTTGTGTAGATATTCTATGAATTTTCAAGTACCTTAGATGTCTTAAGGACCAAAGCCCCCAAACTGATAAATTTCTAAAGAAATTCAGAAGACAGCACATTTTTCTTCCTAGGAACAGAAGGAATCAAAGAAAGTAAAATATCATGGTGGACATAACAGAAAAGTGAGCAGGTGAGTTAAAACAAACAAAAAAAGCACTGAAAATAAAAGATAAACTCAAAATCTATATAGTTCTGTGATAATATGTTATACAAACTCACAAAACATTAGGATAAATGCTATATTTGAAATTTGTGGCAGTTCAAGAACATGAGAAAGTGTGTGGGAGTCTTCAACACAGAGGTTAAAATTGTAGAAAGGAATGGGCGATCAAGAAATGGAAGGGGAATTTAAAGGCAGTTAGTGAATTCAAGATATTTTTCTGAGTTCCATCAAAGCAGTGGAAATCTCAGTTGAGGTCTAGCTATCTGTTACTGCAGAATTTTATCGATTACTATCAGTAGAATACCCTGATATTGGACAGGTCAGTTGAGGCAGTAACAGAAAGTCTAGAGGTGATTAGAATCAGAATCACCCTTGCACCTTTTCTGAAGATATTACTCACAAAAATAGAACTAGGAATTCGTGGTGGAAGAGTTCCCAGTGCCAGCGGAGCTTCTGAGGAAGGGAAAAGAGAACCTTGCTTGTTATCTGTGTTGAATCAAAGTTCCCTCAAAAGTAAGTCCAGTGAAATCCCCCAATCTAACTCCCAAAGTCTGTCTGTTCTTTCCTTTGAACATTTCTAGTGACTTCTTAGTAATAACTCCTTTTCTCTACATGAAAGACTGTGGTCAGCCACTCTCTTCTTGAAATTCCATGTACTTTTCATAACTATGTATAAAAGCCTTGTAACCAGAGACCGAAAAGAATCAAATACCTATGCAAAGGAGAATCTGGTGACCCAGAGCCTCACTTCTGGACAGAGGTAAACATCGTTATAGAGCCTACTTCTCTAATTACATTAAGTGCGTCATTGTTTCCATCTAAATTATAGCAATTATATACCCAGATCCCATTTGAAATCATTTAATTAATGAGTAGCTAACCCTCTCTGTGGATGGAATTCTAATGAAGTCTTTTATTTTTTGTAAGCTACCTCCTTCCTCAAATTAATCACTCACTTCCCTTTAGAAAGGCTTAGTCAGGTCTGGATGGTGTCTTAAAGAAAGTGTGTTATTTAACATCCCAGGAAATCATATTTGTTCTGGAAATCCTAGCAGTCTGAGTTGATAAGAGACTACTCTGTCCACACAGAGATTGTCTTAATTCTTCTAAATCTCAAAGGACACCCAACTCAATCACATTCTTTGACCCAGAAATAAGGGCAGATAAAGCAATTAATGAAAATTTGGGAGAAGTGATTGATTTTGTTTGATTAATTCTATCCATTAATCAAGCAAGAACTATTTTAATTGAGTACCTGTTACATGAAAGAAGTTCCTGTGGAGACAAAGATGAATGACTATAATAAATAAATCTATTGTTAGGAAGATTACCAAGAGATGGACAGCTCGTATATCTATAGGTAGACATGAAGATTGAAAGAAATAAGATCTCAGAAGTTATCTTGAAGGGCCATATTCTACACCCCATCTTTTTTAGTACAAAGCACTGAGTAACAGTTACCTTTTAAAAGGAAGTTGAAGGCTTCAGGTAGCTATTTTTTCAAGGTCATCCAGCTATTTACAATTAATAAGGGAGAGGAGGACTAGGCAAAACCAAGCCTTCTAAATTCTGTTTAGTTATCCTGCTACTATGTCTGAACCAACTTTATAGTAAATGCTAAACAGAAAAGTAAGAGCAGAGGATCATCTGCGCCCAGAGTCACTTCAGCAGTATAGCTGTTAAACATGGGAGAAGATTCAGAACAAGATTGTTGTGGCCTATTTATTAGGTCCAGAGAGTCCAAGAAGATGAATCTAGAGTAGAGGCAAACACTCACATGGAAGAAATCTATGTGATAAGGTAAAAGGAAAAAGAAAAACAGAAGTAATAAATTTTAATTGATTTTTTTTCCAGAAAATCCATAAAGTGAGAAATGGCTTAGAGAATTCATTTATTTTGTTTCTGTGGTTAGTAGTAACTTCCTCAGGGAACCAAAGGGCAAGGCACCTGTTTCCAGGCAGTCATCTATATTTATGTATGAGGTGTCCAGTTTTTTCAAGGATTAGTATGGAAGAAAATAAGATAGATCTCCTGGCTTTGGGATTAGCGTGTGCCTTGAAAAAAGAGGCTGTGGGTCGAGGATATTGAGAGATCTTGATGAAAAACTTGAGTGCAGAGATTCCACCAAGGAGAGGGACAATAAAAGTAATGATCCTTTTATTGTCTATAGGGATTGTAAAGACTTCACATGCATTAAGTCATTGAATGGCAGTTAGGATTGTATTGTTTTGTTTATTATGTATTTTGGGTTAGGAAATGGGACAGGGAAACCAGCAAGTGGATCAACCTACAAAGATGCCAAGATGCCTGCAGACCCGAGTTGATTTCTGGGATCCACATGGAGGAATGATAGAACCGACTATTGAAAGTTGTCTTTAGACCCACACACTTACACAGTGGCATCTATGAATGTGTATGCATGTACACAAAATAAATGAATAAATAAATGAATAGAAAATGTATGAGGAACACAATATCCAGGAGGAAGTCTGAATTTGTTGTGGAGATTATGAAGTAGTAATGGTAGCACAGAAATTGGCCCAAATAAGTGCAAAGCGTTCAGGATTATGACTTAGGGGAAACACTGAGACAGACTGTTAGGTTCATTTTGAGGGGAGAGAGGAGAAAATGTCAGGATTCCAGTGAAAAGGAAGTAGGGTTTATTTTAGGCATGGCCACTGGCCTGCTTGTGTCTGGATTAGGATGACCAGCATTAGAAGGTACCCCAGATGGCACTTTTATATCCAGGCACACAAGGGAGTGAGTTTACAAGGAAGTGCAGGTGAGGAGTTGGGAGATGGCTGTAGGTGGGTCCGTGTCTGGTATCAGAAGGAGCATCTTGAGAGAAACTGGGACCTGTGACCGGTATCAGTAGGAGCATCTCCAGAGAGACTGGGGCCTGGTTCTGGTCTCCTGTGAAGCATGATCGCAGGATGTTGTGGCAACTTTTCTTGGGTTTCAGGAATGCAGTCCAGGATAATTATTTCTTGGAACTTCTGCCTCAGTGGGCCCCCTGAAATTCCTGACTTAGGTGGGTTACAGCCTTACATGGACTATCTTTTGGGGGTAAGCAGTTTATTAGAAGAGCTATATTTATATCATAGTTAGACATACAGACAGAAAGTAGCATAGCTCAGGCTCTGAGGAGAATTCAGCCCACATGGCAGGTTGGGAGTCTCTTACCAGTTTCAGGGGAAGAGGAGGTTTTATGCCATGTCATTGATGAGCATCCCATGGTGTGTGCTTGATGTCAGGTCATGTCTGATTAAGATATAAGGGTAAAGATCTTTATAAACAATTTACTTTAGTTCTTAAAATCAAATTAATGTAGTTTAGGGAGTTATTGTATTTCAGCCAAAGAGAAGGAACTTTGTAAAATAGTGTGGCCCTAACAGAAACCAATTCACTTTGTCAAAGACCTGAGAATTATGTTCAGTTTCTAAAATCTCTATGTTTGTCCCATAGTTCTCTATGACCTATTAGCCATTCTGTATCCATCAAGTATTATTTCTGGGAACTGTACATTTTTTGTTTTACAGAATACAAATAAATTCAGGAGATATCCCTAACTTATGAAGTTTCTAATCAGTTAAGTAACCTTGGTTAAGGAAACAAGAAAATTATTGGTACATATACATACATACATTTATAAACATAATGCACACAAGTACACACATATTTATAATACATATGTATGTATATACATACATAATCCACTGAGTCCATTTAGTCATGCTCAAGTGTACCTGTGTTTGGGGATTTCCTCTTGGGATTAGATAACCTCTCAAGGAGCTAGTCCTTGGAGAAAACTTCCTCCCTACCTCTTCATACATCCACTTCCTGAAGCATTTCACTTTGAGGTGGGTGCCAGCATCATGGCCCCCACCCATCTAGGCTTGTTATCTGGTTTTATTGTTATGCAGATCTCCTTAGACTACTGCCTTGTGGAGATTCCATGGGCACAGCATCCCTGTGTTGTCTGTCTGGAATGCATTACTAACAGCAGGTGTCTTGTCTCTCTGGCTCTTACATTCTTTCTGTCCCATATTCTGCCATGTTCCCTGAGCCTTAGCTGTGGAGGTTGGATTGTAGATGTATTTCTTAGGGCTGGTCATCTCATAATCACTTATTCTCTGTATTTGACCAGTTGTCGAACTTTGCAGTAGTCTCCATATGTTGCAAAAAGAAACTTTTTTGATGAGTGGTGAGGAGTACACATTTCTGTAAATATAAGTATATATATATGAATTACATTGTTCTAGAGAAGCGATACTGTTTTTTCTCTAGTATCTATGACCTCTCCAGCCATGACTACCTGGCTATGTTTCTGGTACTATGAATCAGACCTTAAGTCTCATTATACAACTGTTAATTACCCCTCCAAATACCACTAGTATGTATATCAGTAATAACAATTTTACAAAAGAGGGCAAGAAATTGAGAGGGACTGTGGGGCATAGGAGGGGTTTGTGGGGACCTGGGAGTGATGGGAATAACGCAAAGACAATACTATTTGTGAAATTATCAAAAAGAAAAAGAAAATTGGGAAGTCATGGATGACTCGGCAGAGGAAATTTTTCGTCATTTTTGACAGGGTCTCTCTGGAGCCACAGCTTATATGGAATTCACTATGTAGACCAGGCTGCCCTGCCTCTGTTTCCCAAGTGCTGGAATTAAAGGAGTGTAACAGCGTAATTGGCTCTCCAGAGGTATTTTGATAAGACCTTGGTATATAAGCACATAAAATAGGGATATATAGCCAAATTTTACTAATTTTCATGAAGAAATTAATTTTAACACAGTTACCTAATATACATATAATTTCAATACTTATAAGTATGAAAACAAACTTGCTTACTGATAGTATGGGTATGCTTATTTATTTTACATGAATTATTAAATCATACCTGAATACTTGATATTGGAGGATATAGGGTATACCTTCATCAGACTTTAGAGTTGACAGATCTGATCTTTTGATTTTGTAGTCAATAATACTGACAATGTTACTTCATATAAATACATAGTACAAAATGGAAAAAATAAATTGAGGTCTATTTCAGAATTTGTTGAAAATGTTACTATAATTCCAAACTAAAATATAATTGAAGATTTTTTTTATGAAGCTCAAATCAGCAACTCAAGCTAAACAGTAATATCTGAAAACAATTATTCAGCATAGAAATGGGGAAATGGGCAGAAGGCCCCAATCTTAGTGAAAGAACTATTGGCAGCGGATTACTGCTGGGTGAGAGAGAGCTGATCTTTAAGAGAGTGACTCTAGATAGGCTGACTAGAGTCCAGCAGATGAACTTGTGCTGAGGGACATCTGGGTACACAATCTTGATGCTATAGGCCTTAACATATGTGACAGAATGCATAAAATCTGATTCTAGGGGGCTATGGTTATATGGATGGGGGAGGGACTATAAAGATGGTTAAGATATTTTATATGAAGTGCACAAAAATTTACTAAAAATATACATTAAAAAAGGACAACCAACAGCCGGGTGTGGTGGTGCACGCCTTTAATCCTAGCACTCAGGAGGCAGAAGTAGGCGGATCTTTGTGAGTTCAAGGCCAGCCTGGTCTACAGAGTGAGTTCTAGGACAGCTGGGCTACAGGGAGAGCCTGTCTCAAAAAAGACCAAAAAAAAAAAAAAAAAGGACAACCAGAAAAAACAAAATCCCAGAACAATTCAATCACAAGATATGTTAATTTTGATATTTGCATGCTGAAAAATAGGAAAATTCTTTATTTTCATAATTAAGCTATTAAGTTTCTGTAATAGTAAAAAAAATGCATATACACAGTAAAAACACTGGAGTTCATGATGTTCAAAGTCTCACATCTGAAGCAAGGTGTTTCAGACAGCATTGGCCAGGGTTGACACTTCATGTGTGATGGCACGCTCAGTGCAAATGGGCATGCTGTACCTTCAGAACTAAGGCTGCATGGGAAACGCTGCAGAAACACCTTGGGTTCAATACACATTTTGAATGAACTTGTAGTTAATGCTCATTCAGAATCCTTTATCTGTTGCCGAATCCTTCATAGGGCTCACATTCCATTCAGAGACCCAGGTAGAGTTGTGACACAGCCTTAGAAGCTGTGGTCTGGAGCGTTCCAAAGATGGTCCTGACCACAGCAACACCATCATCAGGGACTTCAGCAAAATGCAAACATTCAGGCACAATGAATGTACTAGAGAACTGACGTAGCTGGGAAAATCTTTAAGTCTGCATGTGATGAGCCTTCTGAGAGAACCTTTAACACAAGGACCAAAGAGAGCTCAAGGTTGCCAACTCCCCAAACATCTAGAGTTTTCTGAAAACACTAACATCTGGCCTGAGAATCAGCATCCTTTGAAAGACTCTGCATTCCTTATTTCCTCCCTTCTATCTACCTCTTGGGTTTATTTATACCTTCATGAATCATTGCACTTCCCTCAATAAGGTAATGATGAAGAATTTGCTTCTCCTGTTGTGATTGCAATGGCTCAATAACATTAGGGGAGTAACTCCTGCTGATGAGAAACTTTTACCTGGGAATTTTGTTTTGCATTTGTTTGTTTGTTTGTTTGTTTTGGGTTTTTTGAGACAGGGTTTCTCTTTAGCCCAGGCTGTCCTGGAACTCACAGAGATCTGCCTGCCTCTGCCTCCCTAGTACTGGGATTAACATGGGAATTTGATGTTTGTTTGTTTGTTTGTTTGTTTGCTTTTTTATCATTCTTTAGAAACAGACTGGGCTTCGTTTTTTCCAGTTCACAACAAAGTGTACTTTTTCAGTGACTTTCATACAAGAACTATGGACGTGGGTTCCAGTGTCAGTCACCCAGATTGCTTTGTTAGCTTCACATTTACACAGAGTTTGAGTTTTCAATAATATGTTTACTAACTGCTGCATCCCTTGCCTCATAAGCATCTCCACTGTTAGAAGGTTTTCTCACATTTCCATAGGTTTTGTACTTGTGAGATCCCTTATATCCCCTATTGCATTTATCCTTTGTCTGTTCCTAAGACATACTTAGGTTTACTATCCACATTTTCTACATCACTTTCAGAAAAGATATTTAAAAAAAGTCATCATGAATCATACTGTCATCAGTATTAGCTTCCTGTGGCTGCTGAAACATTTTACTATTAACTAGATGGCTTAAAAGAATAGGCATTTACATCTTTATTTGCCCTTATGTCTACAGTCCTGGGACATGAGTTTTTTTTTTTTTTAAAGGGCTTCATGTGGACTATGGTATTGTAGTTTTTCTAAGCATTTTTTAAAAGGTAATAAAATTATGTTTATGTACTAATGCTGATCAGAAAAATAAGGCAAGAAAAGTTGACGGTATTGTTAGATTTTAGCCAAATGGAGCAGTTCCTTATAATAACAGTTGTATAGTAAGGATAAAACACTAGCTTAATGTGTATTCAGATTAATTGCTCTGTATTTTTAAATTTTCAGGAAAAGTAAAGTTTTGTACATTTGAAAAAAAAGAATAGGCATTTATTCTTCCACAGTTCCAGAGGTCAATGTCCAAAATCAAAGTATCAGAGGGGCTATAATCCTTCTAGATTCTTAAAGGAGAATTAATTATTTCTTCTTCTTTTGTTAATACAAACTTTTATTAGTGCAAGTTCATTGTACATGGTGTAGGTTTCATAATACTACATTCATAAGAGCATATCCTGCTCCCCTTTTGATGGCTACAGGCATTTCACTGTTTGTGGTGGATACTTCCAGTGTACACTTCTGTCTTCATATGGCCTTTTCCCTACCTTTCTGAATTCTTCATCTGTTACAGTGATATATCTTAATGCATTTAGAGCCCATCTGGATAATTCAGGGTGCTCTCATCTTGAGATCTTTTACTTAAACCTGAAAAGGACTTTTTCCAAATGAGGTCACATTCAAGTTTAAAGAAAAAGGACATACTTCCTTGGAAAATATGATAAAATAAAGGATTTATCCATATATAGATTCATATATACATATATATTCTAATAAATATACAGTTCAAACTCAATCAGACAAAAACTCAGCATAGACCTGGGGAAACAGGCAACATGCTCCAACCTTAGCTAAAGAACAATTGGTTGGGTGAAGGACAGTTGATTTTGTCTTTTTTAAGTAGGAGTCTCTAGATAAGCTGACTGGATTCCAGTGGATGAACTTGCACTGAGGAACATTGGGTACACAAACTTGACTCCATAGGCCTTAATTTATATCAAAGAATGTTTGAAACCCTGTGGATGAGATATGGGAGGCTGTGGGTGGGAGAGGGAATATAAAGATGATTAAGATTATTATTTTTTTTGGTCTTTTTGAGACAGGGTGTCCCTTTAGTCCCAGCTGGCCTGGAACTCTCCATGTAGACCAGGCTGGCCTTAAACTCACAGAGATCTACTTGCCTCTGCCTCCAGAGTGCTGCTATTAAAGGTGTGTGCAACCACACCAGGCAGATTAAGATAATTTTTTAAGAAATGCACAAAAATGTAATAAAAATATATGAAAACTAAATACAATTTTTGAATATTTAGTATCCTCCAACAAAACAGCTTACATGTGAGCTAAAGTAGATTGGAGTCACTTACTCTAGATCCCTCTCCAATGGTAACATCTAACATCAACAATGATTTTTGTGTGATGTGGCTAATGTAGAATAGCCTAGGATATCGCTTTATTTAGTCTAGATACACAAAACCCTGTTAATTCATTTCAAAATCATTTTAAGTATTTTAGGTCCTTGAAGTATTCACTTATATTGACCACACTGTATATAGAGATATGCATATTATGTTTATATGCACAATATAGAAATGTACATATATAGAAACATATATTTATAGAAATAATCAAAGCTTCATTTTACTGAGGCTGTGCTAAGACTGTTTTCAACCCTTTTGCCAACACCAAAGGGATAATGTGACATTCCTTGCCATTACATCATATCTTATTAAATTCCACCATCTATAGGTGGTCAAAATCTTATTGGGTCCTTATTCTGCCATCAAGCATATTGACTGTTACTTCCAGCTATGTGTCATCAGAAAGTTCAATTTCTGAGGTTAAACATTACTTTATGTCTTTTAGTCATTTAATAAAAATGATAAGCAAGAAAAATATAGATAATAGAATATCGCGGTCTAAAACTCTTAAGTCCTTCCTGGTTTATTTTTTTATTTTTTTATTTTTTTTTATCATTTTTTATGTGTATGAGTGTACTGTCTGCATGTAGGTTGGTGCACCCGTGTCATGCAATGGTTGATTTTAGTGCTTTAATTAGGTGCTCTTCTGTCACATAATTTTGCTAGCACCTGGCTCGTATTTTTATATTCTTCTTCAAAATTCCCATGCAGACCCTGTCAGCTGCCTTGTTGACATCCAGGTAAATCAGATACCTCATATTTTCTTATTTCTTCCTACTAATTTTTTTCATAGACATGAATGGAATTAATCTGACATGATGTATTTTGTGGTCCATGAAATAACTGTTTAGAGTAGTGTGAAATATTGTATAATATAACTAGCTTCCTGCTACTCTAATTGCTCTAATCAGGAAAGACATGCTGTAAGAAATAGCATTTAAACTTGGGAGGCTTTATGTAGCTTGAGAAAAGAAGAAAAGAGACATTTGTCAAGGTTGTCTTCAGTGTTTTGTTTTTTACTGATGACATTATTAATTTATTCCTCCTATTTCCAAAGAAGCAGAACTTTACCATAAGAGATAATTGTTAGACTAAAGATTTAATGGAGCTGGGTATGGGAGCATGTTTCTATAGGGTAGGAGAATCAGGAGATCATGGTAATCCTTGGCTACATAGACTGAGTCCTTCCTAGTCTACAGTAGACCCTGCCCAAAAAAGCAAAACAACAAAAATCAAAAACTAGATAAATGGACCAAATTGTTCCCTGTGAACAAACTCAGAGCTAAATGATGAGATGCCTTGGTGGATGACCAGACAGCTCTCATTTCTCTATTGGATTTGGAAACAACTGTATTTAGAAAAACACAAAAAGAATAGCTAACAGAAAGACATTTGAGCTCACTGTGTTCCAGATCCACGGGGCATGTGGAGCATCCAGGCGCAAGGCATCCGGTATCCTGTGATGCAGCGATGCTGACTCTGCAAAGGACAATTCAGTCTCCATAAATTTTAGACCTCAGTTTCTCCATCCAAATCTGTTTAATCTTATTTCAGATAAGGCTGTACATTTTTCATTTAATTTTTACCTGATAACAACTACAATGCTTTTTTCTCCAGATGTATTTTAAGTGAGATGATCTACAAAACTAATCTTACTTCTTTCTCTCTTTCACAGTTTATTTTAGTTCTTACCCTTCTGTAAGCATCTTCACCTTTGAAAGAGTAGAAGGAAGTCCAAATATGAGAAACTCTAGTCTCTTGATTGTCACCATAAGAATATCTGACTTGGGCTGAGGAAAAGGCAAGGCTTGGAAGTGTAATTGAGTCTTGCTGAAATGGACAGCATCCAGTTCCTTGAAAGACTTTAGTTGTTTTTAGCTCTCAGCTTGATTGCTGCCCCTCTCCATCACAGTGATCGATGTCTTGTACTGTAATTGCAGGACATTGAATATGAATGTTCAGGCTTTTTCTTATTTTTTTTTCTTGAATGATTGATCATTCATATTTGTAGGCCTATCAACTACTGAGTTTTGAAAAGGTCAGTATTGATTACCAAGGCCATGCATATGGTATTCTCTGTTACTATACATAGATATGATTTCCTTTTATGGGACTGATGTGATTTTTTCAAGGAAGGCAGGGTGAGAATAGGCATTTGTATAAGTCAGGCAGTGGTACTTTAAACTAAAATACAGAAACGTAGTCACAAGACTGTCATCAACAGAGTCATTCCTTCAAGTAGCTAAAATATTTGCTCTGTCTGGACACACACACACACACACACACACACACACACAAAGAAAACAAAACAAAAATCTCTGTTTAAAAACAAAACAAAACAAAAAATCTCTGTTTTACAGATTAGAAAAGAAAACCTAGCCATGGACATAGGAAGATAAAATATGATACTGACACTATTTCCCATTGAGAAACAGGAAAGCTCTGTGTCAAAAGGTGAACAATTGTTTCATCTGGGTGGTAGATTTTGGACTAGTGGGTGATTATTTCCCTCTCTCTATACTTTCCAGTTTGAATGTGTCCATAATAATTTTGCAATAAAAATGTTGGTATTAAACCCACTTGAATGACGTGTGGTTTAGCTGGAGATGTGAAGACACTGGTTGCTCAAGAGGGAGAGCTTCTTCTAAGGAGGTTGCTTTGCAAGAACAGGACAAGTCCAGTCTGTTCTGATAGCCATCTCTTCCCAGTCTGATACATTACTGACATTGGGCTCCTCTTTGTTTTTCCTACCCCTCCCCTAAACACTTAGAGTTTTTGGCCACTTCAGCCTGCGCTCCGAATGGCAGTTGGTGAAAGTGGACTACAAGTCTATCTTCAGCCGGCGGTGTACCAAGGAGGACTTTGAGACTTGGCACCTGCTCAATCAGGTACATGTACAGTAAGGTGTGCTGGCTTGTAAAAAGAGACATTACTGCAGGCTGTCTTCTCTGGTCTTATTATTTTGGGAAGAAGATAGTGGGTCATTTGAGCTTGTGGGTATGGATCTAGGGGAGCAGTTTTACTTATCTAGTCCCAGCACAGGGAGATGACATGCATTTGGGATTTGATGTACTTAGTAGGTCTCTGAACTCCCTAGGAGAGAAAGTGTGATGATAACCCAAGATTTCAGCTTAACCTGCAAAGAAGTGAGTATCAGGTAGCTATGAGGCCCCTTCTGCCATGCTCATCTGCTTTGTCAATGTGGAAAGTGGCAGCATGTCTCATGCCAGCTTGTAGCAAGGCCCCTAGAGCCCTAGCAAGAATATCACTGAAGAAGGAAGGTAGATGTGTCTAGTGATGGCAGATATTTATTACTATGCACTGTAGGCATGCTTCTGCCTTCTTCCAAAGCTTTGAATTCTTAAGAGTTTATACAAACTCCTCTTTTTGTCCTTGTGTAGGATTAGGACATGATCATAGTCATTCATCACAAAAGGGAATATTTTGGGTCAACCTCAAGTCTGCTGGGAAGATGATATAAAAAACAAAAGCAGTTGCCATAAGTAGGCTTCTTTTCACTCCTTCTATTGCCAAAATCACTTTACAATGGCATGTTGTCTCTAGGGAATTCCTGGATTCTTTGTGTTCTGTACAGAGATGGAAAAGAATTATAGGATGATATAGACATCACAGGGCAGGATGGGTAGACAAGAGGTCCTGCACCAGTCAACCACAGTGCTTTTTCATGGGGCGGCAAACGATTAGCTGTTTTGTTCTTGAAACTCCTGCATGGTTACTGGAAATGAGACCTACATAGAATATTAAAGGCCAGTAGTTCCAGTTGGCCAACCGGCTCATTTTACCTCCTATGCAGTTTCCCTGCTTCTCTCACTATGGACTTTCTCTTTAAGGGAGAGCCTTGTGTCATGGGAGAAAGAAAAATATTCAAGAAACGAAAGCCAGGTGCACAGTGTGCCCTGGGCAGAGACTACTCAGGCTCTGTGGTCTCAGAACCTTGTGTCTGTGCTGACTGGGACTTCGAGTGGTGAGTCCTTTGACATTTCATCACCAGTTGCAACCAGATGCTTACCTGTTTGTGAATAGGGGTGAAGATGGAATTAGTGGAAGAAAACATCAGCAGGTGTGAAGGTATGTCTATCTTCTTGGTTACTGGTCCAGGCAGGAAGTCTGTGTCAGTGGAAGGAGGAAAAAATGAAGCACATTCATGGGGGAAGATTGCTCCTATATCTGAGGATGGACCTTTACCTTACTTCTTCTCCTTATTTTCAATGAGTAGCTAGATTGGACAGTCCTGGAGGGATGGATCTGGGTACTAATGAGGCTTAGAGAATGACTGCCAAGGACCTTCAGACACAATCACTCAGATTTTGCTTCCACATGAACACTTTATCCTCATTTTTCTCTTATTTTTATATTTACTTGACATAATATTATTACAGATTTCTAAGACACAGTATGGTCACATATATATATATATATATATATATATATATATATAGTAATTTATATATACATATATCACTGTGAAATGAACAAATCAAGGTAATTAGCATTTCCATTTGCTCAAACACTTCTTTGTGTTGGGAATCTTTGGACTCTTATATTTGTAGACTACAATTCTATCAGCTCTGATGACATTGAAACACCACAACTTTAAACCTCTCACATATGGAGACTTAATTTCACGTGGAACCAATCTCACACACGGCCAGCGATCTCAGATATCCAAATATTTGCCTCCAGCCTCAGCTTCCTTCTCCTCCTAGATACGTTTCTATCTTCAGTGTACTTTTCATTTTCTAGGACAGATGACCAAAGCAGAACTCCTTGTGAATCCCTTCCATTGGAAACGGTCTTGCCTCAGTTTTTCCAAAATGTAGAGCCATCCACACAATCCCAGGATGGCTTGGGTTCTGTTCCCCTAGCATTGGTCTCAACCATCAATGAATCAAGTTCTACCTCCCAAACATACCCTCCCCAAAGCACTTGTATCTATACTCACAGATGCTTTTATCACCCCCAGTCTACCAACTCTCACTCTACTCACTTCATTGTTACCCTAAAATCCATTACCTTCGCAGAAACTAAAACTTTTTGTAAAACCTTAGGTTTATTACTCCTATAGTTCAGATACTCTGGGAGATTCCTCTCTTTTAAAATATTACCTCGTCTTCTTTTGGCTTGCTCCTTTGTAAACCATTTGGCATAGAGTCCTCTTATGTCTAATTTGTTTTCTCTTCTTCCTGTATTCTCTATCAGTCACACTATCAACTCCAGTAATTAATCCAGGCCCAACTATAGCAGCAGGAATGGAGAATGCAAGGATTTCTCCCACATCTCACCATTGGCTGACACCTTTGAATCACTCAGGTTTCCGAAAAATTACCAGCTTCTTAGAGATGCTGGGATCACCTTGTTTCACCTATGCCCTGACATGCTGTAGCCCATTTGTCATGTTAGAATTCAACATATAAAATGATACTATTTTTCAATACTTTGTTATCACCTGCCTTTCCTCAGCAGACTGTTGGTGCTGTGAACGCAGGAGCTTTAGGCTTCCCTCACTGTTAAAGTCCGAGTGCCCACTCCTTGTTAAACATTTAGGAAAGTGTTGGTTTTAGGAGAGAAAAAAGATCTCCCCAGTTGTGGGGACATATGACTGCCACTCTGACACCAGCTAGAGGAATTTTCCCTTTGTATTCAGTCAGAAGGTAAAGTTCACTTTTATAATAGAAGACGCTCGTCCTGGCTGAGCCTACAAAGCTGCTCTGTTCTAGAATAGCTGAGTAAGTTAAGTGAACACAACCTTTGTCCCAGCACAGCACCTTCCCCCTCCAATCCTCAGTTTTTCTAGCTGCTATGATCTGTCTAGAAGTCACTATTTTATTTCCTGCCTTCTACTGAACATATAACTGGTAAATGAAAGTCACATGACTGGGGTTCCTATTTGTTTTTTGTCTTCAGAAGAGTGTCTTCAGTGTTATTGAATAAAATGGGATGTACTAGATGGAATTTAAGTTTTAGAGCTGGCCCTCTTCATATCTGAGTAAACCAAGAAGCAGAAAGCAGATAGGAAGTAAGGCTGAGGTATAAAAATCTTAAGACTGGCTCCTAGGGACTCATTTCTTGAAGCAAAGATTCAGCTCTTTAAGTTTCTACAACATTCCAGAACAGCTCTACTAGCTCAGTACCAAATGATCAAATACACCAGCCTGTGAGGAACACCACACTCAAAGTCTCACAGTAACAACCTGAAGCTTCAAACTATGAATCTCAGACTGCCTTTTGTCCTTCCACAGACTGACTCCATTGAGGTCCAGGGCCTTTGAGTATGCTGCATTATAGATTCCCCTGTGTCCTCTTGGGCTATCGCAGACACATAATTTTTAGGAGGCCTTAAGAACAAGAAAGAAAAATAACTATAAAATAATAGTTTTGCCTTTAGTAATTTCATTAGCATTTGCTGATGTATAATACTAAAAATAACATTGCTCTGGGCTGGGGAGGTGGCTCAGCAGTTCAGAGCACTGACTGCTTTTGCAGAAGACCCAAGTTCGATTCCCAGCAACCACATGGCAGCTAACAACCATTCCTAATGCCAATTCCAGGGAATCTATTGCCTTCTTCTAACCTCCACAGGCACTGCAGGACATGAGCACACTTACACACATAGAGGCAGTATATGCATGCACATAAAATAAAAATAATTAAAACCCCACTGTTCACAGTCACAGGATTTTATTCTGAAAAATTTTTTTAATTTTTATTTATTTTTGTATGTGTATGAGTGTACTGTCTGCATGTGGGTTTGTGCACCCGTGTCGTGCAATGCCGCGGAGGTCAGAAGAGGGTCTCGGGTTCCCCTGGAACTGGAGTTCTCCTGGAATTGGAGTTACAGACGGTTCTTAGCTGCCATGTGGTTGCTGGGGATCGAACCCGGGTCCTCTGCAAGAGCAATCGGTGCTCTTAACCGCTAGGCTATCTCTCCAGCCCCTATTCTGAGAATTTTTTAAATCTCTATATCTTCATTTCCTTGGCAGCAAACTAAAAACAGCTAACACATATCTCGTTGAATCCTAGGGGAAAATAAATGAATTAGCATATGAATAAGTATACATCCTTAACATAGATAAGGCACTTATCATAGAGTGATGCACAGCACATGCATAGGACATACAATAGCTACTTAACATAGATAAGGCACTTATCCTAGAGCCAGTGATGCACAACACATGCATACTACATACAGTAGCTACTGCTGCTGCTGTTTTGAATCTTGTACCTGAGGGTTAAGTGGCCCCTTTATGATTTATATCAGAAAAATCAGAGCTTATACATTCAAATAAGCTCTCTAAACCAGGCCTAGTAGTGCACACCTTTAATCCCAGCACTTGGGAGGCAGAGGCAGTTGGATTTCTGTGAGTTTAAGGCCAGCCTGTTCTAGGACAGCTAGGGCTACTGGGAGATCCTGACTCAAACAAAACAACAAAACAAGCTCTGTTTTCAGAGTAGTATTTTTGGGTGTTATTCATTTATTTTAATGCAGGTGACATTGCTTAAAATATTTCTGGGCCTTTTTTTGAGACCTGTTGTCAGAATTCATCTCTAAGTAAATCAGGTTGTGGGGAAGAGGAGGGAATCCCTTGCAAGACTTTCTTTGGTTCTTATATCTATGCAGGTGGCGATATCACCTATAATCAAGACACTTTGATGTCAGTATGTTTATTGTTGTCATTTTAATGAGAAGAAAATCAGCAGTTTACATGTAGCTTACCTGACCATAGTTATGTAAATAAATAAATAAATAAATAAATAAATAAATAAATAAATTTAAAACCCACCTTCAAATATTTCAGGTTACTGGTCTAGATGAAATGTTTCACTGATTCTAAAGACTATTTCAAATCGTTTGTGAGACATGTATGTCTCCAAGCTAACCTTATAGAATTTTGATAAAGTGTTAGATGTTTATATTTCTATGGCCAGCCATGCATCATATTAAAAATATGGCAGAAATTTCTTGTATTAGTTTTCTGGTGCAGGGATACATATTCTGGCCAAGGAAACTTGTAGATAGAAGTGTTTATTGGGCTTACAGGAACAGAGGGGTAAGAGTCCCTCCTGGCAGAGAGGCAGAGAATTTAATCTTCAAGCACCCACAGGAAGCACAGAGACAGAGTGGAAATGTCAAGGCTATAGACTCTGAAAGCTCACCCCTAGTGATGTGTTTCTTCTAGCAAGGCCACACCTTCCAAACCTCCACAAATAGCACTAACAACTGGGGACGAAGCGTTTAAATACTTAGAGTCCATGGGGAACATTCTCATTCAAACCACTACACACTTTGAGACTGATGCAGGTCAATAAATAGGGGAGCCCTGATGCTGCCATAATCAGAGAAAACCAAAAATTTTCCTGGCCTAAAAAGTATGCTTCTATCACTGTCTATAATAAAAGAAACAGCTTTTGATGTCAGTTCCTGCTTTATGGACAGTGGTTTAGGGGAAAATATTGGAAAGTTGATTTTGTTCTTTGGTTGTTTGGTGTTTTTAAGTCAGTTTCAAAAAGTCTGAGTACTGGCTTAAAAAATAGGGCTTTTTCCCCAATCAAATATATGTTGTCTTTCATGCTAATCTTGGAAATCAGTGCCTGGCAATATTTTCATAGCCTTACTCCTTCCCAATGGTCCCATACCAGGGGTTCCTAGCAGAAGTCTCTAGTTCAGCCACTTCTGGCCGTTTGTACACCCATTCAATTTAGCTGTTTCCCTTTAGAGAGCAGGCCCTGTTAATTTTATTATTTCAGGCAAAGTTTAAGTTTCAGAGATAACACAGAGAGGATATAATGTACTTTCATCAGCTTGGGGAAGTTATTGGGTGGGAATGGTGAGTTAAACTTTGGTGGAGAGTTAAGGGCAAAACTTGGGTTTACAAAGGGGAAGATAATTTCTTCTCAGGTCCTGGTTCTGCTTAAAGAGAGAAATTTAGGGAGTCTCAGAAGTGTAAGTCTGTAGGAAACATATCAGTAAGAAGTGTAAACATTACATCCTCACTGAATTTTCAACTTTTGAGCCTCACAAGTTCCCAATCTCAAGCTGGGAACTAACAAGAGCTATGCCGAAGCAGCCTGCATCATGGCACTGGTGAGAGGCAGGAGATTTTCAGGTGCCAGAAAGGGACTTGCTCCAAAGCCCTGGGAATGACCCCCTGGAGATGAAAAGATACCCCCCAGTGATGGAACAGGAGACAGTTTCACTTTTTCTCATTCACCCCTTTCACTCATTCAACAGTAGCTTTTCGCTGAGTGAGTGCCTACTGAAAACCAGATATTATGATAAGTCTTTTTGAGGAATGATCCTAATCTCTTGTGTAACTCCTAGAAGGACTGTTAGTTATTATAGGTATTTCATAGATGGAAATGGGGACAGAGTTTCATTCCTTCAAAATTGTAATTTTCTGAGTCCTCGATCCTGAGACTTATGATGGCAGCTTTCATATTCAGGATGGGGCCAGCTCCACCAAATAAGGTTATCCAGTTGAGTTATAGCAGAGAGAGAGTTGGGGGTGCTACACACACAAGTTCATGTGCCTACAATCCATGCGGTCTTTCATATTACGCATATGGAGCATAAGCAAGCATGTGTTTTCTATAGTGGACAACTAAAGTATAAATAAAACAATAAACATTGTATAAACAAGAGTTACTGTACTAAAAGAAGGCATCGTGGAGAATAATAAAGAATATAATTAAGTGCTGGATTTTATGATCTGGAACAGAGTCTATTATAGTAGCCTCTAGTCACATGTGGTTATTTGCATTAAAATGAAATAAAATTAAAATACAATTCTTTCGTTACACTAGTTAGTGATTACTATAATGGAAAACATCGATATAAAACATTTCCACTGTAGGAAGTTCTGTTAGACAGCACCAGTTTTGCTGTATGTGGTAGATGTGGGCAGAATAAAAATATCCCTGAACAAGGAAATCATGATGTCATCCTGGGAGGCTTCCTGCAGGAAGTGGTGGTGAGACTGAGTAAATAAAGAAGCAGCAGATTTTCAGGGACGTGGGCAAGGGACCAATACACAGAGAGTAGATGGATGATACCGTGTAGCAAAAGGGAGAAGTCAAATGGCTGCAATGGGATTAGATTAAGAGAAGAAACGTTTGAGGAATGGTTGTCAGTTTTCCAAACCGTATTTGGCTTGGATATAATGATCTATTTAGGCTTCTGCCTTATGCAAATCATGATACTCATTATTTTTGTGGTGTCTGTTTCTGTTTTGGGAGTACCAACACTATTCCTAAAAAGAGCTACATTGTGCCTTGTGTGGTGGCACAGGCCTTTACTTCCAGCACTCAAGAGGCAGAGGCAGGAGGATGTCAGTGAATTCAAGGCCAGCCTGATCTACATAGCAAGTTCCAGGCCAGCTGGGGCTACAGGGAGACTCCGTCTCACAAAGACAAAAAAAAAATAATAAAAATAAAAATTAAAAGTGTTGTCTCATCCAAAGATTACCTTGCTACACTTCTAAAATGGCACCGAAGTATCTGTGGAACACAAGTCTTGGAAGATGGGAACTCGGAGGAGACGGGTGAGGAAGGCTATGCTAAGGCGATGTTGGCCTGAAACGTGGGCAGACCCTGGAGCTTGCCGGGAACAGACCTTGGCTTTGCGATTGGCCAAACAGTTTCAAACTGGAGCTGGAAAAGTGGCTCTTTATTGTCCTTGATACTCCTTTTTCTGAATCTAAGTATTTTCCAAGGACAGGGTTTAGAAAATATACATATTCGTGGAAATGAACAATTTTCCCCTAAATTTTGAGAAGTACTCCTGCTTTTTGTAATCAAGGAACACACATGAGTAAATCATTTCTTGAAATAAACTTGCTGTGTATTTGCACAGTCTGGCAGCATGCTTCCCTGAGGCAAATCAAACATTCTGGTTCATTCTGTCTAAATCTCACAATTCATCAGAACATACCTTTCCATAGGAAGCTGGAATGGGGGATAGTGTTCGTTCGTTTAAATCATGCAGACTCATGAGCTTCAAAGGAGGCTGGACTGTGTGAAAGAACTTAATATACATTCAGCAGAAATTAATGAAGAAGTCCAGAGCTTGGAGGCAGCCAGTTTCTGTTAGTGTTGTTAAATATTAATGAGATGCTTTTGCTCTTTGGGGCAAAGCAGCATGCTTGATGCACCTTTTATTTATTTATTTTTTTAATTACTGTATTGCTAACATGTAGCAGAGCTGAACAGAACTGCTAACGATGGTTACATTTTGCAGAGAGCCTTAAAGCATTTCTACCCTTCCTAAAGCTGCTAAGGGAGCATTCTTCCTTCACAGATTACCAATGTTTTGTAGGGTCAGCAGGACTGGTCAGGAGGTTCACCTTATAGAGCAGTCAGGGAACTTTCTAGAAGTAGTGCAGATCTACTCAGCTCAATGATTCCATGCATAAATAATGCTTGAAATAAAAAATGCAGTGGTGCGTTAGTAAATATTCAACCCCTTGGGAATAAACATTGTTGCCGTACATATTCCCACAAAGGCAGTTTCAACACGGCACCAATGAATGAAGAATTGATAAAATATATGTAATAGTCCCATTTTATACTGTATTCCCTCCAGTCACATGCATGGATGTAAATGGCCTTGTGACAATAATTATATGACAACAGGTATATGTAATTTGGCATGTATGTAGTAAAATATATATAGTACATGTTATGTTATAGTACTACACAATAATTAAATGCAGCAAAGCAATATGAAATTGTGTTTTTGTAAACTTATTGTATTTATGTGAGTGAAATTAATTTGTAATAATAGCTTTAATAGCTATTAATTGTTTTTCAAAATTCCTGGAATTTTAAGAGTCAGATCTTATGGGTTATCACAAGTTGTACCAAATCCAATCAAACTGTGGGCTAAGGGATCTTCACTAGTGAATCAAGAGGCTTGACGAAAGGATTTATAGGGCAGATATGTCTTCTCCATCTTTTCTCCCAGCTTCATTAAAGCATGGTTGCATCAAAGCTGATTTTGAGTTCTGTCTTTCCATTCATTGATCTGCATCTGTGCTCACATCCAATACATCTCTTGAGCACATGGGGGAATTCCATTAATATCAATAACCCTGGAACTAACCAGTATAGCCTCACCAGTATAGAGGCACAGTGCAAAGGGATAATTAATGAGATTGTGTTTAAATATAAAACTGCAATATTTATTCACTCAACATTTATTTTTGACAATTTAATTGATAAAGAGAAATGATAACACTATAGTTTTGGTTTCTGTTTCAATTTCCACTGTGTCTTAGCCCCAAAGATTTTGTGTCTGGAGAGTGAGGTGTCCTTACATAAACTAAATATTAAAGAAGACTAAGGAAAACCACCAAACACAAGAACAAATTCAGTGTCCAAACTCTAGGACATATATTAAGAAAAGAAAGGGCTGGAAGGTTTATGTAAGATTGTGCACTTATGAGTTTACTGGAGGAAGATGATGAGTTAAAATATATGGGTGGAGTATATGTATGCATATTTTGAAGTAATATACAATTAAAGGGGGAAAATGTGGCAAAAAAGACAGAGAAAAATGCAAGACATGTATGGCAGAATGCAGGAACAGGGGTGGGGTGGGGGCATGGAAAGGGGAATGTGTCTAAATTGAACTGAGTAATGATGTATGAAGTACACAAAGCATCAGTAAAAATAAATTAAATTTAAAACGTTAGGCTAGGGGCAAACTGGGCAGGTAAGGTACATGTTCACATTCATCAGTGGCACTTCACAGTTTGTTACTCTTTTGATGGTATATTAGGTTTGGGGTATGATGTATCTCTCCTCAGCAGAATAAAGAATCATTTGAGGACAGGTCTTACCACACTTTACGACATATCCCGAATGACCAATGAGGAACTGCCTTTTGTAGTTTCATTGTCCATCCTGCCATACATTTCCAGATAATTTCCCAGTGTTTTCAATGGACTTCTACAAAATCTTAATTCAAAGACCATGGGAGTAGAAAGAATCAGCACAGAATATGACTTCTCTTGCTGTTTTATGTTTTCTTGATACTTGGTGGGTTGGTATTCAGACAGTAGGACTGTGCTATCCGTTGGGTTTCAGAAATTTCCTCAATGTTGAATTTAGAAGCATGAAACAAGAGAGGCCACTTGGGATGCCCCCAGGCTTGTCACAGTGCATGATGCCTTTACTCATACCTACTTTATTAATCTTATATTTTGGCATTTAAATACCTGAGAACTTTACAGAACTCCAAGAAGCAGGTATATACTGTTCCATTTTGGTTTTCATTGCTGAGATAAAACACTGAGCAAAAGAGAATTGTGGAAGAAAGAGTGAATTTCATCTTACTCTTCCATGTAACAGTCCATCTCTGAAGGAAGCAAAGGCTGCAACTCAAGCAGGGCAGGAACCTGGAGACAGGTGCCAAAGCACAGATGACGGAGGAATGCTGCTGGCTGCCTCTCTCCACTGGCTGGTGCTCAGCCTGCTTTCTTGTACAACCTAGGACCACCTAGGGTGGTCCCTGCCCAGGGGAAACATCACCCCCAGGTGGAATGGACCCTCACACGTCATTAAACAGTCAAGAAAAAATGGGCCAATCCAGTAGAGGAAATTCCCCAACCACGTTTCCCTCTTCCCAGGTATCTCGAGTTGACAGCTGAGGCTATCCAGCACACGTGACCTCAGATGGGGGTCTCTCTGCTCTCTTCCTTCTGCACTTTGCTTGTAGATATAAACAAAAGAGCCATATCCCACTTTCTTCATTTGTTATGGCCGTGGTTCTGCAGAAACGTGGAAAGAGCTGTAGTTTAAGTTTATTTTTAAGATCATAGGGACCTCATTACATCTAATCAATAAAAGTTTATGTCCTACTATCCTCTCTCCAGCTTTTTCTTCCCCTCTCTCCTGAGGGTTCCTATGCATTCTAGACACTATAGGGAAGCAACCCATTGGGATTTTCATGGTATGGTAATCCACCAAGATCTTCATAATGACAGAACCAGTTGATATGCCAAGGTAGATGAGAGAAATTTCATCCATCAGGTCCTATATCCAGACAAAGATCTACAGGTAGTCACCAGATGCTGAAGGAGGGATAATTAGTAGCTCCCTGGGAGATAATCCCAAATGGGCATCCCTAAGCATAGGCAGTATGAGCACATAGATTCAGTACATATTATGTATGTATGCACATGCAATAATAATAATACAAAAATTTCCATACATTTTATATATGCATGTGTAACAAAAGTGATTTTAGAAGGGGGCAAAAGATTGTGCCAGAGTGGGAGGGGTAAATGTGCAGAGTTGGGGGGGAACCGAGAGAGAGGGAACTAATGCAGATTCAATACTCATGTTTGAAACTATCAAAAATTAAAAAGAAGAAAGTTTGAATTCCTCTGGGTATATATGTGAATGTACATATGTTTGTTTGCTTGAGAGAGGAGTAATTTAAAATGAATATAAATTGCTCTACTAAATCAATTTCAGTACAACACATAATGAATTATAGTATAGAAATATATGTTGGCCTTTAACTTGTCCTCTCAGTAGCCATCTACTTATTTAATTAATTTTATCACTCACAATATCCTTTTAAATGTTTAGCATCTCCCACTCACATCTCCAACCCAAAGTGCCCATCACAGTATTTGAATTCATATATTTTCTAATCTAGATTTTCCTTTGATAATCCATTTTTCTCTCTAGGCTGTAATTCCAAATCACTTTGGTATATTTGTAAAATTACATGCACCCTATTTTTCAAAGAATGAGTATTTCTCCCTCACAGGATAATTAAAGCATGTTACAGCTTTTTGGATACAATAGGACATGTGTATATTTATGGCCATCTCTGGATTTTAGCACTTGGACATACATAGCATCCTGGCCTGTTTATTTTTCTGACAGTGACTATGGATATGAGAGACATGGTGAGAGTGAGTGTGTCCCAGCTTTCTGGTACAACCCAGCATCCCCATCAAAGGACTGCAGCCTTGGTCAAAGTTACCTTAACAGCACTGGGTAAGTCAGACACCTGAAGATACCATCATCTATCTATCTATCTATCTATCTATCTATCTATCTATCTATCTATCTATCTATCTCTATCTCCCTATCTGTCTATCTATCTATCTATCTATCTATCTATCTATCTATCTATCTATCTTTCTATCTATCTTTCTATCTCACATTTGTGCCCAATGACTTCTGAGAGAAACAGGAATTATTTTAGTTGAGGACACATTGTTCACACAGCATCAGAAGAGATTCTTACCACCCATAAGATCTCTGGATGAAAGTGTAAAGTGGGTGATTCATCAGCATTAAGGAATAAAATCAGGCTTAATAGAGGACCAATCTCATTCACGAAAAATTAAAATTTCTCTGTTTTGAGTCCTCCAGTAAAAAGCAACATGGATTGATTGGTTAAATATTCCCGATACAGACAATAAAAGAAAACAAGATGTGATAGTAATGACAAAGGCAGTGGTGACAGCGTGGTAGTGCTGGCACAGTTACTTTGTGTGGTTTTATTAGAACTCTGACTTTAGTGGAGATGTACAGATCAGGGTGTACCTGGAAATAATGTCTGTGTGGACCAGGTCTATGGGCAAGCTCTTGGGTCAGAGGTCAAGGCAATTGTCTAGGCATCATTAAACACATAATGTTTTATTACAGAACTTTGTGCTCTTTTGTGGTGAGGTTTCCCAGACCAACCTTTTCTGCAAGGTAATTTTACTTTATAGAATTGAACAGAAATTTAAAACCTGGGTTTCTAATCTGATATTTGTGTTGAAGAGGAAATGAGGTAGCGGCAAAGAGAGAAAATGTGCTATGGAATAGCCCAGTGGCTCCAGAGTAACGGCTAGTCAGTACTTGAGGAAGGAACGATATCCTGGGGATGGAGAGAGAGCAGGAAACGGCCTTCTGGTGAAGGAGAGTTAGAAGTTTCGTGTTCTAGCTGCTTTCTAGTACAATGAAACTTCGAGGTGGCCCTGGGGAAAGCGAGCAGGCCTCTCCCTGACAGAGGCTGCTTATTCTTCCCACTTCCCGAGTCCAGTGGCTCGTCTCCTCCTCTGTGGTGTGTGAGTCAGGCATTGATTTTTCTTGGCTGGTTTAGACTGATCTGATCCCTGTCTCTCGAGGTAGGATCAATAATAATGTTTAAGGAGCTAGTCGCCCTTAGATGGAGAGATAGCAGTCCCTTAGCATTTGTTTATTTTTATAAATGACTGCATTTTTTTGAGACCCAGTTTTATGAGCAACTGTAAGATGTATCTGGCTTGGTTCCATCCTCTTTCATTCCCTTTCTAGAACACACACCTATAACACACACACACACACACACACACACACACACACACACACAGGCACAGGCACAGGCACACAGACACTACAAATCACACTGTGGTCAATTGTTAATTATCTTTAGGTACCGGAGGATTGTGTCCAATAACTGCACAGATGGGCTAAGGGACAAGTACTCTGCTAAGGCCCAGTTATGTCCTGGAAAAGCTCCCCGGGGCCTCCACGTGGTGACAACGGATGGGCGCTTGGTGGCAGAGCAGGGGCATAATGCTACCTTCGTCATTCTCATGGAGGAGGTAGGTAACCAGGGTAAGGGATCTGTGGTCTCACATGCTGACCTTTCTTCGATCTCAGAAAAGGAAGGAAACAAAGACTCTACATTCCCACTTGCTGCCTCATCAGTGTCTCATCAGGGAAGAGAGAGACACAGAAAGGAGAGATATTACTTTTGAGATGGTCAGAAACTCCCTCCATTCATCCATAATTAAGGCCCTGTCCAGAGTGGGGCCCACTTGCCTCTGCATCTAGATATATTTCTGTCTCTGTCTTTGTCTCTGTCTCTCTATCTCTATCTCTGTTCCCAATACTGGGAACCCAGGGCCTTGAGCATGCTAATCCTCTACAGATGAAAAGAGCTATTTCCCTAACTCTTAGGGTTTTGTTTCTGATATTTGTGTGTGTGTGTGTGTGTGTGTGTGTCTGTGTGTGTGTGTGTGTGTGTGTGTGTGTTTGAGATAGGGTCTCACTGTCTAGCTCAGGCCAAACTTGAGCTCACAGTATTGTGTTCCTTTCACCTCTGGCTCCTGAGTGTGGGCATTATTGGTATGCCTTTATGTCCTACCTGGTTATATTCTTTAGGGTTCCCCTTTAGATTCTTCCTTGGACATCCTCATGACCATAAGACAATAAACTTCAAAAAGACAGAGAAAAGAAAATTAAAAATATTTCTGGTGCTTGCTATGGTAGCCCACGCTTTTAATCCCAACCCTTGGGAGGGAGACACAGGTGACTCTCTGTGAGATTGAGGCCAGCCTGGTCTACATAGTGAGTTCCAGGCCAGGTGGAGATACAAGGGAGGGGGGCCTTGTCTCAATATAGATATACAGATGATAGGTAGATAGAGAGAGATAGGTGATAGGTGGAAAATAGATAGATAGATAGATAGATAGATAGATAGATAGATAGATAGATAGACAGATTTTTTTTTTCCTGTGCCTTTTTAAGTCCTCTTTTGGAGCCTCTTTTTCTTTGTTTTAACCTTTAGCCTTGCTAATTTGAGAAGCCCCCAAAGTTTTGAAAGAGTTTTGAAAGGGTATGTATGATTGGAGAAGACGATTGCAATGCTGTTTGAAAGTTCCTTTGTGGGCTGGAGAGATGGCCTAGCGGTTAAGAGCGCGGACCGCTCTTACAGAAGACCTTGGTTCCATCCCCAGCACCCATGGTGGCCAAGAACCATCTGAAACTCCAATTCCAGGAGAACTCCAGTTCCAGGGGAATCTGACACCCTCTTCTTACCTCCGCGGCATTGCACGACACGGGTGCACAAACCTACATGCAGACAGTACATTCATACACATACAGAAATAAAATAAAAAAAATAAAAATAAAAGTTCCTTTGTAAAGAACGGAGTTAGTTGCTGCTCTGTCAGCTACCTGCTTCATTGGTTCATAGCTTAGTGTTCTGCAATTTGAGAAATAAACCCTGAATGTGTTCACTCACTCCAGGGTGGGAGCAGTTCTGTTATCTGCTTCTTACTCCCTATCCATGCTCTTTCTTTTCTGCTCCAACCAGGGACTTTCCTAGCACTCTCTGCTGGACTGGTGGAGCAGGAAGCCTTGCCTGATTGACAGTGCCCTGCAAATTTATATGCAAATTGCTCTAGGCTCTTGAGATCTTGGAAAGGTTGCAAAGCAAGTCAGAAGGTTTTTCTCACTAGTATAAGCACTTCAAGCCTTTATAGTCTAAACCATACTGGAAAGGAATGTGCAGACTTCTTATCCTGGCTTGAGAGATTCCTAGCCTTCACAATCACGCTGGTGCTTGAAGGAGAGGATTTTAAGATTCAGAGGAAGTCATTATCACATTTCCACTAGAGAGTTTTCAGGACCAGAGCTATAAAAACCTTCTCTTGAATGGATGTGAAAAGCTATGATCTTATCCATTTGAATTGCCTAGAGTTCGTTTCCACTTTAATTTACATTTATAAACTCAAGGATAGTTGACATCGTATAAGGGTTAAGAGAGGCCCCATCAGGATTTCATTCACATCTGGGTTGCCATGGTGGGAGAGACAGGAAGGAAAACCCATCAGTGGACAAGCTCGGGCAGAACGTTTGCCTTGTGTACTAATGAGGTTGTTTGTTTCTAAAGAGAAAAGGTATATTTTGGTTCATAGATGCAGAAAGTTCAGTCCACAGTCTCTGGCCCCCATTTTCACAGATCATCATGGTGGTGTGTATAGTGGAAGAGATTCTTCACTAATATTCACTAATGGTGGAAGATATGGGAAGAGAGAAAGATATATATCAGGTGTAAGATATATTCAGGGACCAATCATCAATAAATTATATCCTCTCTCTATGTCCCAACTCCTAAAGTTTTTAGAACATTCCCAAATAGTACCACTATCTAGGGACCATTCCTAACACATGAGATTTTCTGGGGGTTACTTCATATCCAAAACACAAGTCAATGATTACAGAGTATATTTCTTCAATCTTGGTATATAAACAGATATTTTATATTATTTCTCATCCTTCATCTTTATTTTATGGTCAATTTCATTACATTTATCCAAAATGTTGATTCAGATTGGGATGGACAATATCAATGATGTTCAACATTGCTGTTAAAGAAGCTAACAGTCAGCTTGAGGTGGTAGTACACTCATGTGGGCCACTGGGCATCTGATCAGAGCCAATATCCAAGGTCTGCTTAACCTTACAAGAGGCAGAGCTATCTGTGAGTTGGAGTACTTCAAAGAGTCTTTGGGAAGGAAGATGGCCTAGGTAGTTTTCAAGAAGTTCAAAGACAAAAAAACAGAATATAATTTTAGATAGTATATAGTATTAATTTCTATAATAGAAATAACTATCCTACCTCATATTGTTATTTTGAAGATGGTGTTTAATATATGGTAAGTGATATCATAGATCTTAAATTTAATAACTGAAAAATAATAATATAAATGATACCATGATAATTGACAATATTAGCATTGAAAGTAGACATCTAAAGTTTAAAACTTAGGTCTTCTGTGGCTAGTGACAGTTTTGATTCAGCTATATATTTTCCTCCATCTTCAAAATGTTGACAGTAATACTTTCTACAATATTGAGTTGTGAGATCAATGGCTTAGTTTAATGAAACCATATAATAGTGCTCATTATTACTATTACTGCTATTATTATTATGACCCAGAAGAATTAAATCATATATGTGAACAGATTAGAGGATTTTTGCCTTTCCATTTCAGAAGTTAAGATAATGTCTTTCTTAACATTATTGCCAGAGTCACACTAACTCAAGGACAATAGTTCCTCAGTCCTTGCCTGTAGAACCTGGTGGATATTAGGTATCAGTATGGTGCTGATGCTAAGGAAACCCTGTAAGTCTTCAGGGTGATGTTGAAGATTTGAGAGGTAGTATCAACTAGAAGTCAGGCAGAATCATATGAAGTGGCTCAGGCCAACTTTTGTTCTCTTGCAGGGTGACCTTCAAAGGACAAACATCCAGCTTGACTTTGGAGATGGAATTGCCGTGTCCTATGCCAACTTTAGCCCTATCGAGGACGGTATCAAGCATGTGTATAAGAGTGCAGGGATCTTCCAGGTGACAGCCTATGCAGAGAACAACCTTGGTTCTGACACGGCTGTCCTCTTCCTACATGTGGTTTGTAAGTAGCAACGAGCAGCTCCTCTCTCCCTTTGCTCCCTATTGGCAAAGGCTTCAGTCTAGACTTTGAGGAGTTTAGAGCTGAACCCAGATTCAGTGTGATTCTCAAAATGATGTGTGGGATGACCCACAATGATGCAAGTCAAAAGGCTGGAAGGTGTGTTCATTTATCATTTAGAATTTCATGATGCTGAATACATTACATATTTATTTTAGAAGTTTGGATAACAGATCTCCACACCCCTTCCCATTTTTATCTTTCACTCAGTTGAACATTTAAATGTGCACATGCAGACATGCATGTGTGTACAAATCTCTTCCCTTTGCTTTGGGGAATCCTGAAAATGCAAAAGTGGAAGTCTGTCTACTTAATGCTCTTAGGTTCATTTTCAAGCTGTGTGATAGAAGACTGCACAGATCAAATGACATATTATATGTGTTGGAAGAGCCAAGGAAGAATGAAAGAGGCACATATTTAGATTGCCTTCAAGGACTAAATATGTTTCAAACAACAGCTCATGCATCCAAGTTTATTTTAAATTCATTATATCATAAGCGCAATTTTATGTTGTGCTTGAGTCTATATCAATGGCTCTGACTGCTAAAATTCTGGACTGTTTTGTTTATTCTGGATCCATTTTTGTGTCCTAGCTGTCCTGAGACTTGAATTTTGTTATCTGAAACATAAATACTATTGTTTCTGGGTGGGGGGTCAAGAAAATGTTTTTATGTTGCTGCCACTGATTCCCCACACATTATCAGCAGTACCCAATGGCTCCTGAGACACATCTATGCTCTTTGTCTTAGCAGAAGCCTTCCCCTAATCCACAGGAAAGGATTCCATAATCCAACAGATTCTTCAAACCCTGTTTGTACTATTTTTCCCACACTAATGTGCAGGTAGATAGATATCACAGATGTGTTGTATGGAAGCATGATGCATGTTCTGGGTAGGACAGACAACCATGCCATGAGATTTCATCATTCTACTGAGAATTGACATGCTGTTGAAAACTTGGGATTTTTTGTTAACGTTTGTAATTTTCCACTTAGTAATTTCAGACAATTGTTGGCTGTAACTAAAATTGTACCATGTAAAACTGGATGAGCAGAAACCACTGTCTATCCCATAATGGTTTTCTAGTAATATGTCACTTAGAGTCAAAATTACATGTTTTCAAAGAGTCAAAGCAAATACCAGGAACCATGTTCTTCTAAATAACTCAGTGATTGCATAAACTCGTGTATAGAAATAGCCCATACCTAAGAGGTCTCTGGCAAACCAAAAGATTTTGTCTTCTAGTGCCAGAAAAAAACAGAGGTAGATTGTAGAAATGTAAAAGAAGAAACCTGTATCTTAGGTCAGTTATGCCCCTACATGCCAGTCTATTATATATAACCTCACCATTAATCCTAGTTTTAAGTGGTTTATTTCTAAGTACTTCTTTGCTTCACAGGTCTCTGGTGCCAAAACCAAATAAAAGCACTACACATGAAACACCCAACCACTTATTTTTTTTAGTAAATATTTGTTGAATTGTTGATATGTTTAAGGGATTCTGCCAGGCATTTCCAGAGTCAACAATGCAGATATGGTCCCTCTCTGTTCTTATGTTGTTTCCATCTTATTTAAGAAGGTGCTGCAAAACCTGACTCATAAATAGTAAAATGGTGATGGCCCATATACACACACTAATATCATTCTTTGCTTAAAGTATCAGGCCAGCAGCCCATAGAAGTGGTGTAAAAGTTATCCTTGAGCCTTAGAGTATTTGTACTCTGATCATGACTTTTAAAAAGTTTATTTATTTATTTATTTATTTATTTACTTATTTATTTATTACTTCTTGTATGTATGAGTATACTGCCTGCATGTAGGTAGGTGCACCCCTGTCGTGCAATACTACGAAAGTCAGAAGAGGGTGTCAGATTCCCCTGGAACTGGAGTTAAAGATGATTCTTAGCCACCATGTGGGTGCTGGGAATCAAACCCAGGTCCTCTGCAAGAGCAGTCAGTGCTCTTAACCGCTGAACCATCTCTCCAGCCCCGTGATCATGACTTTTTAAAATGATTAATATTGCTTAAATTTATTAGACTTTATAATATTTGAATTCCTCAAATTTAACTCTTAGTCTATAAGGAGGCTATAGGAATCAAATAGAGCCATATACATGGTCCAGGTTCCCCAAGTTCACTCCTTGGAGTTGTGAGTCACGAGGAGGACTCAGAGAAGCCAGCACCTAACTTCATCCTTGGCTATGCTTTGTTCCAGAGAAGAGATTTAAAGTGAAATTAGCAAAAGGGAAACAATTTGTGCTCAAGAGATGGTCTGCCAGCCCAGCATGAGAACTTAAGTTCAGATTCCCAGCACCTTCATAAGGCCAGGGACTGTGCTGCTGCACACCTGTGATGCCAACACTGGGTGGAATGTGTGTGGGGCCGGGTGTGGAGACAGATGGATCTCTGGAAGTAACTAGCCAGCCACCCCAAGCAAATCAATGAGTGACAAGTTCGATGAGAAATTATGTCTTAAAATAATAAGATGGAGCCAGGTGTGCTGGCACATGTCTTTAATCCCAGCACTCAGGAGGCAGAGGCAGGCAGATCTCTATGAGTTCAAGGCCAGCCTGGTCTACCAAGCGAGCTCCAGGCCAGTTGGGACTAAAGGGAGACCCTGTCTCAAAAAGACCCCCCCAAAAAAAGAGAGCAATTGAGGAAGAAACCTGATTTCAAACTTAGCTTCCATACACACACACACACACACACACACACGCACACATACGTGCATTTACCTGTTCACGCACCAACACAGACATACATAAACTACACATACACATACACTTACGAATCACCATATTGTCACCTAAGATGGGCTAGTTTTTCTGATTAGTGGTGACAATATAGGTTCTGTCTACTAGAGAAATTTATGATAGATTCAGTGTCCATAGTTTGCACCTGTGGGATGGTCACATGGTTACTTTCTGTCTGGCAAATACTAGGACTCTAAGCTCCCAGTAGAAATCAGAAGTTAAGAATAAACCATATTGTTTTCCAGAGAACCACTCTTACCAGCTAACTCTTGATCAGGAACACCAGGTTCCCAAAAGCTAGTCGGGGCCAAGCCTTGCATACATACCTTTTTAAAAGAGAGCATTTTCAGGCACATAATTAACTTTATCCACACAGAGGGTGGAAGATGCTTCACTCGAAGTTTGGTACATGATAAATGTTACTGATTTCTGTAGTAATTATAAGTACTTCCTATGAACTTTCTGCCTGACATATTTGCTGCAATTAAGAATGAAGACAATGAAATGAAATAACTTTACATTCCCCTGTTCCAAGGACTTGTCCCACTTGTGTTGCTGATGCAGCCAAGATTGAGCTTCATTTGCAGATAGGAAGACCAATGCATATTAGCTCCTGCACACACATACACACACACACACACACACACACACACACACACACACACATATGAGAGGGGAAGAGAGAGAGAGAGAGAGAGAGAGAAAGAGAGAGAGAGAGAGAGAACCAGAAACAGGTTTATACTGTGGTTTATGTGCACGAAGAAGGAAATGTTCCTTGAAACTTTTATTGTGGTCATAATTCCCTTCGAATCAATCACAGCTGCATTTACCAGACAGTTAGTACAGTGGAGCCTGCTCTTGGCTTCCCCGTGGGCCATTAGCTAACAAAGGTCGTTGTTAGCCACCCATAATAACCAATTTCGTACAGATTATTGGGCTTTTATCAAAGGGGCACTGTGTAATAGGGAGGTTTTAAGAGTTTGCAGTGTTCCTTCCTAAACCCCTTCAGTTTTCTTCTCTTCTCACTGATTCCTGGTCTGTCCCCACATTAAAGTTTAGATCTTTGCCCTAAAAATTTGTTCCAATGTCTTATTTCACATGATTATTTTTAAGCAAATGTGCTTGACTATATACTGGAATCAAAGGAATCATGTTAAATGAATCACAGAAATCCCTTCCTTTGTATATCCGGCATGAGGAAAGGTAGAATGAAGTGCTTTTATTTCCTTGGGTGTCAGAGAACTCTACGAGATCAGCTTTGGCTCACCCAGTACCCCCAAATGACGGAAAATCGAAGGGAATTTTCAGGGTTGCCGTTCATTGTACCATTTGGCTGAACTATGAAATGCCTAAGGTTAACCAGAGGCAGCGTGGGGAAGGGGATTCCTCCCTTAGAACAGAAACAGTGACTTCCAGGGCAAGAGAAGCCTCTTTCCTAGCAGGAGGAATGGAAGCTCTGAGCCCAGGCCTGGGGACTTGGCAGTGTTAACATTTCTCCTCTCCCTCCTGGACCCTGCCTTCCCACGGCCTCTGTGCACCTTCATTGATGATATAAACACAAATAATTAAGGGGTAGTCATCAAGTTAAAATGAGTGGATAGAGCAATGAAGAGGTCGCCGATGTTTTCTCATACCTTACACTCCTTTTTTGCTGAGATCAGGCAGACCACGTGAAAATAATACAGATTTGCTCATTTAAAATAATTGACCCATCAGCCAAACATGTATATAAAGTGCTGAAAAAAAAATCCATGAGGTGCCATATGGCTGAAGTTGTGGCAGAGATCTATATGTAGAAAGCATTTTCAAGCTCTAGATGCGCAGATTCTTGTATATTGTTTCCTCCATTACATTTTTTTAACTGATGGAAACCACATAACATTGTATGTACAGCATGATGTTTTAATATACACATATTCAATGTAGAATGACTCAGTCAGGCTAATTATCATTAGGGGAACACTTAAAATATGTGTGTTGAATGATTTTCCTGACATAGTACTATGTAATTCCCTGGAAATTGCATCATGGAACAATAGATCTCTTGAATTTGTAATTGTCTTACTGAAATTTCAAATTGTTTAACTAACATCTGTCCCGACCACCTCTGCCATCTTCTGACCACAACTATTCTACCACTTGCTCCTGTGAGTTCAGCTATTTCAGATTCCACATCAAAGAGAGATCCTGTGGTAGCTGCCATTCTGTGCCCGGCTTATTTCCCCTAACATAGTATCTGCTGGGCCCATCCATATTGTCACAAAGGACAGGAAGAAAAATTCTCACCAGGTTTAAAAAAATAACAGAACCTCCCACATGCAATACTGATATATAAATGGTAGTTCCTCCAGCATTTTCCTCCCTTCCTGTTATTCTGGAAATGATCTAATGAGCAACCTCACTTATGTCTAGGCTGTACTGAAAGATGTTCCTTTACTTGCTATGTTCATGGATGTTTCTTTCCTGGCTGATACAGAGCTCAATGCTATTTGCACCAGTTTTCTGAACAAAAAGGGAAAGCAGCATTGCTATTATTTAGGAACCTGACATTTGCTTCTATAATTTAGGCAGCTATGTTCTTCCCTCATAGTAACATGGCCTTGCCAGGTTCTGAGCTACACTCACTGTGTCCTCCAGAGAAAGAGGCACAATGGCTGATTGTCAAAGTGGATGGAAGCCAATTAGCAGCTGTCTGTAATGGAAGAGCCTTCATACAATGCACTGACCCCGAGTCACAAAATGGACTAATCCTCAAAATTGAATCAGACTGTTGTTTATCTTCCTGTTCAGTGGCTAAGTGTAAACTAGATTTCTCCTTGGACAGAAGGTTCATAAATATTCATTGTGGGTGGGTCAGATGTAAATTAAGTCCAGCTATGAAATATGAGCTCTGATTTGAGTTCCCCGTTATATCTGATGCTTCATGTAAAGTGCACACACACATACACTCACTCAATCATACAACCATATAATGCACAGTATTTGTGAGTTTGTGATAATTGCTTCATTATAGGGATGGCAGTAAGAATGAAGATTAAAAGTCAAAGATGTGATGAAGATGGATGGTTTGTTTTGGTAATGTGAACATCGAATTTCCTCTCCTGTTCCTTTAGGTCCTGTGGAGCATGTTCACCTCCGTGTTCCATTTGTTGCCATAAAAAATAAAGAGGTCAACATCAGTGCAGTCGTGTGGCCCAGTCAGCTTGGGACCCTTACCTACTTCTGGTGGTTTGGCAATAGCACAAAGGTTTGGCTCTTTCTCATCAATAACAATTTTAATCTAGATTCCTGTGCTCCAACTTCTAAATTGTTTTTCAGGAACTGGACATGCAGCAAAAATTGATGCATTATGAAGCTAAGAACCCACAGAGTTGAAGAAAGCATGCCTTCTGCATTCAGTTCTCTTCCTCAATAGAGAAACTAAGTAACTGTAAGAAAAAAAGAACACTTTGAGGAACTTAAACTTGCTGCTCTTGTCCCTCTAATCAGCATTTCTAAGATTCATTGGCTGCAGTTTGTTTAATTTACTCATGAGCTGTATAATATCAAGGGCATTATTTGGCATCTCTGAGCTCAAGAGGTCAAAAGGTCTAATGGGAGCTAGGCACCTAGTAGTAAATGGTGGGAATTAAATGGAATGACAGATATAAACAATAATCTTCTACACTGATTGGGCATTCTACAAACCCAAGTGGTCTCAAGCAGGGTCCTGAAGTTGCTGTACCTTAAAAGTAACAACTGAAAGGACCGATCACTGGGTTTTTTAGATAGGCCCTGCTCCTAGATTCTCTTGATTGAAGGATCTTTCAATTGAAGCTCTGCAGAATTAGGCTGAAGGATTCTAAACTAAATTAATATTTTGTCTCTTCTTTATTGATTTTTTTAAAACCTCAACTAAAATATTTTTACAGTGTTTTATTACATTTATTTATTTATGAGGGGAAGAATGCCAAGTTCCTGTTAAGAGGACAACTTTTGGGAGTCAGTTCTTTCCTTCTACCACTTGGGTTCCAGGAATTAAACTCAGAATGTCAGGTAGCAAGTACCATTATCTGATGAGCCATCTCTTGAGCACTAAATTCAATTTTTTTTTTAAGTTTTATTTTTTTAAATTTTTTAAATTAATTTTATTTATTTCTGTATGCGTATGAATGTACTGTCTGCATGCAAGTTTGTGCACCCGTGTCGTGCAATGCCGCGGAGGTCAGAAGAGGGTGTCGGATTTCCCTGGAACTGGAGTTCTCCTGGAATTGGAGTTTCAGACGGTTCTCTGCTAAATTCAAAATTTTAAAGAGTTTTAAGTTCACAGCAAAATTAAGAGGGAAGTAACTTAGATCCCCTGCAGTTCCAGAGGGTAGTGAGCCACTCTGTGGGTGTGGGACTGGGAACTGAACCTGAGTCATCTACAGGAAGTGATTTAGATCCCCTGCAGTTCCAGATGGTAGTGAGCCACTCCGTGGGTGTGGGACTGGGAACTAAACCTGAGTCATCTACAGGAAGTGTACTTTGATACCCTGCAGTTCCAGATGGTAGTGAGCCACTCTGTGGGTGTGGGACTGGGAACTGAACCTGAGTCATCTACAGGAGCAGCCAATGCTCTTAATCACTGAGCCATCTCTCTAACACCTGAGCACTTCTTTTGATGGATGAATAATATTTCATCATCTGGATATAACACACCCGCCCATTCTCCCAATGCAGAGAACTTTAGTTGCCTCACACTTTTGAAATTTATGAATAAAGTTGCTATAAGCAATGGTGTACAAGTTTTTGAGTAGATGTAATTTTTTCATCCTTTGAATAAATGTCAAAAGAATGATTGCTCAACCATGTGGAAGTAGCTAACTATGATAGTTCATTTGGTAATACAATGGTATTATGTTTTTAATTTATTATTCCATGCATTGATTTCTGGTAGGTAGGAAAGTAGTTGACTTTTGAATACCCATTCTACATCTTGAAACCTGCCAGTAATCAATTAAGAGGCTCCAAGAGATTATTTGTTGTTAATATATTTTGGATTAAAAATGTTGAGAATTGTCTTTAAAAGTTTGGCAGAATTCACCAGTAAAACTATCTGGGCATCGTGGTTTTCTGTTTTGCAAGATCATTAATTACTGATTCAATTTCTTTAAATGTGGTGGCTGATTTTAAGTTTTTTCTTGTGTGAGATTATGCCTTTCAACAGTTGTTCCATTTTAGCTCAGTTACCAAATGTGCAGGCATAGACTTGTTCATTGCATTGGTTTATTGTTCTTGTGCAGCCCATCAGGTCTGTCATGTGACCTCACACATTCATTTGGAAGATTGACAATTTGAGTATACCCCTTGCCCTTAAACTGGCTATAGATTCATTAATTTTATTGGTGTTTTCAAAGAACCAGCTTTTAACTTCATTACTTTTCCTTATTGAATTCTTGTTTTCTGCTTCACTGATTTTTTTTTTCTAATTGTGTTTTTTTTCTTCTGGTTACTTTGGTTTTAATTTGTTCTTTTTCCAGCTCCGTAAGTTAGAAAGTTGAGTGACTGGGTTCTGATCTTCTTTTCCAATAATGCATTCAATGATACCAAATTCCTACTTTTACTATGTCCTACATATTTTGATGTTGTATTTCCAATTTCAATTAATTTAAAATGAGGTTCCATTGAAATTTCTTTTTTATTCACATGATATTTATAAGTATGTTGCTTGATGCTCAAATATTTGGATATTTTCTAAGTATATTCAGGTTACTGTCTTAGAGTTTATCTAAGGTTAGGCCACATGTGGTTTCCAACTTTTCAAATTTGCTGAACTGTTTCTTATTCTCTACCTGGGCAACTATTCTATGTAGATTTGAAAATAACGTATATTCTGCTGTTTTTTGCAATCTGTGTATGCCAACAATGTCCATTTAATTGATTGTGTTGTTGAGTTCAGCTGCGTCCATATTGATTTTCTTTCATTGCTCAGCATATCACTTTTGCTTTTTAAACTTCTTTGTTCAGTGGCAGCCCTAGTATTACAACACATATAGACAACTAATACAAGCCCATTTTAATAATATTATTCAGTTTCATCAGTCTTGTGAGCACTTAGTAATAATGAGATAATCATAAGCCCCCCATTCTGACTTTCATATCAACCCACTCATTCAATTCACTTAAGTGTATGCAATTGCATATTATCACAATATTACTATTTTGGAGGAACTCTTCCTCGTTAGACAATTAGATGTAAAAATCATTTTATTTTACCTTAATTTTTCTGTTAATATTATTTAAGTTTTTCAGAGATTCTGACCATCATTAATTTTCTCTTTAAAAAGACCTCAAGAATTCATGCTGATCTTATCTACTGGAAAAAAAGTTCTCTCAATTTCTGTTTGTCATATGAAGTTCTTTTTCCCTTTGCTTTTGCAAGATAATTCTGTGAAGTACAGACTTACTAATCAGTGTATCTATTTTTCTTAGAAAATATTGTTATTTTTTTCTCTCCAGACATTAAATATGTCATTTAACTTACTTGCATAGTCTCTGAGGAGAAATTGGATATAATTCTTATCATTTCTGGGGTTTAAGTTAGATATATAGTTTCTCTGAATTCTTTTCAGATTTAAATTTTTTCTTCAACATTTTAGTTTGAGAATTGCATACCTGGATACAGGTTCTTCACCATTTATGTTGTTTCATGTGTCTATAATTTGATATTAGCTTGGGAGATTCTTATTTATTTTCAGTTTTTCTTCATCCTTTTCTTTTTCTTCTTCTGAAATTCATATTACACATATCCACATTTAAAAATATTTTGGGGGCTGGAGAGATGGCCTAGCGGTTAAGAGCGCCAACCGCTCTTACAGAGGACCCGGGTTCGATCCCCAGCACCCACATGGCGGCCGAGAACCGTCTGAAACTCCAGTTCCAGGAGAACTCCAGTTCCAGGGGACTCCGAGACCCTCTTCTGACCTCCGCGGCATTGCACAACACGGGTGCACAAACCTGCATGCAGACAGTACATTGATACACATACAGAAATAAATAAAATTATTAAAAAAATTTTATTTATTATCTTATGTGTATGAGTAATGTATTGCTTGCAAGTGTGTAAGTGTATCTGTGTCATGAAATGCCTGTGGAGGTCAGAAAAGAGCATTGGATTCACTTAGAACTGGAGTTATGGACAGTTGGTAGCTACCATGTGGATATGGGAATCAAGCCCATGGCCCTCTGCAAGAGCCGTTGGTGCGCCTGCTACGCCATCTCTCCAGCCCTGTGTTCACACATCCTTGATAGACTCACATCATTAGATATTCTATTTTATGTGTATGAGTATATTTCCTGCATATGTGTATGTGCACCTATCTCATGCAATGGCCACAGAGACCAGAAGAGGACATTAGATTCCCCTGGAACTAGAGTTATAGACATTTTTTAGCTGCCATATGGCTGCTGGGAATTGAATGTGAGTCCTCTGCAGGAACAGCCTGCACTGGACTGCAGTGCTCTTAACCCCTGAGCCAACTCTTCACTTCCTACACAGTTAGGTATTCTATCCTTCCATCCTGAATTTTTTTCTTATTTTTCCTCCTTATTCTTCATATTCTTTGTTCTCTTTAATTTTCATCTGGAAGTTTCTGTTGACATATCCTCAGCTGTATCCTGTCTACTAACAAGCTTATAAAATGCATTCCTCACTTCTGTTGTAATTATTTTAATAATAATAATAATAAAATAGTATTTTGTTTCCTAGGATTTTAATCTCTCCAGTTATATTGTTCACCTCTCTCAGCAATATTTTCTTAACCAGGATACAATGTACTGGGTAAGAGGTGTTGCTGCAAGTAGGACTTTACAGTTATGATGGAGAGCTGTAGAGTAAGGAGAGCTATTCTATCACCAGGTGTTTAGGCCTCACTGTTTTAGGGACTCTATGACCTTGGCCTATGTATTTCACAGCTACCTCATAATTGACCCCCTCCGCCATATACATGCTTTACATAGACTCCCTGAATTGCTTGGCTTGGTTGGGCTCGCAATATCTTCTCCCATTGATGTTGCCTAAGATAAAATTCTGGCAGGGTAGGCTTTGATTAGTAGTTTCTTGTAAGAACAGATTTTTTAAAGCTACAGTGCATTGATACCCTTAAGAATGATTCCTTATCCCCTGTGGTGGTTTGAATGTGTGTCCCATATAGGCTTTAAGTATTCAGACATTTGTCTCCAGTTGGTGGCACTGTTTTTGGAGATCTTAGAATGTGTGGCCATGCTAGAGGAAGTATGTTATTGGGGGCAGGCTTAGTGAGTTTAACAAGCCTTGCAGGCTCCAGTCGCTCTCTCTCTGCTTCCTGTGCTCATTGTGAGATGTGACCCTCGGCCACAATGGACTCTAATTTCCTGGAACCGTCAATTGTAAGCTCAAATACTCTTCCTTTTATAAGTTCCTTTGGTCATGGTGTTTTATCACAGCAACAGAAAAGTGACTAATACATCCCCTCTCTCTGAAAGAAGCACAAATATACATTTCTCCTGTATTTGTAGGAGAATCTGGCCAGTTTCTAGCTATTAAATATATAAAATCACAAGGATCCTGTGGCTCAAAACATATTTTGAAGTGATGAATACCAAGAGACCAGAAATAAATATATTCAGTTATCAATTAAGAAATACTATGTGGAATTCCACCTGTACCCTTCCTCCTGAATGGTAAGGCTAGATGGTGCCTCACTCCCTGACTTTATAGGTTTTGTATATGATGTAACCATTGCTGTGTGTTCAAATGAGTAACTTCCAACTGTTTGGAACATTATTTCCATGTGATCATCCACAGCTCTGGCTCTTACAACCTTTAGACCCCTGAGACTCAGGAGGCAGAGATTCAATATAGATGTCTTATTTGGGGAGTAGAGGGGGAAGCACCTTCCAGTCTTTTATTCTCTATATGGTGCCCAGTTATTGGTCTCTGTGTTAATCACCATATCCTGCATGAGGTAGCTTCTGTGCTGAGAGTTGAAGATGCATTAGTCTATGGATATGACAATAAGTCATTAGAAGTCTGTGGCATACTATGTCCACTTGACACAGTAATAGTAGTGGACTCTCCCCTATATCCTGTGACCTTTCTATGTCCTGTGACCTTTTTAGCCACAGGTTTCTAGACCTGACATTGGTATGGGCTGTCATTGTGAAATACTCCTTAAATCCAATCACAAAGCAGTTGGTTACTCCCACGATATTTGTGCCACTTTTGCATCAGTGGGCATATCTTTCCAGGACAGTTGTAGCTCACAGAATTCACAGCTAAGCAAGGTTGATGATTATTTTTCCATCAGGTAGCATGCATAGTACCTTCCAGCACTATGAAAGCTAGTCAGTAGAGATGAAGCTTTTTTTTTTTAATTTTTTTTTTATTGATTTTATTTATTTATTGTATGTGTATGAATGTACTGTCTGCATGCAAGTCTGTGCACCTGTGTCGTGAAACGCCGCGGAGGTCAGAAGATGAGATGAAGCTTTGAGTTAAGCACCAGCTTGATTTCTCCTTGTTCATACAACCCATGTATGGTCTTTATCAGTAGGGTCTTATCATGAAGTTGCTGAGAATAAACAAGAGCAGAGCCAATGGGCATTATTGTTTGATGGCCTGCAGAACCCCCGATGAGCAGCTTCAAAAGTGAGTCCATTCCTGGCCTTGGGCTTTTACTTTGCTAGCCTATGGTGTTTGGTAGGTGCAATGCCCAACTATTATAGAGTAACTCCTTTTAATCTCTATATATGTTGAATATGTATATACTTGAAGAAGCTTCTATAGTGATGGTTTTTCATATGCCTTTTTCTAAAGGCCTTTACAGTTATTTATTCTTCTGTATATTCCCTCCTCTGCACTCTCCCCATGTCCTATCCCATTTAACCCTTTCTCCTAGATATTAACTATTCTCCTTTCATATCACTTCTATTTTTATTTTGTTAATGTGTATGAAAGTTTTTCCTGTATGTAAGCATACCCATGCTATGCAGTGTCCATGGAGGCCAGAAAAATGTGTTGTATCACCTGGAAGTGGAGTTACAATGGTTGTTAGTTGCCACATGTATGCTAGGAACTGAACCTGGGTCCTCTGCAAGAGCAACCAGTGCTTTTAACTGTTGAGCCAGCTCTCCAGCCCCATAAGATGATGTTTTCAAAGTACACATTGGCATTATAGTTTTATTCTTTTAATTGATGGCCAGAGGTATTCCTTTAATTGGCAAATTCCCATTCTCAAACTCAAACATGGAGTGCCACACAAATACCAGATCCCAATAATTTACCAATTATATTTGTTTCCACAGTCACAGAGAATAACACATGAAGGGCAGAAGATAAAGTGGTTGTAGAGTATGTCAAACTTGGGTTGAAATCCAGACAGCTATATATTTCTTTGTTTTTTTCTTTAGTCAAACAATTTACTTCTTTTATTAACTGTAATGTCCAAATCATAATAGTAATAATGGGGGCTGGAGAGATGGCTCGGTGGTTAAAAGCACTGACTGTTCTTGCAGAGGACCCAGGTTCAATTCCCCAGCACCCACATAGCGGCTAAAACCATCTCTAACTCAGATCCAGGGGATCCAACACCTTCTTCTGACTTCTGATGACATTGAATGACAAAGGTGCACTTACATACATGCAGGCAATACACTCATACACATAAAATAAAAAAAATAATAAAAGTGATAACTCATCATTATAGTAAAGAATATTCATGAATGATTTAGAACTTATCTAACCATTTAAGAACATCAAACATTGCTAAGCACCAATGGTAATTGACCATGCCTTTAATCCCAGCACTCAGGAGGCTGATCTCTGTGAGTTCAAGGCCATCCTGGTCTACTTAGGGAGTTTCAGGCCAGCTGGAGCTACAGGGAGACCCTGTCTCAAAAAGACCCCCTCCCCCCAAAAGAAATTGATGTGTAAGGGAGAAATCTGACATGGTTCTATGAAAATAGTACTTTGCTTCATTTTCAAAACATTTTCAGAACTTTTTGCTAGCACTGTTCAAGTGCTTCATTTTCAAAACATTTTCAGAACTTTTTGCTAGCACTGTTCAAGGAATACATCACAGTGGCCCCCATGCCCAACAATTAATCAAATGTGTACAGTATTTGACTGGCAAAGGAATGGTTATTTTGGATTGTTATGCTAAGTATGGTTCATTTTAGAGTCACTTGGCTCTATGTGACTAGAAATCTAATTTGTAAAATGAACTATTCTAATTGTTTATTACTAGCATTTTTTTGTTTTTTCAATATGCATTTTTTTGTATAATTATCAGAGCATCTTTGATGGAGAAATTATCCCATTTCCCAGTGGATACACTTAGACTAATAACCTTGGAAGGTAGTTTGTCATTGGGAATAACTAAGTAAAGCTGAAAAGTTTCCCCAGTTGGTTGAATTAAATCTAAATATTGGTAAGAATTAATTGACCCTCCTCTTTATAATCAGTCCTTATCTTGGTGCTATTAATATCAGGGGTAAAAGCAAATTATTCTTACTATCAAGAAATTGCATTCCGTATAAGAAGGCAACATGAACAAACATAATGTAATTGGTGAGAAAATATTATGTATAAATAAATATAAAAGAATATACATTGCTGAGATCCAGCTGTTGGATTATACACCAACAAACCTGTCAGCAGGGGATGTGAAATTGCATCAGGTTCTTCATAGATCTGTTACAGCACTATATTTTCTTCTAGATGTTGTGAGGAATACAAAACAGTCTAAATGCCATTTGTTATGTTAAAAATGTAATATATTTGATAATATGAAGTTAACATCCAGGAAAAGACACAAGAAAAGAAGGCAATAGGAATGTTCACCTACTAGCCAGGTTAGGCAGCCTAGGATGTGATGGATGCAAGCTTTGTGGGTCATGAATTGAGTTGTGTATGAAATTGATGCTAAGCTGGTCTTGAATTAATAGAAAATATGAGGCAGAGAGGAGGGAAGCTCTGGATGCAAAGGTGAGACTTTGCAAATAGCGATATTGTGCGTTGACTGATGCAGCCAAAACAGAGGATTCATTTCCCCAGAAACTGGAGGGGAAATATCTGAATAGTGTAAATATTGGTTGTATTTCTTTGCATGTCATATAAGTGTTTACATTTCTTTTGTCCTAGAAAATCAGTTCAAATGATAAGAATCAGAACTAGATTAAAGGAATAGCGATACTTTAGCAAAGATCTTTCCTTGTGATTCTGGATGTGTGTGTGTGTGTGTGTGTGTGTGTGTGTGTGTGTGTGTGTCTGTATAATATCACTTTAACTGAATTTCACATCAATTCCAGTGGCATGGCACAGCTATTAATACTATTTTGCTTTATTTCTTTGTGTATACTGAAGGTTTTATGCATAGTTCTAAGCATGGTATAACCACAATTATGTAATCTGCTTGTCTGTTTCATATGATAAACAATTTTCTCACATTAATTTATAGTCTGCCATTTTTAATGTGTATGAGTATATTGCTTGTGCATAGGTAGGCACATCCATGTTGTGCAGGACCTGTGGATGTGAGAAAAGGGTGTCACTACCCCTGAGACTGGACTTAGGACCATTGATAACCATAATGTGGGTTCTGGGAATCTAATCCGGGTCCTCTGAAAGAGCACTCACTTAACCCCTTAACCACTGAGCTATCTCTCCAGCCCATAATCTGAAGTCCCTAAGGAAAGCACAAACAATGACTGAATTGTCTGTTGACTTAGAAAATGGTAGGTTTTTAACAAGGTATATGTTTTAAACTGTGGAGATTGTACAACATTCTCATGACTTGCTGCCTAGAGTGCTGGTGTAGGCTGCATCCAAAGATCTTCCTGAAGCTTCGTGTTCTGTTAGTCAAGTGGAAATCTCATAACTAAATATTATCTCAGAGCTTTCTTGATTGCTTGCCAGTTTCCATTAGAAAATGTATGTTCTCTCACATGTGAGGGATTCTTCATGGGGAGAAATGTGACCCAGAACCTAGGTAATCATCAGGTGTGATTCTAGGAGCCCTGCTGCAAGCTGGCCCTGCAGCTTGGACAAAGGAAAAGCAGAGAAGTCAATCAGTGGCCTGTTGCATTTGCAGGGCTCTGAACAGCCAATTTTTTGGGATTAACAGAGAGCTGGCTTAAAAGAAGTGTCTGCATGCCTAATATATCCAAGTAAATGAACCTTAAAATACTTGATTTAATTTATCATTGGGCATCCTATATTGGTGCCCAATGAAGAACTCAAGGATCCTGTTGTTTCTTCCTTTTGCAAGGAAAGTGAAATCAGCCATGGTGCCATAACTGCTGAAGAAATACAAAAGCAATTTGGAAAACAAAATTAGCTTCTTCATTTCCCTAGCACTGATGTCTGTGCCCTACCACCCAGAGATCAAGCTTCCCCATCCAATTGGGTTTGTTTGCTATGGCTCCCTGCCCTGACTGGCTGGTGAGAAGGCTGGCATGCATTCACCCACTTCTGATGCTGTTCCCTTTGTCCTTCAGTCCTGTACCCTCTCTTGGCTCTGGAACCTAGGGAAGTAGCCAGACCCAGATGAGTACATCTAAGCCTGGAGGAAATCAGCTTCTGTCTGAGGAAAATCTCAGCAAACATGCCAGAACCAGCTGAGTCTCAGGATAAGAAGAGTGTGTGGAAAAGGAGAGAGGGCCACAAGTCCCCAGGAGAGTGGAGGAAGATGGCAGGGGGACAGAGAAGGATTCCTAAAGAGAAAACAAAAACAAAAAGGGAGAAAATACCTTGGTGATGAGGGAAGGAAGGACCATCAAGGGCAGCAAAACAGAACAGTATGTGATGACAATGGCCAGAGCATTCAAAGAGTAAAGAAAAATAGAAGCACATTAATTATTCCTTTCAAAAACTTTTCACCTAGTAGTTTTTTATGGAAAATTTCAATATATAATAAAATTGAAAGAATTTTGGAATGAGCATCCATCCAAACTAGAATTAACATTTTACTATAGAAGGTTCTTACAAGTCTCAATATCTGTTCATTCCTGTGTATCCATTTATATCTATCTATCTATCTATCTATCTATCTATCTATCTATCATCTATCATCTATCCATCATCTATATCTATCCATTAATCTTAATTTTTAATTCATTTTAAATAAGTTAAGTACTATTATGCACGTTGTCCTAAACGATTTAGCTTGCAAATCATTAAATATATTTCACAGTTTCTTGATACTTCTTCATTTTTTTGTTACTTATTATTCTTAGGGGATAGAAAATGTATCAACAATGGAATGCACAAATTTGCAGAGTGTATTTACAGAGTATGATAAAGGCATTTAGTTGGATAGCTCCCCTGTGAGGGTATCATATTATGATTCCAGTAATTTCTTTTATGTTCTTCTTAACCAGTCCTTTCCTTAGTATCCTACCTAACATGGATTGGATTTGCCTGTGAAAGACCATCATAAAAATGAAATCAAACAATATGAGTTGACTTCTTTCACCTCTCAGGATTTTTACATTAACATATATGTATTTTTTTTAAAACAAAGTCCTCTTTTTTAACAATTTTTTTTATTTATTTCTGTATGTGTATGAATGTACTGTCTGCATGCAAGTTTGTGCACCCGTGTCGTGCAATGCCGCGGAGGTCAGAAGACAGCGTTGGATTCCCCTGGAACTGGAGTTCTCCTGGAATTGGAGTTTCAGACGGTTCTCGGCCGCCATGTGGGTGCTGGGGATCAAACCCGGGTCCTCTGTAAGAGCGGTCAGCGCTCTTAACCGCTAGGCCATCTCTCCAGCCCACATATATGTATTTTTATATGTATCTATATGTGTGCATATCAATAATCTTTTCAATTTGTTTTATAGAACTTTGATCTTAATTTTTATTTTTTCACTGATGAATTTCTCGACTGCCAACAATTATTTGCTGATATGAATAAGCTGTTATGATCTTTAGAAAATGGATCTATGTTTTCTCTTAACTAAATTCCAAGTACTGCAGTTCAAAGCTTGAAATATACATGGCACAACCACTTTAGAAAAGTTTCTCACAGTTTCTTACTGAGCTAAAAAATTTTTTCCAAAAATGGTTATAGCACTTTTATATGTTCACCAAAATTACATAAAATTTCCAGTTTGCTTTGCAGTTTTAACATTATTTGATATATTGTTTATAAACAACTTCTAACCATTGTGCTAGGTGCGTTTAGGATTCTCCTTTTGTTTCCAATGAGCTAGAAGCTTTCTGACATTAAGACAATCTGTTGAGCAGTAGTGAGCAGAAATGTTGCATAAATGCATTTGTCAACTGCTTAGATTCTGACTGCTGGAGAGTTGTCAAAGACAACCTAACCCAAAACCTTCATTGTACTTTTATCCATAAGAATCATATTTTATCTTTTGCTACCATCTAATAAATCTTGACAAAAAATGTAATTGGTTCTATACAATATAATGAGCACATATAATTGTTTCTCAAACCAGGGAAAAGAACACTTTTCTAGCAACTTCATAAGCATTATGCAAGTTGTCTATTCTAAAATCCACAATTTCAACTCTTTCTTTCAATAAATAAAGAGGAGACCCAAAATGGGAACAGATTTTGTCCAAGGGCATCTATTCAAATCGTAATAGACCAGAGCTTTAAGTCACTGTTCTTTTTACACTAGAGTTTGCAGCGATGTAGCATACATATCTCCTCATTGCATCGATTGGGCTGCTCTCTTTCCATGTCGTGGCTGGCTTTGTTATGGTGCACTCAACTTGACTTCATCATCCTTCTCAAAATAGGACTCTATACAGCCATGGTATCATGGTGTATATGACAAGTCCAATTCTACTTCTTCCCATATTCAACTCCAAGGGCATTCTTGTATATAATGTGATGAAGCCATTTATGTAAAAAAAAAAATGTCTGTGCCTTAGAGTTTGTCTACAGTTGTGGAAAATAAGGTAACTTCTCTATTCCTTTCCTTTTTATTCAGCATACATAAAAGAAAATCTATGGAAATCTTAATATTTCTGATTCTGCCCTACTCTATCAGCCCTATCATAAAATGCTACTTTAGAATTTGAAGCAGAAGAAATCAAATGGTTGTTTTGGATGCCCTGTTGAAAACTGTCATCTGAAAGGGGATTTGGGTGTTACAGAGGGGGCACTATTGGAAACCTGCATCTTGGAGCCTGTATAAGGCTCTGTGAGTATGTAATCATTCAAGCATGGACATGTCGTGAGGAACCGGGCCATGCTCACTCCTCAGAGGGCAGCTCTGTGCATACTTCAACAAGCTACATTATTATTCTTTACCTTGTTGTCCTGACATGCAGAGAGGAGAGGGGCTTTGCTTCCCTTGTTATGTAGTGTTTCTTAATCACCAGCCTTAGATCAGCCTCTGACTGATACACTTTGCTTTCCAAACCACTGACAACTTGAGAGGGCCTGGGCTTTAAGTTGCCCACTGAATACTGACTCTCCAGGTGTCTATTTTCTCCTGTAAGTGTCTACTTTTAGGAAGAGTCAAATTCTCAGGGAAAATTACAATTGTTCTATTTCTTTTTTATCCTTGATAAGTTCCTATCAGGCTAAATCTTAAGAAATAAGGAAACTAAGACATGATTATGTTAGATATATATCTATATACATATAGATATATGATTTATTTGTTCTCAAACTAATAAAAATGGCAAGAATGCTTTACAATGAAAAACATAGAATTCTACAAATTATCAATAGATTAACCATTGTTTCTTTTGTAAGAATGACAGTGGACCAATATCAGGTGAAAATTATACAAGTCAAATATCACTTCTCTGAAAAATATCTACAGTACTCTGGAATATGATGGGATGGACACTGGATATTAGCATGGAAGGATGTTATACTTTACTCCCAGAATCAGCAGGAACAGTTTTAAAAACTGTTTTTATTTTGCCTCAGGAGAAAGAACAGGGTGATATGAAAACTTGAGAATTTCCAATCTGATCATCAGTTTTCATGATTAATATTTTATCAATTTTAAATTGATTAAACCCCTCTTAGTTCCTAGAAGAATAATTACAGTTTTAAGAAGCTGAATTAAATTGTTGGGTACTTCATTTCTCTTTTTTCAAGCGAAGATTCTTTGAAATCTAATATTCTCTGCAGATGAGTGACATTCTAAGATTTATAATAAAGGATATCTAATATACTGTGGAGGACTAAAGGCTGCTGCCCTTCTGTCTTGCAGCCCCTCATCACCTTGGACAGCAGTATACCTTTCACATTCCTTGCAGAGGGAACAAATACCATCACTGTCCAGGTAGCTGCTGGGAATGCCCTCATCCAAGACACGAAAGATATTGCAGTTCATGGTAAGCCCTGAGCATGGTCATGTGATGTTCCCTTTTGCTTAAGCAGTCTCCTCCCCCTTACCCTGGCAATAACCATTAACTGCTTAAAATTCTCCAAGAAAATGATTTAAGTCCTCAAGAACCATTGAGGTCTACTTCTTACATTGATTCTGGAGTGAGTGCGGTTAAAAGATAAACAGATCACAAGAAGGCATTTGCTGTTGTCTCTTTAGACAGAGACCTATATTGTAGTTGAAAGGATGTCACACTGGAAGGACTGTAAAAAGACCGATATACGATGTCTTGTTAAGGTATCTATAGTGTGTGTGTAGCACTCATTCTGTAAAGTGGGATAAGTGATTTCTAAAGCTGGAGAAGGCATTCTTCCTACTTTTGTATAACTCCTAAGTTAGATAATTAGATGGCCTACCAAGGACTGACATAGTTTTTATTTTGATTCTTGGAGATTGTAGCATCACTGTCTATAAAAGCTTTATAAAAAAAGCCTAAAAATAAGCTTGTGATGCTATATACATTATTACAAATGACATGAAAGTAGAAGGAAAACTTTCCATGGTAATGACGGGCACTAATAGGGGGATGAGAATTGAGGGTCGTGTTCTATGGGAAGAGATATGGTGAAGTGTATACTTCTATGAAAATGTCCTTAGGAAACCTAATACCATCTACCATGAATATATGTCAATAAAAAGGAATATAAGTGAAAGGTAGAAAAAATGGTAAATGAGGTGGCCACTGTCTCCCAAATCCTGGGACACACTTCATAATTACTATGTTTATTTTAAATTAAATTGATGATGTTCACTGTCATTCCAACAACCCTCCCACAAGTCCTTAGACACAGCCACTATCATTTTGATTTTCTAGAAAGTCAAAATATTATAGGTGACCCCGCAAATGGAGCATTTATCTTCATCCTGCTCTAGTGAGTTCACTCTAGTTTTTTATTAGGATCCAAAGTAAATATCTTCATTGGAGTGTAAATTTTATAGAGATAAGTGATGTGCATGAGAAAAGCTTGTTTTCATGAGTTACCACCAAGCAAATAAACTAGTATACTCACAAGCAGGTCAAGAATTTTAGCATTACTGAACATGTGTATACAAGGATTAGCCTACTTTCCTATGAGGTTGTTTCTGGCATAATAAAAAAAATGGAAGTAAAGGAAGAAGTGAGAAGACTCTATTCCAGCCAGGCCCTAGTTGTGCTTTGGGTTGGCTCCATGGGAGTCCATCTATAGGACATAAGCCTACTTCTGGGGCTCCCTGCTCATCTTTCATCTCAGGTAGCATTCTTTATGGGAACTGGAAACATTAATAAGAGCAAAAATCTACTTCCAGTCATTAAATTCCTTGTTCTTTAGAAGCCAAAGAACAGACTGTAAGAAGAAATGAGCTGAAATGATAGGAAAGAAGAAACCTGTTTCTAAGGCACATAGCATCAAGGCCTCTCAACTATCATAACCTTACTCCTCTTCTTCTGCCAGCCTCATTTGTATATTCTGTCTCCTTTCAGAATACTTCCAGTCCCAGCTCTTATCATTCTCCCCTAATCTGGATTACCACAATCCTGACATCCCCGAGTGGAGGCAAGACATTGGAAATGTCATCAAGAGAGCACTGGTCAAAGTAAGTTTCTTATATGTTTTTTAAGTCCTTGTGAGCAAAGAAAAGAACTGGGTGTTGCCATCAAGGATTGAAGCCACCATTCTACAAATAGAAAAAGGAAAAAAAAAGATGGAGAGAGCAAGAGGTGAGAGAGAAGAGAGTAAAGAGAGCAGAGCACAGAGAGAGAGCGTGAGAGCAGCAGGTCCAGTGTTTGAAGTGGAAGTGTCCTGAGTGGCTATCCCAAATGTTTTTGAGAAAGGGACTTAATGCATTTAATGGACCAATGGATGGAATTCTGGATGCATCTGTACTAACGTTTAAGTATTTATCCACTCTTTTCTTATGAATACGGCCTTCTGAATTGGATGCTTAGTTTCACTCGAATATCACTGGCCATATGTAGCACTCAGAAGGCTACAGACCAGAAAACAGTGCATTCCACAAGGGAAATACAGCTGTAGATGGGACCCAAGGAGGTATTGGCCTCAAGTGAGAGAGTATTGTTAACAATTCTCAGAGCTCTCTACTAGAATACACTAAGGAGTAAAGTATAGTCAATTTAAGTGGAGAAGTGAGTTTAGTGGACCACTGTTCTATGGTGGAGGGATAGCCAGTCAGCATCTCAAAGGGCCCTGGGAACATGGTACTCCTCTTATCTTGGGAAGTACAAGATTACATAGACTGGCATCTCAGTAGATGCTTATTGAACTATTGGAATCGTTCTGGAAGGGAGATTTTAGCTGTTTTTAAAGGATATACATCAGAGAACAGGGAAGGGGCTCTGTCTCTCATGTACATGAAAGGCAAGGACTCTTGAATGAGTTCAGTATGTTGCAGAAACAACATAAATTTGGTGTGGCCAATCTCTAACTTATAGGCACAGGGTAGAGGACATTGGACTAGCGTGGCTATATCATGTTGTGAAAAGACTTAGGAGCAAAGTTGTAGGTAGTGGAAGATGTGACTGTATGACATTTTAGTTAAGTAAGAATGTGCTGCCAATAGATTTATATTCCAGGTACTTATTATGGTGACAATGAAAAAGGGAAGACTGTGGGGGGTGATGAAGGGCGTAGAGTGTGGGGGCAATGTCACAAAAGATACAAGGGTAAAAGACTAGTGCAGTTGTGTAGACAAGGGGCAATAGAGCCCAAAGAGGAAAGAATAAAAGGCTTGTTAGGAGATTGAATAATAAAAATATTATCAGAAATGCAATGAGAGAGAGAGAGAGAGAGAGAGAGAGAGAGAGAGAGAGCACTTCTGGAGAAACATTCCTGGAAACAATAATGGGTTTGCTTTCTTACATGAGCCTGAAATAGTACATGAGAAATGGCTGGGTGAACATGAGTAGGAGAGTCATTAATATGGGTGTAAAGGTCAGCTGGAGGTCAGGGTTCAAGATGGAGGCATGAAGCTGTGGAGGTCATGTGCTTCCCTCAGGAGGAGAGTGGTTCAGGGACGTTATGATGGCTTATATTCTTCAAGGAAGAAGAGCCAGGGAAAGAGAGAGAGAAGAAGCCCACAGAAAGGAAACAGAATAAATCACCGAGAAGCGTCTAAGAGCACTCCAGTAGGAGGTATCTGCAAAGGCAATTTCAGATTCTTCTTTTAACAATATTGTTCATAAAAATGAAAACTGGATGATTGTAGTACTGTTTTAGTCTATTCAGGATAGTGTAGATCAAAAGGCGTTTAAATGACCAAACCTGTATCTCACAACTCTGAAGGCTAGAAAGCCCAAGATCAAGGAGCTGGTAAAGAGCTTGATTCATAGATGGTATTCTCTCCTCACATTGTTTATGTGACTTCAAGAATAAAACTGTTAATGGGTGTGTGCAAATAAATATTCAGATCGTGGAATACATTTTTGACAATGCCATCCAGAATCTGTCATATTTTACATGCCTGTAGTTATTAAATACATACTAGCTATTGAAGAAATACCTTACAGATCATTCGTCTTGGTTTCTAAGCTTTAAATCTCAAGAGGGCAGATCACTTAGTCACAAGTTGCTTTAGACAGGATTAACTGACTGCAGAAAGATAGCTTCCAGGACCCCCACCCCCACCTCATGATCCCTCACTGACCCTTGCTGAGATGGCTGTTTCCTGAAAAATGGGCCACATCAACCAAGGTACTGATGAGGTCACCCCTTTCCTCCGCTGGACTATCCTCAGCATTTTGTTCTGTGATCTGGGCTGTGAGATTGTGACCTCTGGCTGGTGAGGATTAAGTCTTTCCATCCCATGTGCTTAGATAGTGAGACTTTAAGCTACTTGGTGGCCATGCCTCCTTGTAGGACACTGAGACATCTGGAAAACCACCTTGGGACTCTGAGACAATGCCTTCATGGTTGGTGGACTTTGTAGACTTGATTGCTATTTCTGCCTTCCTTTCTGGCTCTCTTGTTTCTTTATAACATCCCTGAATGTTAGCTGCAATCATTAAGCCTAGTTCTACATAGGAATTAGAGCTGATCAAATGGGAAACAATCAACTCTTCTTGGTTCAGCTTAGCAGCTGTTCATTGAGTTTCTACCATCTCAAGCAACTTTGGAGCAGTGAGGATAGCCTCAAACACTTTCAATAATGTCGGGGTAAGCATATGATCAGAATCCTTCAGAGAAAGGACTTCGCCATACAAACACAATTGTATGTGAGACAGGACATGATTTGTGTCTTGAAATGTGGTGGCCATGGTGATCTGGATGAACCCAGGCAGGGGCTGATGTGGAGAAGATGGCTATCAGCCAGAGTCAGAGGAGACTCCTTGGAGATCTGGTGTTTCATTTGAACCACACATCATGTATCTTATTTGTGTTGAGAGAAGAGGCAGTGTTGCTCTGAATTAATGATGTTTAAGTACACACAGAGGAAAGAATAAGCTATAGGAAAACTCAGTTTCATCTCACCCATTGTTTTTTAAATCAGAAATTAGCCTCTAAACAGACAATAACTATTACATTTGTATCACAAAATAAAAACATCAAGCTGTCAACAGTGAAAAATTCATTCATAATCATAGCCTATTAACAACTTTTAGCAACTCATCTTTTTATATACATTTACACACTTATAACCAAAGTGATACAAAGAAATAGGTCAAAATGCAGCTACCCTAAGCTTTTATTCCTGTGGTTTTGTGGTGCTCAATAGCATGTTATATTTAGAATCGTGTTCTGCCATGGGATTGCTCTTAATCTTTGGATCCCCAAATTTTCCATTTATTTCTTATTCTAAATAATGTTGTGTTTCTTTCCACATATGGTGTTGCCAATCTTTTGCATATTTAGGACTAACTCACCAAATTACAGGTATATAGGCTTAAATTAAGCTTTTTGGAAAACATATTGATTAGGTGTCAATTTTTCCAGCAAAAAACAAGGGTATCCCCTTCACTGCAGACACACTGATATCACTAGAAAACTTAAAACATTCCTGCTTTAATGAGAGAAAACAAGTGTTATTTGACTTTGTATTTCCCTCTGTTTATAACTGATTATTCCTCATTTGTAGCTAGTCTTTTCAAGTTTGAGCCAGTACTCTAGGACTCTCCTGCAGATAAAAAGTGGAAAATATGAGAAAAACTTCTACAAATACTCTTAGCAAATAATGTTTTGAAAGTCATTTGAAATAGTCTTCCAGTTTCTGTAAAAATACAAAAGAGAATAAGGAAACCACTAATTCTTTACTTGGCAGCTCTAGGGACAAACAGAACAGAAGTCTGGTTGTTCATTGCAGTCTGAAAAGCTCTGGTTTGGAAAAGTCACATGGACCTTGTGGGTGTGCCTCTTCCATTCCTGGTTATTGACGTGGGGACGATTAGGCCTCCAAAAGTTCATGCTTTGCTCTAAACATTTTGCAGGTGACCAGTGTCCCAGAAGAACAGATTCTCGTGGCTGTGTTCCCGGGCCTCCCCACTTCAGCAGAGCTTTTCATTCTCCCACCTAAAAACTTGACAGAGAGGAGGAAAGGCCACGAAGGAGATCTAGAGCAAGTGAGTGAAGAATTCCTGGCTGGGACACCTGCCTCCACACCAAACTCTGAGTTGATACAAAGCTGTTTCCAGTCAAGGACACAGAACAGCCTGCCAGTCCGTGGCACTTTGCCAGACATCTGGGATTTTGAACAATAATCAGCCTTACGCAGAATAAATGAGGAAAGAGCAGCCTGCCTGGTATCATCTATTCCAGTGGTTGGCATCTCTGCATGTTGATCATGTCTCCCTTCCAATGGCTCATTCTGGTAGCAAGGAGGCAGAGAGGGGGAAGTAAGGGGATAATGAAGGAGAAAGAGACAGATAGACAAGGCAGGACAGAGACAAAGAGCTGTGTATTTAAGTTTCTCTTGTCTATTTAATGGGAGTGTGTGCTTTCTTTAAACTATGTGAGTCCTAGAGATCCTGATCAATTAAGTTCCACTTCTGGAGAGAAAATGAACTGTTTTAAAAGTTTTAAAAGGGCAGCCTGGTCTACATAGTGAGCTCCAGGCCAGCTGGGACTAAAGGGAGACCCTGTATCAAAAAGACCAAACAAACAAACAAACAAACAAAAAAAAAACAAAAAAAAAAAAAAAAAACCAAAAACCACATTTATTTGGAGAGAGATGGATTGTCACATCTTGCTTTGATGAAAGAAGTAGTATTTCCAAACAGAGTTTTGGTTTACTATCAATTGGGCATAGAGCTCCTGGGATGTACACACCATCCTGGAAGCGGAAGGAGACTACTTTCCCCCATCCCTCCTGCACCCACTGGGCTGTTGTCTGCACTCTGTGTCACCCTTTTCTACCTTCTCAAGATACTAAGTCAGGAGAAGTAGAAACAAGCAGGGACAAGGCTGCTAGAAATCTCTGTGACTCAAACCCAATTGTTCCTCTTGTGGTAACCACGGCTTAGACTCCTGTATCTTTTTGGTACTCAGTTACCTTGAATGCCACCCATCTCCACATCCATCCACAGTCTTCAGAGAGTACAGCTACTGTTTTCCTTTTTCTCTGGACTGAATCCATTCTTTGCATCACAGGGATATGTGTCGATGTAGTACAGAAATAAATTCATCTTCTCACTGCCCATATCACTTTGCTAAGACTTTGTTATTCTGAAATAGCAAATGGCATACACGAACTATATTTAGAAGCTACAATATCCATCCATTTAGATAAATAGGTAATTATGAGGATGAACAGCAGCTGTGATGTTAAGGCATGTATAAGGAGATAAGACTTAAGGACAAGAGCCTAAGTCTGCCTCAGCTTTCATGTGGGAATTACAGAGTGATTAAATTGATGTTATGCGTTCTGAGACTTGCTGGGGAAATGTAAAGAGGAAAATTTATCCCCTAAAAGGAGGCAGGCTCTGCTTTGATGTTTGCCTCCCATTGTTTTGAGATAGAAACTGCAGAGGATGGAATCTGAGAGTCTCCATGTGCTTTAATCCTGGCAGGATGAGTTGACATTCATTCACTGAACCCATAACAGGTCTCAGGTTATAAAAGCAGGGATAAAAGACCTCTAAGCTAGAAGTTGAGTGATACACTATGTTAGAATTCTCATTCATGGGGTACATCAGGAAGCATCTTTCTATTTGACAAACCTCTTTCTGTCTCCTCATTTCCTTGGTTTCGAAGAGCTCTGTAGGCTGTGAGAAACAAGATGATGGTACTGTTCCAGTATCATGTTTCAGTCCATGAATGAAATTGGTTATATTTTGACAGTTGACTTATGAGGAGCCATAGCACATGACAGGTCTTTCCATGAAGCCAATCTCTTGTGTTCCAGATTGTAGAGACATTATTTAATGCTCTTAACCAAAACTTGGTACAGTTTGAGCTGAAGCCAGGAGTCCAGGTCATTGTGTATGTCACACAGCTGACATTAGGTAAGTGCCTGTTGGGAGTTGGGGGTGGCATTGGGATGATGAGCTACTATTTGTGATCGTAAGGGGAAGTGATTATCTCCAAAGTCTAAAAATGCCTAAAATAAAGGGACCTACATGTGTGATAATGCTGAGACAATTTAATCATGACTTTCTGAGAGTATACTGGTAGACTTGACAGGGAGACTTTTTTAGAAGTGGGTTTCTTCATTGAATCCTAGGAAATATTTAAACCTGTTTCTTGGGACCGTCTTTATTTGTATTTGCAGTGATTGGGATTACACTGGTGATACTTGGGCTTTTCTCAGTTGTTGATTCCATGACTTGGTTGGAAGGTTAGCTCAGGAAATTTAAGATTGCAGTCTGGTTATAGTGTGTGAGTCCAAGTAGGAACAGAGACTAGCTAGTTTTCACTGGTTGGCTTTAAAAAGGAATAAAAATGGCATGTTCCATTGAGTATCTACTTGTAGCTTTCTGAGAGCATTTATTAAATTATTTTATTTATTATTTTTATTTTAGTATATGTGTATGAGTGTATTGCCTCCCTGTATGTAAGTACAGCTGTGCCATGCAATTGCCACAAATATCAGAAGGTAACTGAAGTTACGGATTGTTGTTAGCCTCCAGGTGGGTGCTGGCAACTGAACTTGCGACCTCTGCTCTTAACCACTGAACCATCTCTCTAAACTCAGAGTGTTTGTAAAGTGAGTCTTACTTAGTAGTCTCAGAATTTTCAGATGAAAAAATCTTAAGCTTTCCCACTTAGAGATGTGCCAGAACAGTGTGGGAGAAGGGAGAGGAAGTTTGCATTAGTTTTCAATCCAAAGTTGTTAGTGTGCTGCCATGCTCTTCAAAAGACTAACAGACAGAGCATTTAAGACCTCTTATCTGTCATCTGGTCGCACATTGCTCAGTGTATACCAAATCCAGCAAGTTTCTCCAGAAACAAAAGGAGCTTATGTTTACTTTAAAGTCTCAAACAAGGTGCCAGAAGGTTTGCTCAGTGGTTAAGAGCACTGGCTGCTCTTGCAGAGGATCCCGGTTTGTTACCTGGCATTCATGTGCTGGCTAACAATTGTCCAAAGCTCCAGTTCCAGGGAACTAAAACACCCTCTTCTGATATCCATGAGCATTGTAAGTCATGGGTGCAGTCACATACACTCAGGCAATACACTCATATACATAGAATAAAAGTAACAAATAAAATATTTTTAAAGTGTTGAACAACGGTTCTCATTATTTCAACCAAGATTCCCATGGCCAGATAGCATGCATGGCGTTTGGAGACGGAAGTCAAGGTGGAGACAGTCAGCTCAACCCCTTTCACTGGTGGGTACAGCCTCAGCTACTAGTTTCTTAGCAAGCACATCTCTTCTTCCCTCCCAGCTCCATTGGTGGACTCCAGCACCGGGCACAGCAGCTCTGCGATGCTTATGCTCTTATCGGTAGTGTTTGTGGGCCTCGCTGTGTTTCTGATCTACAAGTTTAAAAGGTACGTGCTTTGTCAGTCAGCTGCTGTCTTCAGGCTGGGTTCACTGCGGATGACTCACCTTGTGTCCAGCTTTCCTCAGCTCATTTCAACAATGATGCCTTAATTCTTCTTGCTCCCTTTGGCAGTTTGCTAATTAAGGCTGGTTTGGAAATCCATTTATTCTCCTAAAGAGAAATGTAAAATGTTCTGTACCTTACCCAAGTTTCTACATTAAGGTCTCAGATATCCAAGAGATGGTTTTATATAGACCAATTCAAGCACAGGATGGTTAAGTAGCAGAAATTCAGCTGCAAACTGCTACATACATGTATACTCAGTGTGTGCGTATGTCCCCATATGTACATACATTTATTTATCTCAGATTGCAACTATCAAGCATCTCCATTTACATTTTGTTCTAGGAACAGATCCTTCTGATAGCCAAGGCAGCCTGGTTTATGTAGTGAGTTACACACCAGCTGGGGCTACAGGGAAATCCTGTCTCAAAAAGGCAAAAAAAAAAGAATTGTATATTAGGGGTTGAGTATTTGTCTACCATGCTCAATACCCTGAGTTTGATCTCCAGCATCACACAAACCAAGCATGGTTGCACATGACTCTAACCATAGCACTTGGAAGGTAGAGACAGGAGGATCACAAATTCAAGCTCATCCTGCACAGCATGTTGAGCTCATCCTGGGCTACATGAGACCACATCTCAAGCTAAAAATTTTCCTAATGAAAAGACAGAAAATACCGCACATTGTACATTGCATTTTCTCTCTTTCATTTCGTGATCCTAAAGGAACTTATTCAGGCAAAGAAAACACATACATTTAGAAATTATTTTTGAAGGCCCAAAGAACAATGATGTAACAGTATCCCAAATAAAAGCATGCAGTTGAAATCAACAGTTCTGCAGTAATAGTCAAATCATCAAATATACTGACTGAATATGAATTCTGAAACCAGACTTAGTTTTAACTTCTGAAATTTCTACTCTTGAGTAATTGTACTTATTTCTCTAAGCTGTAGTTTCCTTATATGTAAAATGTAGAAGCAACAGTGACATATAGTTTTGCTGTATAGATATTAGATATGATAATATCTATAATTAACATACACTAAATAATGAAGAAAACAAAAGGCATTATCACTAACATAGAACCAAAACTGGACTGTATTCCAGGGATGTTTTCTGGGCCATAAACAGACACATAACATAATGGGCTCTCAAAAGTTATGCCAGCTACATAGAGATATGTTCCTTAGGAAGCTTGAATAAAATGAAAATAATGATTAGGCTAATTTTTAAAGCACCATTTTGTCTGGGAGTGTTTCTAGACCCTTAAGATAACCTTTGTAAGTTTTGGAAGAGATTAGTAGTGAGTACTCTTTACTGCTGTCTCCATTCTTCTCCTTTGGGGGCTATCTCAGTCACTTAAAACACATTCTTAAATTTGGAATATAGCTCAGTGTTAGCCATAAGGACCAGAATCTACCAGTCTTCTCCCATGCCCACTAGGACAGATTGGATGTACTTGGCTAGTTGTCTAAATAGACCTGTATGAGAGTTCATGTGCTTTTGGGTCAAGGCAGGTTGTTTGTTTTGAATAGATGAAAAACCCTTAGGGAAGGACTAAAGGGAGAAAGTTTCTAAGTATGGAATCACAGTGCCCTTTTTTGGATGTACTTAAACAGTATGCAAAGAAGAATGTCACTCTTCCAAGGATATGATTGTGAAAGTTACTGGGTATTGAGGATTACAGTGACTCTCTAGGTTCAGTATAAACTGAAGAAAATGCATTGCCTCTGGTTCTAGAACTCTGTGGTTGCTGAAGGTCAGGGCTAATGGAAGTCATATAAGGAACAGTTTTACTTGTGACACAATTCCAAATTAAAGCAGGACTTCCTGTGACTTACAAAGTTTCTCTTCTTTTATTAGTGTTTATAAACTCCTTACATAGCTTATTACTGTAGACAACTCTAAATTTGCATACTTCTATATGGATCCATGTCAGACAATGACATTCTTGAACTAGTCTACCTTTGTAGCTCGCGATTATCAACCAAACCTTTCTATGTCTCTGACAGTGAATTAATGACAAACTAGATAAACAGGAGCCAGACAGAAGTTGATCTTTCCTTTTCTACTCTACTTTTCTTCAATCTTTCCTCTTTAATGCTCTAGCCCTTTGGTTAATATTATGTTGCACTGTCTTTTATTTCTTTGACCTTTTCCTCTCTTTTCCATCCTGTGGAATCCCGATGAGGGCTGTGTGGAGGATGCCCAGCACACACAAAAGTAAAGAGCAGGCTCTACTCCTGCTTCCCCAAGTGACCTGTGGCTCTTTTATTCTCATTTCATGGAGTTTCTACAATAATGAAAATGCTTTATAATCTCTACTAATATTGTAGCTACTTTTATGACAGAGGAGCTAAATTCTTAATTTTAAATTTAATAAAAAATGCAGGTACTTCTACTTGCCTAAAATGTTTGAAAAGTACAGACTCAGTAATGAAGACAAGTGTATTTGTATTTCTAGATTATTGGCTATGCTAAGTTTATATAAGCAAATCTTTATTTGACTATCAGCATTAAATGATTTAAACATGCATACATTCAACAAAATATATCAAGAACCTACTATCTTCTAAGCACTGGAAACTATCCAAAATGATTACTTAAGGGAGAGTCATTAAGATCCCCAACACCCTTTTAAGTAAATATCACCTTCCCTCTTACACTCTATCTCTTGTATAGTGAATATTTACCACTCTCTTAGCAATGTAAGTAAAACTCATTGTGAAATGGCTTTTACCCTCTGAAAACAGCTTAAGACATGATGTCCCCCATTGCATATTTGCTTTTCCTTGTTATCTAAAGAATCATTGCATCTTTACAGTTCTTCCTCTCTTGTTTCCAGTAGGGCTTTTAAAATAGTTCAATGCCTTCTTTGTTCATACCTAGAGTTAATGAATAAAGCTCAACTTGTGTTTTGTTCACTGGCTTGCCCTTTTAGGATACTTGGGCTTATCCATTTTATTCCTGTTATTTAACATGTATGGATGTGTGCCCAAGATACAGCCCTTAAACTGTTTTTGGAGACATGGAGTCCAGAATTGGCTGATACCCTTAAAAGTTCTAAAGTGGATATGTTAAGGAGATGAAAAGCAACCTGACAGTTTTATTTATAATGCTAAAAATTGTGATGTAAAGTTCAAACCCTTCCAGCAATCTATTAAAAGAGATTAAAATATGCCTATTTTTTTATTAATTTTATTTATTTTTGTATGTGTATGAATGTACTGTCTGCGTGCAAGTCTGTGCACCCGTGTCGTGCAACGCCGCGGAGGTCAGAAGAGGGTCTCGGATTCCCTTGGAACTGGAGTTCTCCTGGAATTGGAGCTTCAGACGGTTCTCAGCAGCCATGTGGGTGCTGGGGATTGAACTCGGGTCCTCTATAAGAGCGGTCGGCGCTCTTAACCGCTAGGCCATCTCTCCAGCCCTAAAATATGTCTATTTTTAAATGTGCTTTTCGGAGATTGAAGTGAGGAGTCACCTTAAGGGGTAATGTGTCTGTATCCAAATACTCACAGGTGGTTTTCAGCCAAGCAGGAAGGGAAGGTGCTAAATTTGAGTTACAACTCTGAAATGTGTGGGTTTGTATGATAAGGAATGTTTTGAATAACCCCAGAACTGAATAAGTATTACAGTTGATCTTAACATTCTTGAGAATTTGTATTTTTCTGATTGGAACTTATCTAAACCAATAGGCTGCATCTGTATTTAGATAAAATGAAAGCAAGGGCCAACATGAATTTTTTTTTTTTTTTAAGACAGGGTCTCATGTGTCCCAGGCTGGTCTTGAACTTAACTATGTAGCTGAGGATGACCCTGAACTTACCTGCCTGCCTCCGTCTCCAAGGTGCTAGATCATAGACTTGGACTTCCTCAGCAGGTGTCTACAGTGTGTGAATTGTAGATCCAGAGCTGCGTGTATGCTAAGCAAGCACTCTTCCAATTGAGCAGCACTCCAAGCCCTGAAGCTTTCATTCTGACATTAGTATAGGATATAGGTAGCTGCTTCACATAGATTCTGCACATTTTAGACCTTATAAATCACTTTAGACTGGTGTGGACCAGAAACAAGCATGGGTGGGCACATAACTTTATGCATAGAGAGAAAACATCAAGGAAATGAAAACTGAACACAGAGGAAGGATAGAAACTACAGTGCATTTTAAACCTACTTTCATGGAAAACTTTATTAACTGCCCCCATTTTGGCCTCATTTGAGGTTGAAAAAGAGTGAAGAATATAAAAGCACAAAAATGTTACTGATTACTACTAGGACAAGAGAGAGATGCTCTTTTAGAAATACATGAATATTATGGGTTGGAATAGATGTTAGAAGACATTTATTGGGTTCTGAAATTTTAGAACTTAGTTCAGTGTCCAATCTTTCAGTAGGTAAGAGAAGTATCATTTGGATGTGATATTCCAACATTAAAATATAGTCTTTGTATTAAGAATCATAGTTTAGCAGAATGGACAGATAATGGGCTTTGAATAATTATTCATCCATTCAACAAATGACAATGAATGCAAACCATGTGCCACACACTGTGCTAAGTGCAAGACAATGAACAGAGACCACTTGGACCTTTCCCACATCAAACTTTCAGTCTAGTGACAGAAAGCAAATCAGTAAATATGCCTGTTATAGTATGCTAAGCCCATACCTTATTGATTTGTTCTGTAGACTTTGTTCTATAATTACATATTAAACCAGAGGAAATTGAGTAATTGAGGAATACCTGGCAGAGATACCATGTAAACCATAGTTTGAAGGGCCAGAATAAATAATCACCATGAGAGCAACAGGTGGAGGTAGGACTTGATACAGTCAGAGCACTGGTTTAATGTCAAATCCTCAAGAATCTTTTGTGTAGATTGCAACTCAAAGTTTGAATCTATAGGTACCTAATTGTATTGGCATCAGTAACTCATGAGAACTTGACAGAATACACATTCTTACCCTGTCTTCTTTGAGCCCATACGGTCACAATTCTCATCTTACTGAAGACAGTATGTTGTAATATTTAGGCACATGAGGATTTAAAGCATTAACATCTATGACAGAATGCATGAAATCTGGTTGGGGGGCATATGAGGAGATCAAATAGGGGAGGGGATCTAAATATTATTAAGATGCATTGCTTGAAATGCACAAAAATTCTATTTGAAAAACATATGGAAAAATAATTTAGAAGCACTGGAGGCTTGAGGAGCCTGCAAAGACTGGAAAAAAGTGGAGCAGGAGATAATGGATGAGGGATCCATTAGGGATCACGAGATGACCTCTGTCTTATTAAGATTTCAGTCTTAGCCTACCATCTTCCAACCCCAAGGTGACCTTCCTTGCATCTCCAAGCCTACTGCTTTTCTGTCTTTCGAGGAAATTACTTGGCTTCCCCTAATCTTTCCCTTAATACTCTCTGCAACCCTAAAATGAAGCTACTGTTATTCCCATTGAACAGATAAGGAAACTGTCAAAATATTTCATATACATGGCCCATAGTTATTGCTCTGAAAAGTGTTACATTGGTTATAAGGACAGTCCATTATTTTGGGCTGTCCATATAAAAGGTAATAGGAATCAATTACACATATACCACCTTAGTAAAACCTTATATCTCCCCATGTATGATTATATGAGTCTCAAAGTCCAGCTCTTTTACAAATGTGAAAACAGATGAAGATTTTCAGGGTTTGATGAATGACAATTCAGCACATTGCCCTTTTGCTCTGTGGATCACAGTTCCCTGGGCACGTGGGTCTCTGGCTGGCCTTGTGTCCTTGGCCTTGGACTCTCTGAATGCCTAATACTGCCATCTGTCATTGCCTGTTTCTGTTACTAACTTTTCTCACCTTATCTCCAAGGACTTCACTTTGCCCTCAGTGGGCATGCCATGTGATTTCACTCAGATTTTGTTCCCACCCCATGTAGGAAAATACCTTGGATTAACATCTATGCTCAAGTTCAACATGACAAGGAGCAGGAGATGATCGGGTCAGTAAGCCAAAGTGAAAATGCCCCCAAAATAACACTCAGTGACTTCACTGAGCCTGAGGAGCTGCTGGACAAAGAGCTGGACACCCGGGTCATAGGTACGTGTGCCTGCCACCAAGCTCAGCGTCCTCTGTCCTCTGAACACTTGGTCAGGAGCCTACATTGCATATGCCAGCTGGCAGTCCTAGACTACAAGGCTAGGTAAATCCACTAGCTATAGTGACATAATCTTGTTTTAACACTTATCTGCCACCCCTAACCACAGACCATTTTTGTCATTTAGAAGTTAGTAAAGATGGGAGGCATTGGGATCACATCCATTACTGTTGGACATTTTCCTTTTGAACCTATAAATCAAAAGTAGTATATGGCCTCAGCAACATTTGCATGAATGTAGTATGTGTCATCAGAGTACCTTTTGCTTGGCCAATCTGTAAGCTGTCTATGCTACATATTCATCATCTGTGAAATGGGTGTATCAAGATATCTAATTTCCACATACTAACTGTGAATCTTTCTGAAGTTGCTCTGATAATGCAGTGATGCTATATGTAGCAGCACAGTGCCTCCCACATGGGTCAGCAGTACAGTGTAAGATGACTGTCTATTTATTAGTCCTACTTCTGTGTTACTATGGGAGGTGAATGAAAAGCCTGTCAGTGGATAGTTGCCCCATTCAATGAATACATATTAAGCACCTTTTCCAGAAATGTTGTTGTTCAGTAATGAACAAAACTGAGATCTACAGCTTTCTGGAACTTACCTTTTGATTTCTCTATGTCTTTTCTCCCCTGCAGGAGGTATTGCCACCATTGCAAACAGCGAAAGCACAAAGGAGATCCCCAACTGCACCAGTGTTTAATAGCAACAAGCCAAGTGCTCACCTACCTTTCTGACTTTTTATTTTTGATGACTACTATTCCTATTATTATGGAACATGAAAATGTCTTTTTTAACTTTTTGTTTACCAAGGGTCCCTTCATAAATAGCAGGCAGGTGCTTAGCTTTGAGAGAAAAAAATGCCTTTGAAGCTGATAACAATGGGCCAAATGAAAACCTGGCTATATTTGTGCTAAGGGCAAAGAGAATGCATCTTCCCACAGTCTCCTTGCTTTGTTCTGGCATTGGGAAAACAAAAGTTTTCTCATGTCCTCTCACTTTTAAAAGTAGAGTTGGCTTTTTGTTAACTTCCTCATGCCTCCCTATCACACTCCACACACATCACGTCACATCACATTCAACATAGACCATTTCCCAATTCAACTGCAGGATGTTGGGTGTGGGGGAGTGGACGTAGCTGCTGAAAGCATGCACGCCTTTCCGAAAGAGGCCCTGCCTCGTGCATGTCAATAGTGAGGCCATGGAAGGCTTGTTGTATATAACTATAATGTAAATAGCTTTTTATTTCCTAAGAAATAATTTAATGTTTAGTAAAAAAGAAAACAGAAAAAAAGAAAGATGCGTGTGTTGGCTTACACATCCTCAGAGCTGACTGCCCCCTGGCCTACTTGATGTGTTGGATTCTAGATGCTCTCCAGCAGCTGTCTGTTACACTCAACTCTTGCATCTCTGTCCACATCTTGGCTGGTTTCTGCTTATGTATATAAAAGGGGATGGGGGGAGGGCTTCTTTGGGGCAATTGATAAAGGAAGGATTTGTGGCATCCTAGAACATGGGAGTTATTTTTCATCCTACAATGGCATAGAGGAATTCACAAGGCCTGATAGAGACTTCAAACTGAGACCCAGTTGGGGAGATGAAACTTTCCAAAACAAAACAAAATAGAATAACAACAACAATAACAACAGCAACAACAAACAGTTGACAATACTTATCAGCCTGAGCAAACAGACTTCTCTAAAGAAGCAGGTAATGACTCTGAAGAACCTGATCTGCTTCTGTTTTCCGAATCGATTCCATGGATATATGTATATGACGCTGATGGTGCATTCCCAAACTGTTTAGAGCTAAGGGCACTGCATGTCTGTTGGCCCAAGGAAAGCTAAAGAGGCTGGAAGAGAGGGGCCCTTTGTGAATCCTGAGCCCATGCAAACCCTGCAGGCCAAATAGAGATCGCCTTTAATGATGATAGTCAATGATGATTTTAGCAAAGCTGTGCTATTTGCTTGTCAGGTGTACACAACTTCCTTAAAGTCAAATGTCTACCTTCAGTTCCTTTAAGGTAGTTCTTGCCTCTGGGGTGAGTGGCTTTCAAAGCCCAACATTTGCTTTTCCAGCACCTCAGCCCCTTCACGTATTTAACATGTCAATTTGTTTCAGTAGGGTCATTTCCACCATGCTGTAAGCATTGTTTTTATTTTCATACTCCACCTGAGCACACTTATTTTAAAGAATGATATACTGTATATATATATATGGGAGGAAAGGCCACATTTTATACTTGTTAACCTTTGTGGGATGCTGTTCACATTCCTCTTTGTAAAATATATGAAGAATGTGATATAGAGAAAACTGGCTGGCTACAGTGTGGGTCAGTATTAGAAGTGTTTCTAAAGATCCCTCTTTTTCATTTCAAGGGTTAAATGGTGCAGACAGTTGCAATACATGTACTAAACACTGGAATACAAATGCATGAGTCTTATCTATATATATATACAGTATATGTACATATACTGTTCTTGGTTTTATTGTTCCATTTGAATATTTCTACTGTAAAAAAGACAGTGGTTTTGAAATTGTTGAAAATAAATGTATTTTTGTACATCAAAGCTACATACATGGCTCAGCATTCTCTCTTTTAGTATTTTTCCCCACTGCATTCATCAGATATTGCTGCAATAATTTTACATAGGAAAAAACCCAAATGTCTTATTAGAAGGTATATGTGTATTTTGTATAAGCTAGGCTGTGGTTTGCTAAAGGTCTTGGGGTTTGCTGGATCTGTTAGGTTTCTCTGGATTCAGGTTTCAGGTGTTCCAAGTCTCCTCTTGGAAGGACTGCAGGATTCCAAGCAAAGCCAATGAGAATAATGTTCGCCTGGAAGACAGTGATTCAAAAGGACCATCTTCTTTATCCTTGCTAGAAATGAGTCAATAAGGAGTGTGAAATAAGTACAGATATACTCGAATTAAGAATGCATCCCTTTACTGTAGAAATCTATGATACAGTTTCGCAGATCTCAGATACCCAAGAAACCAGGAAGATTTGGTCAATAATTTACTCCCATGTTTTGAAAACTTACCAACTATTCTCAATATCATGTTTCCTGAACTTAAATTGAGGATAAGGGATTAAGCAAAGGTGGTTTTGTTTTAATGATGCTCTTTATTTAGAAATTACACATGGTTCTTATTATAGCTTTTCTTGAGTTATATTCATCTTTGCATTTCTTTTGCACAGTCTTGAGGACTGAAACTAGAGTCTCACACATGGTAAACAAGTGTTTGTCTTTTATGAATTTATATTACCAAGCCCAACAGTTGTTATGACATATAGGTTCCTGAGAGTGCTATTGAGGAATCTCTGTAAGAAATAGTGGGCTTTTTCAGTCTGACAATTTATAATTCATAATGGTTATAGTTCCTTAATAAATTTTTTATTTAGAACTTTTAAGGTAAAATATCGAATATTCCCATCTCAATGCAAAGGTGTTGCTTCACACTAGGGTCTGAATCCTTCTGTTAATCTTATGTCTGAGTTAATAAAATTGCTTCACTAGATTAAAAAAAAAGAACTAAAATGAAATAAAAGTGATAGAGCAGTTGGAATCAATTGAGCCTTTTGGATCAAGCCATGGCTAACAATACAGAGACTCTGTAACTGTAACAGTAGCATGAGTCTGTCAGATTTCTCAGGAGTAGATGGAGGGAAATGCAGAGGGCAGAGAGCATGGTTGGCTTTGTAGGTATTTCTGTGCATAGTTCTCACTAGTGAGAAATATCTTTGTATCTGAATGGTATTCCCTGACGCTATTCTAGACCTGGTAGCTAGGCCTGCAGAAACACTATGGGGATGGGGCCCAGATGTCAGCTCTGCCAGCAGATTCTCTCAGGATTCTTGTGTAAGTGGAGATTTGTGAATCACCAATTTATCTGTCACTGGAATAGTTCAGGAAAAGAGATTGAGTAGAATTTACTGCCCCTGGCTCTTGTTACTATCACACAAAACTCTTTTTTATTTATTTATTTATTTTTTTTAATTTTTTTTATTTATTTCCGTATGTGTATGAATGTATTGTTTGCATGCAAGTCTGTGCACCCGTGACGTGCAATGCCGCGGAGGTCAGAAGAGGGCGTCGGACTCCCCTGGAACTGGAGTTCTCCTGGAATTGGAGTTTCAGACGGCTCTCGGCCGCCATGTGGGTGCTGGGGGTCGAACCCGGGTCCTCTGCAAGAGCGGTCGGCACTCTTAACCGCTAGGCCATCGCTCCAGCCCCACACAAAACTCTTAATCTACAGATATGAGAATGGCTTCTAGATTGTTCCTTTCCTGTTGGGCAAATCTATAATTTTGAGAGTCAGTCAATATGTTATCTGGGGTAAAATCATATTGCAAGTTAGGGTGGCAGTGGATTCTCCTTTTGAAAGAATATTGAGCCGCAGATTAAAAGATCTTTAAAATTCAACAGTTACTCCAGACTATAAGTTCTTTATTCATTTTTTACAAAAGCAAAGAACCAGTCACAGCCTAGTTACTGATATGTTGAATCTCAGGAGTATGAAAAGCATATTTCCCATGTCAAAATTATTGAGAGCTTTTTTAGGTAGAAGCATGCTAGGAGAACTGTTAGCACCCTAACATTATACAAAATAACTGCACACCTATAATCCATGTCTTCTTTCTAATATTCCAAACTTAGATCCTCCATATACTTATTTGAAACATGTGAAACCCTATTTCAAGTACTGAAAACTATGGGGTATCCCCAGAAAGTCTGATTGTATGCCTTTAATGGCTTCCATATTTACAATGTCCAGAAAAGTTTAGAAGGTAACTTCCTTTTTTAAAAAATTTATTTATTTATATATATTTTTATCAAATCTAGACCTGTGTCCCCCACCCTATCCCCCCACCCCGCCAGAGCTCATGCATTCTGCCAAACATGCTTTTCATCTCTTTCTCAGTCTTTCCCAATATTCTCCATGTGGAAGTTGACTGTTTTGAGCAGAAGTTCACTGTTTCAGTCAGTTCTTTGATGCAGTCCTTTCTGTTGTTGTTGTTGTTGTTGCTTCCAATATGCATCACTCCCAACTGCTTTGGACAAAAGTCAAGGGGCCGTATACAAGAAATACTTACAACTAGGTAATTGGCACTAGCAGAAGGTAACTTCCTGCATAAGTTCATCATTCAGTGGCTTGTAGCTCTCCTGATGCCAATGCCCTTCTAACTCAATTGTTTAGCAACCTGTGGCTGGATGCCCTTACTTCCCCACTGGACTGAAATAAGGCTGGTCAACAGACAGTTGTTTGGCCCCAGCCTCACATGCCTGCTGCTTGTCTTTTAAAGAGGTTGGCCCTACTTGCAGGGAAGAAGGCCAGAGAGATAACATACACAATGGGGATGTTACATCCTCACACATACCAGACCCTGCCAAATGCTCTTGTCTGCTTTCAAAGCATTGCCAGAAGAGACCAGAGGCTGCCCACTCATGACTTCATGAAGATTCAATCTCTCTGATGCCTTGTAAGTTGCTCCACCTACTGTTTTTTCACAGTAGCAGAATATTATTGATAATACTCGTCTCTGTTTCAGACCACATATCATGGGGATATAGCCTTTTATTTTAGAAAAACTATAATGGAATAGAGGATATAAAAAAATGGAGAGAATCTCAGTTGAGGTTAAATTCCCTTGGAAACTGAAAGCCTGTCTAGAATTTGGAAGTGTCATTTTTTTCAATTGAGTCCTTGAGGGGCAAAAAATGACATAATCATCGTCCAATTTTTCTATTTATAAACTGTAGATAATGACTTTTTTCACAAGGTGGAACTCATATTGAATGAGATAATCTGGATAAGCACAGAGAAATAATGAATGGATTCTGAAACTCTCATCCTATTGCACTAAATATTCATCCATATAAATAAATATATCAACTGTCCTCAAGTTGAAAAACGAACCTGTCTCTCACTTGGACTGTACCACAGGTGAGAAAATTAAGAATTATCAAGAGAAACATACTAGCTCCTCAAAACAGAAAAAAATGTTGTTGGTTAAGATATACTATTACACATCTTCCACAAAGCCATTTGCTTTTCCACTTTCTTTCCCAATGTCACTGATCTAATTTTGCTTGTGCTAGATGGAAGGGACAAGATGGGCTCCCTCTTCAAGGATGTTAGGGATCTATGATAAAATGAAATTCTGGAGGCTCCCAGGTTATAAAACATGCTCACTCTTACCCTGTGGGGCACCTCAGAGACAGCTTTGGGAATGGGAAAAGCCAGCTTGACCTCCCTCCTTCATGAATCCAAGCCCAGGCTTTTGTAACAAAATTTCCTTCTTGTTTACCCTCCCTTCTCATGCAAAGGTTTTCCTACAATGTCCCTAGTACTGGGGATGCTCAAACACTCTCTCTAAGGATCACTACTATAGTTTCCTATCTCCATGCACATGGATGCACAATCCAATAAAACACTGATCATTTGTAGAAATGCACCATTTTTGGCACTGATGACATGGATGCAGAGTACACTTAGCTATAGGTCAGGAAGAGCTGACTCAGGAAATTCAAGCATGAAAATTCTTTCCAAATTTTCTGTGAGGACAGGAAAATGGATCCTGTCAGGTACACATGCATCTGTCATTACAGCTTAGTCTCTGAGGAACAATGCTGTTTGTAGTTGTTAGAAATGAATCATGCGAAGTAGAGCCATCAGTGATTTGCTCCTAAGAAAGTTTGGGATCTGGTACACAAGGAATAAAGACTTCTTTAGCTGAAAGATCTGTGATCAAAGCAGTCCATGTCCAGAAGGCTACTGGGTTCCAGGTGGGGGCATCTCTAACAAGGTTCTTGTAATGCAGCATCTGTTGTTGTTTACTCTTACTTGTGAATAATTACTGCTGTCAGTGTACCAGGAACTGGTTGCAATGAACGGCCTGCAAAGAGGCCACTCACTGGAACAGCAGAGAGTAAAATAAAATTGCCTCCCTTGTTACCAGCCTCTATCTATCTATCTATCTATCTATCTATCTATCTATCTATCTATCTATCTATCTATCATGTATCTTCTATCATCTATCTATCTATCTATCTATCTGTCTATCTATCTATCTTCTATCATCTATCTCTATCTGTCTATCTATCTATCTTCTATCATCTATCTCTATCTCTATCTAATCTGTCTATCATCTATTATCTATCTATATATCTATATCTATATCTATATCTATCTATCTATCTATCCCTATATATAATCTATCATGTATCTATATAGTTTCTGGATAGAATCACCTGAGAAGTACATAATTATCTTCATAAACAATACACCTGTCCTTGGAACCCTAGACTGGCTTTCTTATACTGGCCTTCCAAAGTCTCAATTAGAAGATTTCTGTGTTTCTTCCTTTGGCAGCTGGAACTTTCAAGGGAGGGGCACTAAGTGGGGAAGAAGGCAAAGATGGAGCTGCAGAAATAAAGTTAATCTTTGTCAATTAGAAAGCTCTACTTGACATGTTCTCATTTCAACATGTCAATATGAGATTCTCCTCTGTGAAGGGAAAATACAGATGCTCCCCAGATTTCTAATCTATTTATAATGGTAACAAGACAACTCGAGGCAGCATGTGCTCATCATGAGCTAATCATCCTCTGTTTGCCTTGTGCCTCCTAATTAGTGGTGTGTTGGTTGCCTACTGATCACGATCACGTTGGGAGATTTATCTAGGCAATAGACAGAGGGAGGGCAGACAGGGTGAGAAAGAACCGAGCCTAGTGGAGCTCAGATATTGACAGAGTTTCCAACAACAAGTGGTCTTCACATCTTGCTTTAAGATGCATCTTTCTTAAATAGGCAGCAGTCACTTCCATAGGTGATATCAGAAACATGGCGGGTCTCCAAGCTCTTGTTCCCTTTCTGTCTGCAGGGAAATGCTGTATTGCTTGGATCACTGGATCACATATAAGAAAGGGGAATAACTAAAAAAAAAAGTAATAATTCCATATACATCTGTAGCTAATAATAGGGAAGGGTCCCTTTTATTCATTCACCCCATGACATCTTTAAACAAATGTACTGCAGTTCTACTCATTGTTAGGTTCTGTTGTGGAAGTGAGGAATATGTCAATGATTAAACACAATTTAAAACAACCTAATATATTATCTAAACTGGGACACATTTGATGGTGAATAGAACGCTAGTAATAATTACTTTGAGAAAATAACTATGAAAACCAGAGTACCTAAAGCAAGCTATGATGCACAGTCAGTCTAATTTATAATCCAGACAGTATTTCTCCAGTTAGCAATCATGCTCCCATATTCCATGCACTGAGACTAATGTTTCCCCTTTCAAATCCTGACCCATGGATGGACATATAATTCTGAGTCTCAAATCTATGCTACTGGAGATCCACCATAGGCTTTTTGTTTTTGACAGGTTCTCCCTGTCCCAGCATGCCAGGAACTCACTATGTAGACTAGGCTAGCCTCCAACTCACAGAGATCCACCTGCCTCTGCCTCCCCAGTGAATGCTGAGATTAAAAGTGTGTGCCACTGTGCCTGGCAAAGGCTTTAGTGTCTTCTGAGGGCCTCTTATCAGGGTGCTGAACTCCTGCAGAAGTCAGAGAGCACAGTTTCAGGTGTGTTTCTTCAAATACCATGTGTTCAAGCACAATACCCCTCGTATCACTGAATAGGACTGGTTTTGGAGACTGTACCTTTAAAGAAACGACCAGGTTAAAGTGAGAGATATAGGTAAGCCGATGTCTAATGGGTGGTATCTTAATGGGAGAGGGCCCGGAGAAGTGGCTCAGTGAGTAAAGTTCCTGCTATTGAGCATTATTATAACTTGAGCTCAATCCAGGGAGCCCACAAGGCAGAAGGAAAGAACCAATTCCTGCAAGTTGTCCTTTGGCCTCCATATATGTTCTATGGGATGCACATATACAGACACAGAAAATAGATAAGCATGCAATAAAAATTAAAAATAACAGGAAAATAAGATATAGGTACAAAGTGACAGCCGCGTGAAAACATGGATGAGCATGGCCTTTTGCAAGCCAACGAGAGTTGTGAGAAGAAACTAACTCTGCTGGCAACTTGAACTCAGATTTTAGCTTCTTCCATTGTGCTAAAATAAATGTCTGTTATTTAAGCTGCCTAGATAATGGGCAGTCCCAACAAACTCAACAATGAGGGAAATATCAGGGGAAGAAATACTTAAGCATTGCTCTAGCTTTTGCAGAGGAATGTGTAAAAGGCACTTAGACTGACTTCTTTTTCAACTGCCTAAGCTAGGAGAAATGTTGTCCTCTTCCTATGAATAGCAGCCAGGAAGATAAGTGAGTGGTTATGAAGGCAGAATGGATGAACAGAGCAGGAAGGGCAGCACAATGCCCTTCGGGGGATTCTGGAAATCACTATTCTTTGAACGTTTATCAAATACAAACTAAGAAATTAAATATCAAGTCATATGCTGAGGTAAGGATTTCGGGTACCAACACAGAAAACTCCTTTCCTGGTCTCATGGAAGTTACAATTTAAAGAGTCTTTTTAAAAGTAATTACTCAGTCTTCAATCATACATCTACCCTTTAAGGGAATAATGTGCTCTGATAATTTAAAGAAAGATAACAAAGAGAAAAGCGAGGTCATTTTTTTCCCTTGAAGGAGGATAGCAGTAAAGCTAAAGAAGAATTCTCAAGGAAAATGATGTTGGCTGGAGAGATGGCCTAGCGGTTAAGAGTGCCGACCGCTCTTACAGAGGACCCGGTTCAATCCCCAGCACCCATATGGCGGCCGAGAACCGTCTGAAACTCCAATTCCAGGAGAACTCCAGTTCCAGGGGAATCTGAGACCCTCTTCTGACCTCCGCAGCATTGCAGGACACGGGTGCACAGACTTGCATGCAGACAATACATTCATACACATACAGAAATAAATAAAAAATTAAAAAAAGTACTGGCATATTGTCACCCATTTTTTTCCATCTATAAAGTTCCTTTCCCCAAGTCCCTGGCAAGATGATGGAGCTATAGAAGTTGGGAAATCGTCAGAATGGGAGGATGAATAGGACGTCATGGGAGAATGCCATGGATATTTTTAAATGTTGACCTGTCTTGAATTAATGACAGTTACAGTTCTATGTTGCTTCATGGTTTTATAAGTATGCAAAAAGGAGAAAATGAAAGTCATTAAATATCCATAATGGATTTTAGTTCTAGTGGATTTTCAGGTATTAACCTAAAATCCTTGTTAATAAACTTTGAAAAACATAATGAGATTGTTATTCAATGACAGTTATTAATCACAGTTAAAACGGGAACATCTAAAGTTAAAAAAATGGACAGTGATTCCATACAAGATGTGGTAGCATACTATCTGCTAGACAGTGGTTTATTATAAATGGAAAAAGAAACTGTGATTACTTAGGTCCTTCACAATGAGTATTAAAGATACAGGAAATCATTATTCAAGATTCTTGGCAAAAGAAATGGCTCTTACGTTGTACTCTGCTACTCTTTTATTCCTTTCACAAAAGTAGAGAAACTTTTTGTTTAGCAGTTTTGTTGGCACGGTCTCATCCATAAGTAATTTGCAATTGTTAAGGAAGTTTGGAACAGAACACCACTAATTAAGGCTTTAAATGGTTATCAAACGTGGCAAGAGATTCTGTATGAAGTATGAGGTGAAGAAGTTAGCTTGAGAAAAGCATTGCTGGTGCTAAGAAACATTTTGAACACAAGGCAAACTTCCTATTCAGTTTCTTCCCTAAGATACACGGGTGCACAAACTTGCATGCAGACAGTACATTCATACACATACAGAAATAAATAAAAATTAAAAAAAAAAAAGATTTAACAACAACTGGATTCTTTTGTGGCAAGGGATAGCTTGCAAGTAAAGCCATGGAACTCTGGATCCATGCCCTTGAGGCATCAAGTGGGACTCAAATTAGTCCCACTAACTTCGGAAAAGGGTCTGGCCTCTAAACAGATTTCCATTTGCAGTATATGCTTCTAATGGGTGTTTGCTGATGTGTTATTCAACCTACCTTTAAGTGCAGTCTCTATTGCTCTGAGATGTCAGTCTCAACACAATATTTTCCTATTCTGATCATTTGGATCCATACCAGGCTAGGAGCAAATTTCAACAAGAATTTAACCTCTGAAGCTCTGTAGATCTGGATCAATTCCAACTTCAGTATTTACTGGCTGTATGATTTGGACTAAATCTCTAACTTCCCCAATGTTCAACTTTCTCTCTTGTTCATGTTAATAGAATAAATTCAGCTAACTAAAGTGTTTTCACCACCCCATTATTCTGCCGTGTTTTCTAGGACATCCATATGGTAGGGCATAGCTGCTCCTTACTAGCACAGAAGCACTGGAAGGCTCAGTCCACAAGCCTTCCCCTTCATATGCAAGGACCCCACTTGAGCCAATCTAACAAATCAGTCTTATTGCTAATAATTTCATCAGGAAACAAAGGACCAAATTTAGAAAAGACAGCTCCTAAGACAATCCACTACTCCACTAATGTTTACACCTGTTCTTTTGTCAAGCCTCAAAGAGCTGCAATACCAACAATTTTGTAGAGGCAAAATTAGAGCTGGGCTGCATGAGGCCAGGCCCAGGAGGTATCTGGCGTGCTGTCGCGGATGAATGCTAAATGGCTGAATGAAGCTGGCCCTGCCAGCTGAACACCCCCTTTCTTTATAAATAACAGGAGACCAAACCTGTCTTCCCTCTTCAACTGCCTATAATTGAAGAGAGAGGACATGCTGTTCTCAAAAACGTGCCAACTTTCTTGTGTCTTTGGGGATTCTTTGATTCGCACAGACTGATGTCTTTTTCTCCCTTTCCTTCCTGTCTCTCCCTCCACCCCTTCCTTTCTTTCCTCTCCCTTTCCCAGGACCACTGCTTCTTTCTGTCTTCCTCTCAATTTGTTTCCTGTATAAATGAATGACATTGACAAAGACTGAAGCTCGACAGGGTGCAGAATCTCTCTGACAGAAGGGGAAGAAATATTTGTGTATTCTCATTCTACAAGTTATTCACTAGAAGTTTCATTTGTCACTAAAGTCTTTCCTTATCTAAAAGCCACTGACAAAAATATATATCACGAAGTTAAAAAGATTGAATTACATTTTGTCAGTGAACTGCTAAGATTCATTGAGCCTCAAAGCCCTAGCTTGTCCCTGGGTACACCAAGCAGTGGCATTTACATTTGGTTGCTTTTTTATTTTTATTCTTTCTCCCTGAACATACACTAACAGGTTTGTCTCTTCATTCTGATATGGGGATGATGGAAAGTTTGTTCTGTGTCGCTTGATAAAAGACCTTTACAAAATAAAGAGCATTTCTATCATTTGAGCTCATTCCCCAGGTTCTAAGATGCTCTTGAGCTGGGCTTAATAGGATGATTTTGAGCATTGATACTGACTGAAAAGCCCAGGTGGGAGCTTCTGTGTGTAGTCACCAGCCCTAAGGGCAATGGAAGCTGCCCATTTGTTATACAGATTAGAAAGATGGTGGGTGGCCTTGTCCTTGACACATGGGCTGGGTGTAGCCTGATAGTTCATCCTTCTCTACTCTTACTATTTCTCAAGAGTGTTTGCCAAGGGCAAACAAGCTGTATCTGCTTGTAAAGGCTACAACAAATTACCTAACATGAGTGGTTTAAAAAATATAAATTAGTTGTCTCATGGTTGGATTGATTCCTACTCATTACTAAGAGAGAATCCATTCTGTGTTACTTTCCTAGATCCCAGTTGCTACTGGTGATTTTTGGTAATCCTCTGCTGGCAGATACAGCATTGCAATGTCTGCATCCTCAATTGAAAAAAAAAGAAGTACTGATTTTTATTTTGTGTGTAAGAGTGCTTTTAGTAAGTGTACCTATGTATGTGATGCCAGCAGGGGCCAGAAATGGGTGCTGGATCCTCTGAGCCGGAGTTACAGAGGGTTCTTAACCACCATGTGTATTAGTCACTTTTCTATTGCTGTGATAAAACCACCATGACCAAGGGAACTTATAAAAGGAAGAGTTTATTTGAGTTTATGATTGACAGTTCCAGGGAATTAGAGTCCATTGTGGAGGGGAGGCATGGTGGCAGGAACTGGAGCAGAAAGCTGAGGTTCACATCTTCTAGTGAGCACAGGAAGCAGAGAGAGCAACTGGAGGCTGGCAAGGCCTGTTGAACTCTCTAAGCCTGCCCCCAGTGACATACTTCCTCCAGCATGGCCACACCTTCTAAGTCTCCCAAAACAGCACCACTAACTGGGAACAAAATGTCTGAATACTTGAAGCCTATGGGGGAGTTTCTCATTCAAACCACCACACCATGTGTGTTCTGAGAACTGAAACTAGGTCCTTTGTGACTTCATCAAATTGCTTTAAACCTCTGAGCCATCTCTTCAGTATTTCTTTCCTTATGTGTGAAATTGGGCCCATGATATATGCAGTTAACCCAGGATGATTCTATGTCAAGCTCTTTCTTACATTTGGAGAGCTTCTTTTTCCAAATGAGATCCAACCATATGCACACATTCTGGATGGGCACATCTTTTGGAGTGTCACTGATTTAGCTCTCCACAATGGCCTATCCCTGAAACAAAGATTCAAGGCAAAAGGTTAAACTTGAGATAAAACCAGGCATGGTGATACATGCCTATAATCTCACCTCCCAGGAGGCTGAAGCAGGAGGATGTGTGAACAGCAAGTTCGAGGCTAGCCTGTGCTATAGAGCAAAATCTTGTCTCAAAAAAAAAAATAGGTACTAAGTGTGGCACCAGATAAATTCATTATGGCTGAGTATAAGAGAGCTGGCTTCTACATTGATAACCTGGAAGGTCAGCAGGAGGTGGGAAACTTCTCCCACTCATCATATTGAACATCAACCATCTACACCCCCCCCCAGGGGAGTGTACCTTGAAGTATAGCATTCCTAAGCTTATGTCTCCTGAGGTATGACTGCCCTGTCCTCAAGAGACAAATGGCACAAGCCATAGGCTTATCTCAGGGGGGAATGGTACTCTAGCCATAAAACATAGCCTACAGAATGTGCATAGGCTTCCCCTCTGTCTCTCCCACCTCTTGATCAAAGAGCACACCAAAACTCTATATAAGTGCTTAAAACCCTTGCAACAAATGAGTTTGCTCACCAACGCTACTCCTGGGTGTTTCTTTGGATCCATCTGGGTTCCTTTGCCACTACCAAAGCCATCTCTTCTCTCTCCCTGTTCCTGCCTATGGCCCTGGAAGCCATGCTACCTGAGCACAGCTTCCACAGTGAGGGCCTTGAGGCTGGTGACCAGGGAGGCCAGGAACCTTGCTACACAGTGGAAGCCAACAACTAAGTAGCACATGAAATCAACAGCCCACTTCATGCAGTGTCTAACCCCTTAGCTATTAGCTCAAGTGTTGGGCCTTCAATCTTTGTCTTTTTCTTAACTCGTTGTTGTCCAGTAAATGTATTGGCCTACATTCCAGGCCTTTATCTCTCTAAATGAATGTGGGCTGACTGCTATGGCATTGATCTTCTGGTTTTCATTTTGTAAGTTATTATAGTTAGATGTTGTAAGCTGTATAAACCTTTTAACCACACAAGTCTTGTGGGTTCCCTGTCTGTGTACATGTAATGTATGTTTGTGAATGTGTGATATATGTTTGTGCATGTGTATGTATGTGTATGTTTGTGTGTGTATGGTGTGTGAGTATATTGTGTGTGTGGTATGGGTGTGTTGCATATATGTATGTGTGTGGTATATGTTTGTGTGGTGGGTGTGGTGTATGTGTGTGCTTGATGTACTTGTGTGTACTCCATGTATGTTGTATGTGTGAGTGGTGTATATCTGTGTATTTTGTTTGGTTCATGTGGTACATGTGTGTAGTGTACATGTGCACATATATATTTGTATGTGAGCAGTGTATTATGTGCATGTGTTGTATATATGTGGGTGTGCATATGTGTGTGCAAGTACACTCATGTTGTCATGTATGTGTAGGTACACTCATGTTTGCATGTGTAGAGGCCAGAGGTTGACATTCACATGTCTCTTTTATTTCCTTTCATCTTATTTATTTACTTGTGCTTTTTTCCATAAATTTTCTATTGAACTTTTATGTATTTTGTATGTAACATGTCAATCAGTCTTAATCTCCTTTGTATCCCCTTCTCCATTTGGCACCCTTCCACAGCCACCCACTGGAATTAATACATTCAGTCATGTTTTTAAGGCCTATTATGCCACATTAATCTCCCTGCCTGCTTTTTGTTTGTTTGTTTGGTTGGTTTTTTTTTTTTTTTTGTGCAAATTCATCCAGTGAGTTCTAGTCAGCCTATCCAGAGTCTTTAAGGAGACCAGTTCTTCTTCCTCCAACAGTAATCAGCTACCAATATTTATTCATCTTGGATTGGGTTCTGCTACCCATTTCCCTAGTTCCATGCTGGGTTTTGTCTGGTTGAGCTGCATGGGTCCTGTGCAAGCTGACACCACTGCTGTTGGTTCATATGAGGAGGTTCTCAGGATCTTGTAGTATTTTATTTCCATATAGTCATGTAACACCTCCCTGATACATCTGCCCCCTCTTCCACACTGGCGCCTGAGCCCTGGGTGAGTGAAATTTAGTATAGGAGACTTGTTCGTGGACAGAAGGACCCACACTTTACAGATTCCTAATGTCCATGGTTTGGCCATTTATGGCCTTTTGAGTCTCTGGCCTCCTGTTTCATGAGGGAACTTCCTTAATGAGATTTAGGAGATTCATTAGTGTTCTCCTGGCCCCTTGTTCTATGTTTCCTGAGCCTTGGGTATAGAGGTTGCATTGTAGATGTGCTGCTTAGGCTCAGGCAATTCAGAGGCAGTGTCTATGTGTAAGCAGTTGTGGTGCTCTGTAATAGTCTTCATCTGGTACAAAAGTAGCTTCTTTATTCTGGGATATTTGTCTGTACACATAAGGATACCTACTTTGCACTTAGTAAGAAGCCTAGGGATGTGACAGCCTTGGGGATTTCTCTAAGATCTATGACCACTCCAGCTGTGTGTATTTGGCTATGTTTACAGTACCGTGCATGAGTTTCATCCCACAGAGTGGGATTTACGTCCAATTAGTTAGCTATTGATTGCCCCAAAGATAAAAGTGCCACTGCTGTACCAATGTCCTTTGCTGTGCTGGACATTGGTGTGGATATTTGGTCTAAAAGCTGGTGTTGGACCATTAATTGCTGTTCTCCCTTAGTAGCTTGCATAGTGCTCTCCAAAGTGGTGAGAGCTATGCTTTAGGGGAGGTGGCTTCCAGGTGGGCTCCAGCTAGCCTTCAGGGCAGGTGGCTTCCAGGTGGGCTCCAGCTAGCCTTCAGGGCAGGTGGCTTCCAGGTTGGCTCCAGCTAGCCTTCAGGGCAGGTGGCTTCCAGGTGGGCTCCAGCTAGCCTTCAGGGCAGGTGGCTTCCAGGTGGGCTCCAGCTAGCCTTCAGGGCAGGTGGCTTCCAGGTGGGCTCCAGCTAGCCTTCAGGGCAGGTGGCTTCCAGGTGGGCTCCAGCTAGCCTTCAGGGCAGGTGGCTTCCAGGTGGGCTCCAGCTAGCCTTCAGGGCAGGTGGCTTCCAGGTGGGCTCCAGCTAGCCTTCAGGGCAGGTGGCTTCCAGGTGGGCTCCAGCTAGCCTTCAGGGCAGGTGGCTTCCAGGTGGGCTCCAGCTAGCCTTCAGGGCAGGTGGCTTCCAGGTGGGCTCCAGCTAGCCTTCAGGGCAGGTGGCTTCCAGGTGGGCTCCAGCTAGCCTTCAGGGCAGGTGGCTTCCAGGTGGGCTCCAGCTAGCCTTCAGGGCAGGTGGCTTCCAGGTGGGCTCCAGCTAGCCTTCAGGGCAGGTGGCTTCCAGGTGGGCTCCAGCTAGCCTTCAGGGCAGGTGGCTTCCAGGTGGGCTCCAGCTAGCCTTCAGGGCAGGTGGCTTCCAGGTGGGCTCCAGCTAGCCTTCAGGGCAGGTGGCTTCCAGGTGGGCTCCAGCTAGCCTTCAGGGCAGGTGGCTTCCAGGTGGGCTCCAGCTAGCCTTCAGGGCAGGTGGCTTCCAGGTGGGCTCCAGCTAGCCTTCAGGGCAGGTGGCTTCCAGGTCGGCTCCAGCTAGCCTTCAGGGCAGGTGGCTTCCAGGTCAGCTCCAGCTCCATTGGTCCAATTCCAGTCTCCAAAGTATGTCCTGTCTTCAGCAATAGGGTCTCACCTTCAGGTTCTGGGAGGCAGTCAAAGGCTTTGGCAAGAGCCTGTGTAGTTTTTGGAGTTCTTGGACTACCCTGGCCAACAACTCAAACAAAGGTTTCTCCTGTCTGGCGCTGTTTCTTGCTATGTAGCATTCAACTATGCACACAGACCCATGTAGAGATATTGTATGTAAAATTTGTCATTAAACTGTTAGACTAATATGACTAAGGGCTTCTACGCTAGGTAGGCATTATTTATGTCTCCTCTCTCCCTCTCTAATCCTCCTTCTATGTCCTCCCCATTTAAAGTGTCCCCATTTTCCCCCTTTCTCTCTTGATAATACCAGTCTCCTATGGTCCCACCCACTCTTGAGCTCTTTCTTTCCTTTTATCTCCAAATTTCCTTCTATAACACCTCCTTTCCCCTCCCACTGAGATACCCCCATTTTATCCATTTCTCCCTTAGTAGCACCTGTCTTTTACTAGTCTTTTCTCTCTGGTTTCCTCTCTTCTGTTAACTTCCTGGTTCCTTTTCGGTTTCCTGTTTCTGCAGTTACTGGTTTTATTTTTATTTTTATTTATTATTCTTGAGATAGGGACTTTCAGTGGAGCCAACCTGGAGTTGGCTGCTTTGGACTAGATGGCCTGACCACAGAGTCTCCATGATCCTCCTGTCTCCATCCCATCCTGCTGAGGTTACACTCACATGTTACTATGCCCAGTTTTGCTTATGTGGGTGCAAGGTACCCAAATTTAGGCTGGCATGCTTATGCGACAAGCATTTTACCTACTCAGTCATCTCCCTAGCCTCAAAGTGAAGGGATAAACAACATGACCAAAAGCAAATTAGGAGAGGAAAAGATTTATTTCACCTTACACTTCCAGGTCAGAGTCCATCACTGAGGGAAGTCAGAGCCATTTGTCAACATTAAATAAACAACCAGGAAGTGGCTGGAACCAGTGATGTTGACAGGCTCAATTCCAGGCTCACACTTACCTAGCTTTCTTATACAACCCAGGACCACCTGCTTAGGGAAGGACACTGCCCACATTCCGATGGACCCAGTCCATCATAGACATGCCTGGAGGCCAATCTGATCTTAGGAAATTCCTTAATTGAGGCTTTTCCTCTCTGATGAAACTCTGCAGTTAACACCAAGGACCAGAGTGCTCTATAATTATTTCTTAATAATAAGAAAATTCTCACCGATATCCCTACTCCCGCTTCAAAATGAAGGGGACGAAAAATTTCTTAGGTTAGGACACAGATGAGCATCCATTTGTTAGCAATTGTGTGCACAATTGCAATGACAGAGGCATTTTTCTGAAATAAAGTTTTCTTTCAGGTGAAGGATTCTGCAATTTTATTAAATAGACTGTCTCTTTATATTCCACGATTTTTATTGTAGTTTATAAGAGGAGTGTATTGTAGAAGAGGCTTCACATATATTTAAACTGGTTCAAACACAGGATTGAGATTTTTGAACTCACCCTGTGTTTGAGTCTGTGGTCTGCATCTTAGACAAAAAGACAGTGACCATGTGTTTTCCCTCTCTTCTTGCTTGGACTGCTGAGAATCTTGTGGACGATGGTGTGTGAAATAAAGCTAGAGTCTCTTCTAATGTTTTGATCTCTCACAAACCAACTTAATTCTCTAAAACTATTCTGTTGCTTCATACTTATCTTCACATAAGCTGGAAAGGGGATGTAAAACAATTAGAAATGAATTTAGAAATTAGAGGAAGATGTAGGGTGGATAATAGAAAGAAATGCACCTGTTGATGAATGAGAAAAAACAAGCTGGGGCACTTGGGAGCCTTCGCCAGCACACTCACACAGCTTGACTTTGCTTGCAAATCTGGCTTTCCTGCTTGCTTCAGCAGCACATATACAAACACGGCTCTCTCTGCCTAGACTGGTCCTCATGTTATGTCCCCGGTGTGTCATCCTGGTTCATGGTTTTCACTGCACTATGTTAGCCTGGAAAACTGACACACCTACCTTCATCTGCTTCTTATCCAGAAGGAATGTCCACGACATACACTCGTTTCTAAATGAGCCCAGTTTCCTTTCTCCCACTCTCCTCCCTTTCTGTAGCGTGTGTTTACTCTCCTGCCTGGAGGCTTGCTATCACCTGTCGACTTCTCTCACCCTCCCAGGTAAACACAGAGAGACAGAGAAGAAAGCGTGTAGAGTTCAAAGTCAAGATGCCCTAGGCTCTGATTCCAACTCTTCTCACACAATCTGGCCATCTTTGGTTAGTGATTCTATCTCTCTGGACACCTTCCCATCTCTAGAAAATAGGAGTCAATATTGATGAGAGTTCACACCTGCCCTGCCTATCTTACCAAGTCATTGTATGTATCAAATGAGATGCCTTATTCTGTAGTAGATTTAATATATTGGCTCAGACCTGTCCCAGTGAGCTAAGTAGGAAGGCAATTTCCTGCTTCTCTGTCTATGTTTACACTTCTGTCTGAAGCATTTATGAGTGTTACCTGCTAATGTCTCAGAGCTTCTTCCTGAGATGGGTCTCCAGCTTTCCCAGAACTAAAACTTTAACCTCTCATAAGGTAAGTCTATCTAATGAAACAAGCTCCAGAGCCTGGACATAGTTTGAGAAGACATCCCTACTCAATTCTCTTTCACTCCCTTAGAGCACGTTCTTAATAAATGCCTCACAGATTCCAGACCCACTCCTGAGACATCTGACATAAGACATCATCCATGGTGGTCAGATCACAAAGCAAAGAACACATTCTCATCCGGGGTCCTCCTTGTTCATATGCTATCTGAAGGAGTGTGGGGAACCAGTTTTTTTTTTTTTTTTTTTTTTACTATTGAACAGCTGAATGGCCCAGTAGCAGTGTCCAGGAGAGAACTAGAATCAGGGACTCCTGGCAGATGAAGTGGTAGGCTTGGGGATCTTTTCACTCATAAGATAAACAACACAGTTGAGCCCCTCAAGCTTAAAATACCATGGCCTGTCCTAGCAAAAGACAGTTTTCCATCCTGCTGGCATTTTCTTTTACATCTATTAAGGCTCTAAACTCAACAACGATTATCTTCTATGTAAGCAGAGCTTTCTTAAAAGTGATTGTTCATGGGAACATCTGGTATGTGAATGGAAGGCACATATATTTTTGCCTTCTTCTTTTCTCCAGTCAACACTAAATGAATACTTTACAAAGCTGCCTTGCTTTCTTCCCCACAGCTGGAGCACTTCTTCATTATGTAACTCTGTGTTTCTATTGATGGAGCCTTTGCCTGGAAGGAGGGGTATGAGCAAAACTTTGCAAGTCTTTCTTGATAACTAAAATTTTCTAACATTTCTGCTACAGAAAATAGTGACCTATGATCTTATTCAATTATTGCTAATGAAATAGGATCAGCTGACTATTTCCAACTATGGCTATAAGTCCTTTCCTCTTTCCTTCCTTCTTTCTTCTCTTTCTATTTTAATATGCATATATATATATATATATATGTGGGGTCACTGCTGGGATTTGTGGTGGGGCCCACTTAATCCTAGGACTACTTATGTGGAAAGCCCGCACAGGAAAGCATACCACATGTAGGCAGGTGGAAGTTCGAACACAGAGAGAGAGTTTATTCCAACATATCCACTTAAATATCCATCATGACTCAATTCGTCACTATTCCCCACCCCATGGGTGTGGCCAGGGAGGTACCATTGGCTTAGAATCCAGCCCATCTAACTAAGCTTTCCCACATATATATAGATATAGAGATAGATATATAATATATATATATATATTCTTTTCACTCACAGATACACATACCACATTGTGCGTGTGCAGATGTGTGTTCTATGAATATGTGTATCTGATCCTTTAATGCTAACCAGATAAGAACATAAAATCCATCCCTACATTATTTGACACCCCTACATTATTTTACATTATATTCTTTGTAACTTTACTTTCCAAATACCATACAAAGGTTGAAATTGATCAGTGAAAGTCCATTAGCCAAAGGTGTGGATTAGTTTATATAAAAAAATCTTCTGTATACTCCTTCTGCAAGTGTAGCAGTGAAGAGCATGGAATTAGAACTAGCATTATCTGGGACCTCTGGCTGGAGGCTTTTGCAAGAGACTTAATGTCCCTAACCTTGCCTTCCTTTTATCTAAAAATGCAAAAAGAGTATGGTACTATTTAAGGATTATGTGAGGTAATTCTTACATCATACTTAGCTCTGATTTTTCAAATGTGAATCTGGCCGCCACCTGTATTTTGCATAGACTTGTTACTTGGTTCAGAGCTTTCAATGAAGAAAAATATATTTTTTGTTTTATGAATTAGCCAAGTCAACTCATGATATTCCTCTTGTTAAAATAAAGGAATCATATTCATACTACAGTCTCAAAGAAGAGAGAAAAAACAAACGAGAGTGTCAAATGTGCTAAAACACTTCTACTTTCTGAAGCAATGAGCTAATGACTCCAAATTTGGGTAAGAGAAAGGTACAAATACCCTGTGGACAGACTTTAGTTGCCCTCAATTTGTTAGAAAAATCATGCTGCCGTTCACTTGTTTCCAAATGCTCTACTTTAAAAGTGTGGCTTTAGCTAATATTTCTAATTTGATTTCCCCATTTCCAATGATCCTTACTACAAACATTTTCCTTTTCTATTTTTTCAAGAAACCAACCAAACAACTTTTTATGTATTATGTTTATTTTACATGAATGAGTGTATTGCCTGCATGTATTTAAGTGTACCGTATACCTCTGGAGCTAGAGTTACAGATGGTTGTTAGCTGCCACGTGGGTGCTGGGGGTCAAACCTGGGTCCTCTGCATGATCAGCCAGCTCTCTTATTTGCTGAGCCATCTCTCTGGCCCTCTCAGAGAGCTTTTTATGTAACCCTTTTTAACTAACATATATTTCTGAACCCATTGCATAACCCACAAGAGTAGTGGAGTCACGAGACAGGAATGATGAAGTGCCCTTAATGAAGGCCTTGATCATCTTTCTATAGTTTTAAAGCCCATGCAGAGTCATGCAGAGTAAAATTACCATTTTCATTTCTAAGATTTGATTGAAGCAACTGCCACTTGGTTCCCATCATCTGCCTAAACTCTTTCCATTATGAATATCCACATTTTCTAGTTACCTTCAGAAAGAAAGACTTAAGAATTACAATTACGCCAAATAAACATCTCTAGTTGTTCTAGTTCTCTACTTGGATGATAATGCAGTGCAAGTTCAGTACAAATTACAGCAAGTTAAATTCTTATGAAATTGACTCTTGTATGGATATTGGTTCCAATAATCCTGTAAAAATGCATGTTCAAAAGTTAAAAATAGGGATTAATCAGATGAGTGCTAGCTTAGCATCTCCAAGTCTTAGTTGGTCTTTCCTTTTATTTGATTTTTCAGAAAATTTTTGCAAATTTCACACAATATGTATTGAGTGTATTTAGATCCCCTCTCCATCTGCACTACCTCTTACTATCTCCACCCAATTTCACAAATTTAATATATATAATATGTATATTATATATTAGGGCCTATAGACTTATTCTCTATCCCCCAACACTCTCTGGCCTGTGTTCATCCACTGGACCTGGTCAACCTACCAAGAGTCCCTCACCCTTCAATGATACTGGCTCTCCCCCTCCAAGCAACCATTGGTTGCCAGTAGTTCCTCAAGTAGTGTTGGTAATTCTTACCCCCTTCCCCACCTCTATGCTGTGATTTTGCTTGACTTGAGCTTACATAGAATTTGTGCAAGCTCTGGGTTCATATCAACTGCCCAGTTGCCTGGAAAACTCTGTTTCCTTGTGGCCACCACCACTTCTATGCCTCTCAATCTTCCTACTCTCTTTCATAATTATCCCTGAGCCTTGGGAGGTAGAGGTTTGAAATCAGTGTCCTATGCAGGGGTAAGCATGCTATAGCATCATATTTGCCACACATTGGCTAGATTTTTGGGTCTCTATATTAATCATCATCTGCTGCATAAGTATGCTTCTCTGCTAAGAGATGGGATATATATATATATATATATATATATATATATATATTATATGTGTGTGTGTGTTACTAGAAGTCAGTTTAATATTATATGTGTTTAGCAGGATAATAGTAATAGGGTCTCCCCTATGGCCTGTCACCTGTCTAGTCAAAGGTTCCTAGGCCTAGTATCAGTGCCTGGTATTGACCTCAACTTATGAAACTGATCTTAAATCCAATTAGAACATGGCTTGCTAGTTCCATATTATTCCTGCCACCATTGTACCAGAGAGCATGTCTTGGCAGACTAGCTGTTGTTGAAACATATCTGGGTAAAGTTGATAGTTAATGTTCTCTTCCATTAGCATGTTTAGCAACATACAGCACTGTGAAATCTAACCAGTAGAGATGAGGCTTTGAAGCCAGAACCAGCCTGATTTCCTCTTGTCTGTTCTATAGCTCATGTATGTAGTGCCTTTAGCAAAAGGGTCATACTATAAAGTATGAAGAGTAATGGCCAGTATAGTTTGAGGGTCTATGGGACCCCTCGTCAGCAGGTTCAAAAGAGGAGAGTCTATACTGGGCATTGTGCTTTTACTTTATTAGCCTATGTTGACTAGTTGGAGAAATGTCCCTCTATTATAAGGCAGCTCTTTTTAATCTCTTTTTATAATACATATGCATATACTTTAAGAATCTTCTGGGCTGGAGAGATGGCCTAGCAGTTAAGAGCACCAACTGCTCTTGCAGAGGACCCAGGTTCAATCCCCAGCACCCACATGGCAGCTGAGAACCGTCTGAAACTCCAATTCCAGGAGAACTCCAGTTCCAGGGGAATCCGACACCCTCTTCTGACCTCCGCGGCATTGCACGACATGGGTGCACAGACCTACATGTAGACAGTACATTCATACACATACAGAAATAAATTTAAAACAATTAAAAAAAAGAATCTTCTATAATGGTAGCTTTCCATATGGTTTTCTGTCAAGGCCTTTAATGTTAGTTTTCCCTCTCCATACAGCATCCCATTTCCTGGAACATGCCTGATCACATCCTTTTCTAATTTTCACTTAGAAGTATTTAGAGCCGGGTAAGACTGAGTTTTATTCCCATGTATCTGACACATAATAGATGTTTGTTAATATTTTTGAAAGCATTAAATTTATAATCATGAAGAAACAGTGCCTTGGGTCAAGGGTTATGTTGAATGGGGTCTTTTGTTGCAATGAACTGAAATTTTGAGAACATGAACATCACATTTACAATGTCTCAGTACAGTGAGGCTCAGTTGTAGCTTCAACAGTTGTCAGGTCCTTTGTAGTTATCTCTGCTATCAGATTTCCTCTTTGTGTCCAGGCATTCTCCTCTCTCATTTTGCTGTCTTCCCAGCCCATCCTCTTACATCTGGGGGGGGGGGTGTCCAACTTTAGTGTTTTAGGTGGAGTTTAAGAGAAGATAGAGTTTAATCTGACTATTCTTGTTTTTCTCTCTGAACCAAAAAGTAGCTGTCTCTGTTCAGAAGTACAAATGGATGTGTATGGAATGGTTGTCTAACCCTAGTTCAAATTAATACCTGCAGAGTGGAATAGGATGGTAGAAAACTTGACCATTTCCATTCAATGCTGTGAGTGAAACAGATTATGGGAAATAAGAAGGGAAGATGCGTTCTTCACTCGTTCTTTCTTTCTCTCCCATAAGCCTGCTGTATCATTCATGAATTAAAAAGGAGCAGAAAAAATTATTCACACTTGCAGCATATGTTCAGTTGGTACGAGCAAGGCACTCGCTAAGCATGAAATTTAGATTACTTTCTGAGAAAAAGCCCAGGAAAGACTCAATGTGCAGGAAAAGAAATTATCCATCTGTAGAAAAACCTATCCTATCCAACAAGCAGCGGCAATTCCAGCTTCAGTGATTCTGGTGCCGTAAGTCTTGAGAGAGTATGATGTTTGGAAGAGGTGAAGCTGTTGGGCTCTTCACGTCCCACATGCAAAAAAATTATGTAGACAGAAGCAGATATCCTGCCTGAAGGATGGGGAATGGGTGTCTACTTAGGGGAGCCATGAAGAAAGAATGTCCAGCTCCCTTCCCCGAGAATAGAAGGTTCCCTGTCCTCAGATAGGAACTCTGTTCCAGTGTCCACGGCATTTGTTTTACAGCACCAACTACTTTTCACCTGATAGAATCTGACTTCATTCCCCAACGCACTTGGAAAATGCGTTGCCCACAATCATTAATGAGTTGCCCTAATACAACCACAAAATTTCTCTGACACTTTCTAAACTTCAGTCAGTACTCTTAAAGGAAACATATACCAAAATAGAACAAATCCTCCTGAACATTTCTTATTATCTTCTTGTGAGATTCTTTGCTGCTAATAAAACCAGGTTCCTCCAAGTCTCTTTGGGGCTTCTTTTTATTTTTATTACTTCACTTACCATTGGGGCTTCTTTTATTTCGGCTCTTCATAACTCTGGTTTTTATCACTTTCCAAAGCTACCATGTCTATTCCAAGACCTTGAGTCTCATCTGTGTTCTAATAACTCTAAATAGGAGTGCGAGCTTTAGAGTTTCAGATAGGCAGACTCTTTCTCCTCATCTGTATCTGCAGAGCTTTCCTCTTCTACCAGTGGTGTATGGTACATCTCTAACAACTTTCATGGGGATAATTTTCATGACTCAAAGTTTGCCAGTTTCTCTGATGTAAATGTACTGATCATGACATGACAGTCTGGTATCAATTAGTTGAAAGTATTCCTGAATATTTCACAGTATTTCATAGTTGGAGAGAGCCAGCTCTGTATACGCTTGCCAGTCCTGGATACGCTCTTCTCATTTGACCTATAAATGACATTCAGAACACTAGTTCAAGCTGATCTTCTCATGGCTTCTATACTTACTGTTCTCACAGCTTGCAATATCAGTCAGCACTGACCCTGACCATGTCATAACCATGTTCACTGGCTCCTTACTGATCCTACACACTGGCTTAGCCTTGTATCCCAGAATCATTCTAGAAACTAGTATACAATAAACATCATGGAGTACATGAAATATTATGCCAATATTCAATTTGTTTTATGGGGAGATACTTTGTCTATTAGATGGTAGTTTGGGAGCCAGGAATAGTTTTATATACCCATAATCCCAGTGCTCAGGACACTGAGGAAGGCAAATATCAGGGTTAAAAAAATAATTAATTGGAATTCTTATGGATTAGTTCTTCAGCATTTAAAAAATTAGTCTCTGATGATAAACTAAAATGATTTCTGAATCCATAGGCTGGGAGCCAGCAAATAAGCTGGAATGCACCAAAGACCTCTGCAATGGCCATTACCACTGTTGTCCTCTATAAAATTTGCTAGAGGCAACAGATGCCAACATGTCTGCTAAAGCAGTAAAGTATGGAGATAAATAGACATATTAAAATCACTGAAGTAGGCTGGGTTACCTAATGAGGTGACTGACAGAGTAGGAAATACATAAGCTAAAGGTAGTATTAAGGCTATGTTGAATTTCAACTAGGGTTATTGTGACTCTGTAGCCCTAGGTAAATTGTCTCCCCTTTGTTTTGAAGATAATATAATACTTATGATAATGACTAACTTGCATTGTGAAGAAAGGGGATGATGTATGCAACACACCTCTGGTGTAATAGTCATCCAGAAAAGACAGTACATATGATTAATGATACAGGGGAAAGAGAATTGTCCCAGTTTCTAATATATTTATATTTAGTCATTATTTCTCCCAAGCATGCATGGGTGGTCTATATTTCATAAGTGTGAATTGGCCATTTATTGAATTAATGAATGAATAAATAACTGATAAATTGGGTACTGGGAGGTTAATTGACAATTCTTACTTAAGATACAATGGAAGTTTTTTCTGGAGAATGAAGATTGCTAGGAAGAGATCTTAGGCTAACAGAAATGATGTCACAAGAGGCACTATTTTGGAAATATCTGATTTGGCTGCTGTTAACAAAGATTAAATTCCTTTCTTTTTCTCTTGAGCTTACTCAATATTTTTAAATTCTTTTAAGGTGTTGTTAATAACATATATAATTGGAGATCTCCCAAGACCAGCTGAAGCTCAGGAAGGTAGGAGCTGAGTGCTTCAACAAGGCTGATCGGTGTTTGATTTAATTTAGCTGTCTTTGGCTTAATTGGCTTCTGTTTAATTT